>OU618555.1:20172914-20529252 GCA_914829495.1 Eilema sororculum
GCCTACACTATGAATGTTGCTATATTGTAATATTATACTCCTACGATAGCAAACAAAGTGTTCAACAACCGAGGTCCAAAAGTCCTGAATAATAAGCAACGTCAACAGATATTTTATCCATGGAGTACGCACATTTATAAAATCGCTAGCACTCCTTCTAGCTTCACATGATGAGATTCACATGACAAAACTAGGAGGCGTCCTGGTATCCCTCACTCAATGAGACGGACCACCATTATACGGCAGTATTCGATAGAAGATGGGATTAGCAGTCCTTCTTGAGTGTTCGCTACAGAGTCAAGTTCAAGGCGAGGCGGCCCTCGATGCGTTAATTCGTTTTTTGGCCGCTGCGGCGCGAGTCACTGACCTCGGCCACGGTTCATTTGGTAACACCACAACACATACAACACGAAACCATCTTTAAACCATCATGGTTCACGACAGCATAGGTACAAACTTACAAACCGAAGAGTTGTTAGCGGTACCCGTAACCAACATACAGAATGTTACAGAAAGATGTAGTCATATTCGGGGGACGCATTACATGGTGATATAATAAAATATCGGCGGGGGTATTAATTCCGATTTACTTGTTATGACGTAGAAAAATAATTTTCTTTTTTATCGATTATAGGTAGATACGATTGCTACAATATACTCATATCTAAGTATGTTAATCCGTGTACTAGAAGCATAGCAGGTACCTACAAGTTTTAATTAGTCTGGGGATAGATTGCACTATGTGATAAGTGCTAGAATTTGGAACATTATTCATTTCGTTAACCTAATTAACACTTATTTAATCTAAATTATTAGATCATACAGATACAAGGTAAGACGCTTTGAAAATGTCCGAGTAATGCAAACGTAAGGTAAGAGTACCTACATTACACATTCTCACCCCTGTAAATCGGGTAGCCCAGGAAGAGCGAAGGCGAATCGGGCGTCGGAGGTCGCAGAACGACCTCCGTCCTCCTTGAGCGCTGACCTGGGGGTGATAGGTGGAGCCGCCTGTCACCCTAGTAGAAGCAAACCCTAAAAACCCTAGCAAAGTGGGCCTCCCCGTACCCGAAGCTAGATGGGGACACTATGGTCCCCACAACCCGAAGGGGGCCATCTCGAAAGAGATCCTAGGTCTAGCGGGGTGCGAGAGATATGTTTTCTGCATTCTCACCTCCGGCAACCAAATACCCAAAAACGACGCGCGTTTTCATCGGTTCGAGTCCGATATAACCACCTCCACCGGCTCCGGGGGGGTGGTATCCGTGGGGATTTTTCGCACGATAAAAAAACCCTTTAAATCGGCAAAGGGGTAGACAGGTGTGTTCACTTTCCACAGCTATTATTTTTGTTGCCACATAATAGACGATGAGCCTTTTGCTGCTAAGCGGGCACTGTATTTTATTGGACGACACACTATCCAAACACGGGCAGAGGCTATGAGGATTCCTAGGTATGACAGACATTAATGCTCATAGTCACAAGGTAGGTAAGAGTGTGTGTTGTCGTATTTCCATAATACATATTTTCGCTTCGTTGAGACGAAATACGATACATTGAATATCATACTAGACTACCAAAACGAAATACACAAAAAAATATTTACTAATCCATACAGATGTGAAGAGAAAGCCAACCTGTTCGATACTCTCGTTGCCTTAAGCCGACCTTGAACAGGAATGCCGCAGGTCCTGTCGGTGCGGCAATTCAAAGCAGGAAATTATAAGCCAACGTGAAGCCCAGCGGAAACTGATGTCATCACTAGTTCTGACATTTGTAGCAATCTATATAATTGAGTTGTTTATTCCGTGTTTTGGTTTTTTTCTTAAATAAGAAAACGTAGTTTTGTTTTTTCCCTGTAAAATTTGTAATTACCCACAATTGCAACAGGTGAATTTGAAGGTTTGAAAAGTTCCGTGTATATGAATGAAAATAATTCAAAAGACTGTTAACTTTAAAACGATCGATAGTTGGTTGAAAAAACTCTTACTAGGCAGTCGGGACCATTCATTAGATATTTGTGTCCGCTTGACTCACCGAGTGCGCGGAGTGGGGGGAGGGGGATGCGCGGCGCTCGCGGCCGATGCAGTGAAGGTTACGCAATTGTTTATGTCCACGGGGATATTTTTAGCGCTAGTAAGCTATTGTATGACACCGACCGACGGTTATTTCTAATATCGCTATTTTGTTTCAATCAATTAATAGTACACACTTTTTTTTTATGTCGGTGTCTTTTTACCCGACTACGGCGAAGCCAAAAGGAGGGTTATGATTTTGACAGGCTATGTATGTATGTATGTATGTTCATTTGTTCCCTCATAGCTCCTCAACTACTTTTTAGAAATGGACAAATGAGGTATCATTTCATAACAAGCGGTTTGATCGTCCGATGGTTATAGGCTATATGACGTGTCACTCAATCTTGTGTGGCACCCTCTAGCGCTCATAAGGTACTGTGCTAAAAAATAAATTTGAGATAAATATGCCGTGTTTGGTATCAAATGAAAGGGCTTTAGAAGTACATTTCAAATATGTATAAATTATTAGCTTTACCTTGCCCCAAAATAATATAAATAAAAAATAAAGTTTTAAACTAAAACCCGACTACCGAAAAATCACGGTTTAAAAAGTAACAAACAAGAAAATATCAAGGATAGCCGTGGTCGTATGCCACTTACTCTAACAAAACAATGTATTCTAAGCAACAGTGGCATACGACCATACCGTACCGTACCATATCCGTACCATATCCGTTCCCGTGGGTGTCGCACAAGGTGAATAACAGTATGGCTGTTCTTCACTACACAATAAATATACAGCTCACGAAAAAGCCGAGATGCTAGCGAAGATGGCTGGCGAAATATTACTGAAATATTACCGTACCAGGTAAAGGCCTTGAGTTTGGACCAAATGTTATTGGCTATTGAGTTCTCAAGTTCTTAATGCGATATAGAAGGTAAACCTCAGCCTGACCGCTTAAAGACATAAATTCTATAATTATAACTTTAAAACTCCAGCATTTTTTAGTACACCACTTGGGCGGACAATTTCGATCTTCGGTTACACACCTCTGAAACTTGTTGAACTTCATGGGAGAATTGTCTCTTGCCAAGAGAAGACCAATGCCCAGTGCTGTGACAGACGAGAGTAGGTATGCATATTTTTATACATTGTTTCCTTTAAATAATTTCAAGACTGCAAAATTGTAACTAAAATTTTAAAGTGTGTAGATTTCCTTTCCAAAATCACACTAGGTACGAATATGGGGTTTCCCCATTCACAGACGCAAGATTATTACTTCATTGACATTTGAACATGTGATATTCATGCGGGCAAGGAGGTAAACGCCCGGCAGTTCGATTAGTTATTCAAATGGGGGCAACCATTGCAGGGGCAGAATGTGGCAGTGCGTACCAAAAGAGATATCTTAATAAAACGTACATTCAGGATGTCTAAACCTGTCTTTAAGGGCTTCAATGATCTCATAAACTGTGAAATTGAAGAATAAAAGAGACAAAACCGATATTTAACATAATAAGTTGGATTACCTTATTCTGAAAAGTTAAGTACATAATGAAGTGAACTATGTTATCAGTTATCACAGAGAATAAATTGGAGAGGAACTGCCACGGTAGTGAGAGAACTCGTATTTCCAAACTCACACATAATATGATCAAGTGTTATATTAAATGTTCCGTTATATAGGTTTTATTCATACGTAGTTAGTTGATTTTATGCCGATTAGGTAGCAGACGTATGTATTGTCTGTGTATACACGGTGAGCCGATCTGATGGAAAGTGGTTACCGTGGCCTATAGAACTGTCCCCATCACCATACACTAGGGGAGTCACACTCGTTCTGCCGACCCCTGTAAGAACTTTCGTATGCCCTTCGAGAAAAACCCCATATTTTAGGTGCTTGGAAAAACCACCGAAGGAGATTTTATTTCACAACTTGAGTGTGCGTGGGATGAAGTGCCTTTCATAACAAAATAATCGCTACGACTCCTAAGTAGCATAAAAAATTGCACAATAAAGGCAAATTATTTATACATATAGAGTTTATATTAAAATGAATCCGAGTGCATCGCAACATTAGCCACACCACAAGCCGTAATTAAATGTGTCGCTTATGTTGAACAAATCACTCGCCGCGCCGCCCATACGTTCCATTCTATCCGTTGTTATAGTAACAGCATTAATTTTCAGACGAATCGGTGCAACGCGCACTGCGCTCCGTGCGCTTGCTCTTCAACAGTTACATAAGAGAGACGTACCACGCCATTTGCACTACGACATAACATTCATTACAATATACCGAACATGCCATTTTAACGTTGCAACTAGACTTCGATCAAATCAAATAATTATACATGTTTGATCATTTTGGTAACTTACGAACATTAAGATAATTATGTACTTTCACAATTTATCTTGGCAATCCCTTTGCAGGGCAAGGGAAAGTCTGTGAGAAAATATCTGGCTATGAAATTTACGGCCACACTAATCGCTAGTATGTAATTGAAATGAATTTATTATTTGTATTTGTTTATTATACTATATACCCGCGGGCGGCAGTCCGTTTCATGTGAAGAACCATAGTGGGAGAATTAGCTAGCTGGTTTTGAAGACTAAATTATTATTTTATTTAGTTGAAAGTACAAATAGCATTATATACAATTACTTATTACAAATAAAAATAACAGACCCAAATTAAAAACTAAAGCTAAAAAAAATCTCCCTGAAGAGATTGCGAGCGCGCGGTTTTGTAGACTGTTTGTCCGATTCGTAAGAACTTAGCACGTTTAAGGATGTGCATTTAGTGGGAGTCCGAGCAACTTGATAGATATTATATTATTCTCTAACGTTATAGATTAAATGGTAGGGTTCCAAAAAACTGGCTGCCAAGGATTTTCAAAATGTGGATCGACCCCCATGGAATTCTCAGTCAGCCAAAAGGCTTTTCGGATCGGCATCACGCAAGTGCCATCCTTGGAATTGCTTGCGTTATAGGCCGGCCTTTACACCTATACGGATCTGACAGTAATCGTAGTACGCCCATGGACATACTGACTGCGTCTATTCTGAAAAGAGCACGTGAAGCTGGCGGTGAGCCAGCGCCGGTGCCGCGTCACTCTCTGCCAGCCGGCACGCAGCGAGTAGTCTGGGCCGTGGGCCGCGGCCGATACTGGAAAGTGTTTAGACTACTATCGATGGAGCACATTCATCACAGTATCGGCGCTCTGTGGGCGGAAGCATTCCACACGGATAGAACTATGTGTTCTAATATAGAAAATGGAGATTGCTTTTGTGTTCATAGCTATATGGATGGTACTTGATGTACAATGTATGTCCTGCTTTATCGAATTTTTTTGCATTGCATATATTTTTTTATATATTTTTATTTTAGGGTTGAGGACGGGTGCCTTTCCTAATAATTACTGATACTGCCCAAAAGTGTTCAGGATAACTTCTTGCAGAAATTTCTCACCGGTTCCCTACCGGTTACATTCAATGCCACCTTTTGAAACGGAATTCAATATACACATTAGAAGTATTGAATATACAAATGTATTATACCGTCAAATCAGACATTAATGAACGACATTTGAATGAACAGAAAGTGATATTCTTGAGCTCAACTGTTCAGTGCATCGCGGCCGATACACGTGATATCCACTTCAAGCAATTTCCGCGTTAATCTCACATAGACGGCCGCGCCAATTCTCGACACTTTGCCACTATAACATAATATTAAAGTGGGAATATTCCAAAACGACAACACGCACATCTTCGCATTCCTGGCACGCGTCAAAATAGTTTTTCATATGTTCGCGACTCGATAACATAATTCTTCACAAACACGAAGAGCTGAATGGAATGGGTGTGTGATGCGAGTTCGTTCGCCCACTTATGTCGGCTGTTGCTTTGGTTACAGCACGCGACCGATTTTGCAAACAACCCGCTTCTGGGAAACAACACATTTTTTAAGGCTGCCACTAGGCCCCGTACCACACGTTTGTGGTTGTTTGCGTGTGGTCGCGAGGTCCTGGGTTCAATTAGATGAAATGTCAGTTAACAAGTTTTACTGTCGGGAAACTAGTTAATTAAATTGCAGCACGGAATCTGGTAACGATTAAACGAGATTAAAATATTTAGGTGAGATGTTGTTCTAGCCCATAGCTGTCATATACGAGTGTAACACAAATCAAGTTGAAGTCTGTATACAAAAATCATTAAAGATGGGACGGACTCAAACCCACGATATCCGCAAGACAATCGTGTAGCTTCGACTATAAGCTACCGCGCCGCGTTCTCATAATCCCGCTCAATGAATTGAATCATCCGTCTGCCAGATTCGGAAATGGCACGGAAGCGCAATATTTGATACATTGACATATATCTCCACGGAGCGTCCCTAACGGCCGAAAGGCGAGACTAAAATGTAAAGACATTTAAACATGCTCAATTCGTTAATGTGATTTAGTTTAAATGGAGATTGTTCTCAGCAACATTTATTTTGTTGCCGTGATCTAATGAGCACTTCACTCTACGAGTATTCTACTATCAGTACCGCCGTATACTGCCTGTTTCCACAGGAATTCCTGAAGTTGTCGATGGCTTCCTGTAGTTTTTTCGTCAAGTATAGTAAAGACCTTTCCAAAAGGTGTATAAAATGTATTAGGTGTGATGCTGCTGTACCATCCAGAGTAACGGTGACGGTAAACAAATTATATTTATAATATTATTTGCCTACCAGAAAGACAGTATTAAGTTGAAGAAGCTGTCTGTGATTTTACCATATTTTACAGTGAATATATTTACAACTCACCTTTTTTAATCTGTCTTTCGTTTTTGTTACCTTACAATCACCACTGGGGGCGCTGTTTCTTCTTACTAACGATGAAGCGCATCCCTATTTGTCATAGCGTTTTGTGATTTTTACCGCGTAAGGTGAAGAAATTTTCAAGTCAAGAAAAAAGTTATTAAAAAGTGAATTACATAGTAATTACATTGTTTTTACCGTTTGTATGTGTACAGTGCTACATAAATAGGTGCAAGGTATCTTATTTAAGTGTAATTTCCTTCCGAAAGCTTCGGTAGGTAAGTAGAAATGTTGTACCATACTAATGAGGAAAGCAATGGTGCTCCAAATCGTTGCTCCGGAGGGAGAGCGAAGCACTAATAAATTCGAAAGCAGTTCCTTATCTTCGGAAGATCAGGATAGCTTAACCTCATTATCCCCGAATAAGAGGTTCAACGGTCGAATCACGTCGAAACGTGTTCGAAAGTTTGGTCGGAACTTTGTCTTATATTCCGCAACGCAATAGGTATATTAGAAGGATGAATATTTAATAATTTTAATAATAACCCAGTGCATTTAGTTACTGATGTAACAAGCTTGTACTTCAAGCTTATTGTTAATAAATATGAAATAAAGGTTAACAAAAAAAAATAAGATCGTTCCTTTGCTAGCCCCTCATTGTTTAAAAAGATTAAATTGTTGGAGGGTCTATATTATTCATCAAGGCAATACTAGCCTGGTGAAAACCGGCCTATAAACTAAATAAGAGTTGGTCACCTCAATAAAGGTTAGGGCATGTACTGATAAATAAATAAATATTCAGTCGATGGCATGCGTCTATAACACCAATTAACTCTAGAAACTGCTTGCAAGATGCTATAGCAATCCATGCCATTCTAATTCTAAAACCTTGTATGTTAATAAACAACAAACCCAAGTGCCCGATGACTGCATTTTTACAGTCCTGTTCCATCTGTAGAATTCTTAGGATGTCCCAAGGTGGCATAGTGTTTTAAGTTGTAAACGGAACTAGCTAAATAAATAATAAAATACTAATGTAGGTAGGTACCTATATTGTAAAACGAAAAATAGTACTAGTTATCAGTGTTATCACTCTATAAATTGACTCTCATAAATCTGAAAGAAAAATTACTAAACATTAAAATTTAAATGTATTTCTTAAACATTGTATTTAAAATTGATATCAATATATAGTTTAAATTTTATTGTACTAATTTGACTTTAATAATAAATCGGTAATCAGATATTCGGAATAGTCCGGTAAATGAGTACTGAAAACATTAATGTATGATATCTTAACATGCAAAGATTTTAACATTATTTTTTATGACTATTATATTTTACATAGGGATGGCAACCTGCCAGGCCTAAGACCTGATTACCTTGCCTAAAAAACTCAAATAGGAATTAATTCAATAAACAAATTTTTATTACATTCAATTAGAGAACAATAGGAATTAAATTAAATTCGAGAAACAGCTATTTCTCATTCAAAATCATGTTTAATGAAAAGGGTCAGGTGAGACATATTCCATTTTCAACCTCAGTCACTGAGATTAATACATTCGAACTTAACATATCAGTTGATCTCCCAAATAGGTGAGGTCAGTTCCTATAAAAGGAAGACGGATGACAAGAATTGCCCCAGGCATTTCTACATTTATGCATAAAATAATCTCTGTGAGATTAGGGCTCCTGCGAGTAAAACCTATATGGAAAATATTTTTTCCCGCTAAAAATTTTTTCAGCCTCTCATCACAGCTCATACCATTGGAGCTGCAACTAGATGGATTGCAGAAATCCTCTGGAGACAAGTCATGGTCCTTTTGTTAAATAAATCTTTAATATTTTTATTTTATTTTGACCTTGTCAGTTTAATGCTATCTTATTGGTGTCATAACACAGTTTTTGTCCTTAAATATATTAATGACATTTAGTGGAGGTTGGATTGATAAGTGAATTCACCTTATATCACTAAAAATGTAACACGGATTCCTGTAAATAAGAGATATATTTACCAATTGTTTACCGGATATGACTTGCCTCCATGCGGTACAGTCAACATCAAAAGTCCGTTAATCCAAAAATATTAAAATTTAATAATAAACCTACATTGGATTACCTAATAATGTATCAATGTTTTTTGGATGTTTATGTAGTTTTTTATAATCTTAGAGAACAAGTTGATGTATTTAATAATGTTTAGTATTATATGAAAAGTTTGAGAGATAAGATAGGTATCCGATAAATTAAACTACTTATTATCCTACTTTTGCTTTTGACTGTACGATAGTTACAAGGCACTTAAGGTTAACCTGATGACTAAGATGATCAACTTTATTGTCTCAGGATGCATTTTTGTTTTTGTTTTTCTAAATTACTACAAATAGAGCAATCGGAGTAGAAGAAAGGCTCTGCAATCCCCTAGTGAGGTGCAAATTACAGTGGTTGCTCTGGATTGAGAACCACAGCACACGAGATACATAGACAAAGTAACTCACCTTCTCACTACAGACGCGGCGGACGCGGGCTGGGGAACTGCAGTGAACAACACTGTATCTTGTCAAACAAATGGAGTTAGTCCAATAGAGGAAAAAAGGCTCTGCTTCCCCTAGTGAAGTGCGAATTACAGTGGTTGCTCAGGATTGAGAACCACAGCGCACACGAGATACACAGGTAACGTGACTCACCTTCTCACTACAGACGCGGCGGACGCGGGCTGGGGACTGCAGTTGAACAACTTTATGTTGTCAGATAATTGGAGTTAGACCAACAAAAGTGGTACTCCAATGCGAAGGAATTGGTTGCAGTGTATGCAGCAGTTTCGCTTAGGTATTGAATGTGTTACTGGTTCAGTCAGATAGCCAATTGGAACTAGGGTTGCACTCGCCCTTAACCCGTCTAGAGGTGTCCAGTAGACCTTCCCAATTAGCCGAGCAGATTAATACTATACTGACGGCATGCTACCTCCCAGAGAGGTTAAATGGATTCTTAGACACGCAACATAAACCCCTTCACATCAAGGTACTCACCCATCGTCCACGTCCACGTGGTACAGCAACCTCTTGTAAGGCTTTCAGTCAAATTGGAAGTATCAGTTGGGAGGGAGATTTTCCCCACCCTATTTAATACCTCAGTCCATCTAAACAATGCCAAGGGAACACACATTCAAAATAAGTCCCACAGTGGGATCAGTACTTGGGCCCGTCGATCTCAGATTGAGAGCCCTAATAGACCCTTACCGATACAGGATCTGCGGAAGATTCTAACCCCTCAAAAGGGACATGCCCTTCACAAATGAAGAGGTTATCCTGCTTGAAAAAGGGGGGGGGGG
This sequence comes from Eilema sororculum, assembly GCA_914829495.1. Taxonomy (NCBI): domain Eukaryota; kingdom Metazoa; phylum Arthropoda; class Insecta; order Lepidoptera; family Erebidae; genus Eilema; species Eilema sororculum. The sequence goes on from OU618555.1 coordinate 20,183,075, forward strand.
GTCAAACAAATAATAAGTACATTGGGCTAGTCGATCTCAGATTGAGAGCCCTAATTGACTACCAATAAAGGATCTGCAGAAGATCCTCAACAGATACATGGCCCTTCACAAGTGAAGGGAGTCATTGAGTTATAGTTGGTAGTTACCGGACAACCACTCTCTAGACGTATATGCTAGTATGAAGGAAAGCAAAATATTTTGTTTACGTTCCTTACAGTGCATCTCACAATATATAAGTAGAAGTAGAAGTAAATATAAATATTTGTAACAGTTAAGACTGGTAGGTGTATGTAGGAAATATAATTACTTTGACTATATATTTTAACAAAATTCATCGCACAAAAGACGGCTTCATATTGCCCATTAACTGTCGTTGTGTGCATGTTATAAAATCTATAAAAATATCTATAACTTCATTCAAGTAGTAATCATTTTTACTATGTTGTAGTGACCTTTACTGTGTCTAAATAGTTAATGTATAATCTAAGCATTCAGGGTACCCATGATAGTATATGACATTATTATGGCATTCTTTATGTTATTGATTTAACAAGTAAGATCTGCAGCTTTTTGTATTGAAATCTGCAGTATATTGTGCTTGTGCTACAAGTGTAGACAATTGTTCTAAAGACTTTTTCATTCAACATATCCTAAAAGCTACCGCTTTAGTTAAAGCCCAGGCCATAAACTCTCCAAAATGGGATATATTATATAGAAGTGTATTATTTGACACTCATGCCAGGTTTTTAGGCCCACATAACAGGTGAGGCCAGCCTGTTGCTTTCGAGGATACTCATGGGCTGATACTATTGGATGGATAACAACTGTATCCCTTAGTAACCCATACGATGAGAAGATATGGGATGCCCAAATAATATTTGACTGATTAGGTTCAGTATACCTACCATAAAGCAGTCCTCCTTTATTATGCTTGCAATTATTATGCGTCTAGTAGAAGCGGAAAGTACGAATGTAAGTAGTCGTTTTACTTCAGATTGAGGTGCTGTAAGGGCTGCTACCAGGACACAGTTTGGTGAATGATTAATTATATTTTAAATGCAGTACACATTGATGCGGCTTTAAATAGCTTCCAAACCGCAGTGGCCTTCAAAGGTTGGTTTATAAACATGCCTATAGCATCGATCTTTTGGCGATAAAACTGGAAGTCTCAATTAGGTAACTCAATTTATTGTTATGAATATGATATAGCATACGACATCTTTGTTGTTGTTTGGTTTAAAATTTCTATTGTGATTAATTGTTATACTTAATAACTAATCCTTTTTACATCATATGCTTAATAATACTGTTTTGTATATTAACAGTTATCACATAGCGTTATAGTTACCATCACCAGCAGAAAACAAACAGGTCTTCAACTTAATACTGTCTTTCTGGTAGGCAAATAATAGAACTGTTTTACATAAAATAAAACAGATATTATATGCCGAAAGAAAGACAGTATTCGAGCAAGGTCCTTGCTGGCGAGAAGACACTATGACAAATAGGGATGCGCTTCATCGTTAGTAAGAAGAAACAGCGCCCCCAGTGGTGATTGTAAGGTAACAAAAACGAAAGACAGATTAAAAAAGGTGAGTTGTAAATATATTCACTGTAAAATATGGTAAAATCACAGACAGCTTCTTCAACTTAATACTGTCTTTCTTTCGGCATATAATATCTGTTTTATTTTATGTAAAACAGTTCTAATTTGTTTAGATAGGAGAACCGAAGACCTAACGTGAGTCTATGACGAAAGACCTAGGCACAGCTGATACTATCTCCGTACAAAACAAGTCGATGATAAGACGGACTTTATCACGGGGGACCATGTCCATGGCAACAGAACTATAGAACACGATCACACGGAATGATACGCAGTTTTTTGGTGTCAACAAATTAGTGCAATCGAATATAGTAAAAAGAATACAATTTGATTATTTCGACACTGTCAACAATACCTTGTCTGATATGTGGTTATCAGAGGTCGAACATGGACACAGGGACACAGCTGCATACCAAGCTTCCCAGAATTTAAAATGACCTTGTTTAGTTGGAAGTTTTTTTCTTCTGCCTCAACTAGACAGCTCAGTCATTAGAAAACTTGTAGGAGATCGGAGAAAGTGATTGGTTCAAGCGGCTGTATTTCACTTTTTACGACATTGTTGAAATTGTTTGTATTATTGCTAATGATACGAAATGTATGTACAAAAATATATTTCGTTCATTTAATAAGAAACTTTGTAGCATAAACTGTTTTGACTAAGATAAGCCTGTTTTATCTTGTTACATTTTATTTTCTCATGTTCTCACTTAGTCATTGCAAAATGACGGCGCATGTCCATATTAAATATCGTTTGAGGTCAGGCAGAAATGGCGATATTGTTATATTTCATACATGTTCATGTATAATGTAGCCAGATTCATGCTACTGACTTTCATTTATAACTTACATTATTATAGATAAAGGTATGATTCTGAGGGGACCGCATACGACAACTAGACTCGAGCACTCAGATACTCAGATATTGCGGCTTCTCAATAGGCCCCATTTTCCGCACCGAAGTTTAATAAGCAATGTGTGCGCTGTATCTACTGTATCTGCTGCAGGTATTGTGTCTGCAGCTGTATGCGATCGGCTTCGGAATCGCACATTTATGTTCTAACATGAATGCACAGTTAAGGCAAAATTTCCCTAGCAAATTCCAACTCTATATACAAGATCATTGGTATGGTAACATATTGGCAAAAAAAAAAAATATTACAAAGAAATCGAGTGTCACCTTTTCCAATTCCATCGCGTTATCTGGAATTCGACCTCTAGGGATTATCATTGAAAAGGGTCAAGTCAATGCCACACTTATAACTAGTACTTACAGATCACGATACAACATTCTTGAATGAATTTAATAGCATTCAGTAGGCTTAAACAAATCGAATACATGGGGAAAAATGAATCTACTCGGACGGGACGCGAACCCGTGATCTTTCCCTTACATGAGGAATGCCTTGACAAACTCGGTTACCGAGACATGCCCGATGTGATTCAAGTTTCCTTTCCCTTCTTTTTTTTATCCGCCTTTAAGGACAACATTCTTGAAGTACAGAAATATGTGGAACCTAAAAAGGTGAAATATTGAATTATGGGTCACGCTGAAAGCCGAAGTTTCCTCGGGGAGTGTAACGGATTGTATTTGATGTCTGCTAAGTAGGTGTGTGAAATTGTACATACATTAATTTATTTCTTCACGCCTATTTAACTGATCCAAAATTTTCAGGTATTCTCAATTCTCAAGAGACAATGGCCCGCCATCTGCTTCTATACAGGGCAAAAGACTGTCGTTTTGCTACTCCGAATTTTGGAGGGACTTGAACTTGTAATTGTTTATGTAAGACTTTTTTTTTTGTTTGTAAGAGGATTTTAAAGTAAAGCTTACTTGAATAAGGCGTTATTTTTAAATTTACTATTCGCAATGTTCCGGTTCGAATAAAAAATGTAACACGGATATATTAATACCTTGTTTTATTACAATGTGGTTATTATTAATCAAAATAATAGCAATAATAGTAACAACTAACGAGTGAACTGATAACGTGTAGGTACTGCTCGCCAAGTCGCCATCCACGCGGTACATTTTTGTTGTAATTATTGAATAACAGTATGGTAATTAAGCATTATGCAAAACACCAAATCGTTTTACATAATTGTTACTTCCCATTGTTAGTGTGAGTATGTTATTTGTTATGTATCATTGTTTTCACATTAGCTACTTAGTTTTTGAACTACATACTGATAAGTACCAATCAAGTAAGTAGTAAGTATCAACCACATATCACCCGAGACATACAAAGCACTCCATAATGGTTGTCTGAATTACACACAAATCATTTTGGAATTGTGCTTATCGCTAAGGAATGGAAATGCTTCCCTGATTCAGTTTGTCAGAAAGCCGGGTCTGTATAGTAGCAAAGATTTGTTCTATGAGATTATAGTAGTACCTTTGATTGTAAGTTTGTGCTTCTAGAAAGTAATCAGTGCATATAATTACAGCACAAGGGTCTGGAAATGGGCTTAAATAGGGGAAAAAGGCTTTGCCCTCTACTTGCCCTCTCTTGAAACACCTCTGCCTGACCCTCAGGGGCTTCGCTGGTGGGGAAATTGAGATTCGAGTGTCCACTAGGTCAGTATTGAACTTATAAACAATATTGCATAGTGTAGTATAGCTCGAATCATGTATCTTGGACCTGAAATGTGCTCTATATGCACAGTACACGTTTCTCGGATGTATTTTGAGGATAGCACGGGGTGCTACTGCGGTGGACGAGCTGAAATTCATCAAGTATGGATTATTACAAAACAATCCGAGGGCACCAGGGCCTTTTATATCTTGCAATTTAGGTCCAAGATAAATGCTTCGAGCTATACTGCACTACTGCCCCAAATATAAAGAACAATAAGAGGTATTTATGATCATCACCTGTCCAAACAGCACACTAATGTATGCATATTATTCAATCTCAATGGATCTACATAATTATTCCGCATAATAAGTTACAGGTGAGCAAATATATAGAGGTCAATACCAAAAGGATGGACAGACATATACATAGGCGGAATCTTCTATAAATTGTCTGAGACCTTGTATGGGAATAGTAAGAGTAACCTGGTCGAAACATCAGGCAAATCAAAGGTATGTTATGTACCTATACCATGATTGTGTTAATTCCCGTTAACATTATTGTATATCGTGGGAATGTGTTTGGCTGTTATAATTTACCGATTTTGGCTGCTAGTTCCAGGCTCATCATAGTCATGGGCTAGGCATACTGAGTGTAAAAGCACCATACATCATTATATGCAATTTTTACACGGTAGACCACACAAGTATGATGTCATATCTCCTGACTCATTTCACACATCACTTGCAATAAATTTACATACATATCTCATATAAAGTTTATGATATAGTATGAGGGTACCCACACAGTAGCTGTGTTGCAATAACTATATATTATCTTAATGTCTTGGGTCAACTTCACAGATCATATCATTGCATTTCATATTTTGAATAATGGGTAGAGCTCGTTGACTTGGACAAAATGTTAAATGACTGTGTAAAGGAAGCTCCCAAGGACTTTATAAAAACATAAATGGTGCCCTGCTCTCTTAGCATAAGGAAACATTCCTGAGTAAATGAAAGATTTTTATTTATTATCTTTATCAAGGGGTCAGAATAATAAAATCATTGCTTTAGAATTATCAGCAATACAAAGAAATATTTTAAATATTGCTCAAGAAGTCTTCACACTTATCTAAATAAATAAACTTATTTTTAGACTTACTTTACTACCTACCATCTTGGGAATTGTAGTTGTTATTTTTGTATTTATGTTGTAGATCATGTCAACATATATTTGACATATTTATAAACCAAGGTGATGAAATATCATTGATGGTATCCAGACTGATTAACCTTTTAAGATACTGAGCATTTAGAATGGGGTGAAATTAATGTACCATTGGAGTGATACATTATAATCTACTTCATTATAATCATGTGATCTACTTTCATAGTATAGGTGAAAAAAGTAAACCATAGCACATTTTGACTGGCAAGATTAGTGAAATATCAAAGTATAGCATATCGGCAAAGTCAATAATCATTTGAACAGATTCAGATGGACTATTGATGTAAATCATAAAGTCTGTATAAGTTCATACTTATACATAGCACAATTTAGAATAATATTAACATAAGTAACTAGAAGTTGATGGATAAAAGTGTCAGTCACATTTAAGTAACATAAAATAATATAAGTATGTAAACAAACATTCTTTACTTTGAAACCCATACAAATACATACATATGCTCACGCCTATTGCATTGCAGGGTAGGCGGAGACAGGAGCCCCCATGGTTGAATAAATTTAGATAAATCTGAAAGAGAAGGGCAGTTTTGGTTCCTGATCAATAGTTAATATATCACTGATATATTAACCTGCCTGCCATCTTAGGGCCTAGGATAACAAGGTAGGGCCTCAAGCGCTTAGATTTCATTACAGTTTTAAAACATTAGGAACATACTAAGCTAATGGGTCCAGTGAAAATTTTCCTGATAGGAGCAAATCTGACAAGTAATATAGATTTGTAAGTTTGGAGTGTAAAGACATTGGCATTTAGAGGCATAAGAAGGTATTCAAAGGAGTTGACGACGTCGCACCTCACGGTAACTGGTTCCTATGTTCGCAAGTTAACCTGGTGCAGGCGGAAGGACACTTAGTGGCGGCAGTGGCACACGCTCGTTACATGCGACACATGAGGAACCCGCCGCAGCTCCGCTTCGCTCGCAGTGTCACGCCGCGCCGCACCGCGGCCCCGATCATAACCAACACGTCAAACACGTTGACACACTAGCCAGCATATAAATAATCAATTAAAACCTCACTCACCCTAGAATTCCCGGCTTGTAATTATAATTGGGTAACCGCCACGGGCAGCCCCCATAGGCGCCTATGAGAGCATCGTGGTTCTTGTTCAGGTTAAACGTTGATGCGCGGTTATCGTTCATTTTCCTCCGCGTTGGGTTGAAATAATTGTTATTTCTACTTTCACCGTTCACATCATTTATTGGTATATAGTCTTGTGCTTTATTCACATTAGGATTAGCGTTTTCTAAGTTTTTCAAGTTCATTTTTTCTATATCACTTTGGGTTTCCCAGATACGAAGCCACAGGCGCTTCGCGGGTCCTTCCTGCTCGGGCTGATACCACCCGACGGCGGGATCCATTCAGCCGGAGCAAGGTTCTACTATATGGAATGACACATACTGTTGCATTTCACATTTATTAGATTGTATTGAAAATTAACACAAAACAAAAATAAGTCACACCACATTCGGAACATGGACGACAAGCGTTTAGTTGACACTTCAACAACTAGAGGGCGCCATCTTAGCAAAATAAATTGACGATTGGTAGTCAAGTGAAAAACTATTACATTTTAATTGCAAAAAACAAGACCATTCTGAAGAATATAATAGTTATTAAATTATTTTACTTATTTTTATATTATAACGGCAAGTAACGTAACTTATTCATTGAATGAAGATGCTTTATTAATTTTATAAAACACCAGTGCAACGGAAATTGAAAGTGACATGGTCGGATACATATACAAATCAAAAATATCAAAAGACATTATGGAAAACATACTTTAATAGTTTATCTATACTCTTTTGTATCCTGCAGGTAAAGGTATTTTAAGTATAAACAACAAAGTTATACATAATTTTTTACATGTGTGCCGGGTGTGCAATATTAGTATTACCACAGAGTATTACAGCCAAATAAAAATGTATTGTGCCACTTGACTAAAAGGTAACCCGATTATCATTACATCAAATACGAAGAAAGAAAAAATTTATAATATGAGCCGTATAGTTGGTAGGTAGGTATATATCATGAGAGGAATCGGGTTTCGGAATTTAAATTCCCTACTAAAAAACCAAATCGGAAAACCATGCGTTTGTGGCCGGGCTAAGTTGACCACTATATATATTGTATGACCGTATTATTACCCAGATTCATGATTATACCATACTGCTTCACCTAAACTGTTTTACTTAGTCACAAAATCTCATAAAAAAGCTACCAAACTGTCAACGGTGTCAAGTCAACGTCACATAATTTTGGCGCCATTTTAAATGTCATGTAAATTGTCAATTCAATCACAATTATTTAACCAGCAAATCGAGTTTTATTTTTAATTTTTATATGAAAAAATAAATATTGCATTTGTTACTTGTTAGGTTAGAATTAGAAATACATGTGAGTACTTTGAAACTTTATGCTTTGTACAATTCATTTTCAAAATAGTAAATTCCAATCAATCATTACTATCTCCAAAATAAAAATGAATCTTAAATAGTATTCACAGAGTACTTTTGATAGTATTCTAAACAATTCAATTACTTTCACTTTTCAGCAGTAAAATATGTTACTTGTGCGAACCTGTTAACATATGAATATTATCTTGAGACTGCTCAGACCATGTAGAACAGCAAGACAATCATACCAGTTCGTATTGAACCACATTCCTAAACAGGTGACTCTTATAACTCCAATAGTTCCATGCCCGAGTGCCCCAACAATGGCACAAAGAAGCATAACATCATTCTTCAAGTCCACACCACCTAAGCCGGCTGTCAAGCAAGAGAAGAAAGATGAGGAGGACAAAGTGAATGATGGTACTAAAAGTGATGACTCTCCGAGAAAAGTAAATACATTTTTCTACTTTATACTGTTATGTGTAGGTACTGTGTAAAGCAACTATTTATTACTGTTGACTAATGCTACATGTACTGTTCTACAATATTTATTATTCAACCTGACTAGTTAATCAGTTCTGTCTCACTGAATTTTCAGTGCTCTTCATAACAAGTCATACTGTATGCCAAACTCAATCCGGTTTATGGATAAATATTGTGAAACTGCTAGTACTTAAATTCCATCAATATAAATTTCAATACTTATCTGTAAAAACTCATTTTGTAGGAAATTTCTAAGAGACCTAGACTGGAGAGTAGTGAGAGTGATGGGTCACCTCAGAAGAAACAAGCCAGTCCTGCAGCTAATTCTCACAAGGTATGTATAATAATGATAGTTTTTGTGAAAAAAAAATGGGCTACCATTGATTGCAATTATTAAGTAAAAAATGTGTTTGCATGCAAATTTCGGAGGTCTTCCATTCTAACTAGAAGAGACCTTTTAGTGTTACACAGGTTTAAAGTAATAAATAATATTACTTTAACAAAATAAAACAAATACATACCAAAGTTCTTTTTTAAAAAATCTCAATAATTTACAGAAAAACAAATCAAAACGTCAGCGTATAGAAAGCTCTGGCAGTGAGTCAGACCCATCACCCAAAACTGAACAAATAATAAAAGTTGAATCTCCCAAAAGTGATGAAAAAGTTATAATTAAATCAGAATCTGATTCATCACCCAAGAGTAATGAGAACAACGTCAGAAAAACTGATTCACCTAAAACATACTCTTCACCTAAAACCAAGAAAAAGAAGACTCTAGCCGAACTAAATGGGAAAGACAACATTCCTGATACCAAAACAAAGAAAACTCCAGCTAAACGCAAAAAAGACTCAACTACTGATACAAAGGAGAAAAGTCCCGAAGTGAAGAAAAGTCCATCACCTCTCAAAGTCAAAAAGGAAGATGATGATGATGATCGTAAAAAGAGTAAGGGAGATCAGAAAAAAACTGTCAAAGTTAAAGAAGAAGATGCTGGTAGTGAAAATAAAGGGCTGGTTCCAGGTGAGCTTAGTGATACATTGACAAATACAAAATAGGTACCTTATAATAGGTATATTATAATATTTGAGTATAACACTTAGTAAAAGAAATAGTTGGAATAGCTTTTTAAATATCACATTACTTGTAATAATCAAGATTTTGTGTCAGTTTTTAAGAAACTAACACTTTCAAGTTAAATAAAAATTCAAGGCATTATTTTAATGTTCGCAATGTATTGGTTGGGCCATCTATTTTGAATCGAAATAGTGAAATATAAAATTTGCCCCTGATTATTTTGTTATAATCTATACTTGGTGAATTTGAGCTCGTCCACAACAATATCACCTTGAGCTATCTTCAAAATATATCCAAGAAACATGTACTGGATGCATAGAGTAGCACATTGTACTGGATGTATGAAGCAATACCAAATGTTTGTTTGCATTGATCTCTGCAGAAGTAGAGTACAACCCAGCAAAGAGCAAATACCACCCGGTGAAGGATGCGTGCTGGGCGGCGGGCGCGGCCGTGCCGTACCTGGCGCTGGCCCGCACGCTGGAACTTATCGAGGGCACGTCGGCGCGCCTCAAGATCATCGACATCCTCGCCAACTACCTGCGCTCCGTCATCGCGCTCACGCCGGAGGACCTGCTGCCCAGCATCTACATGTGCCTCAACCAGCTCGCGCCCGCCTACCACAGCTTGGAACTGGGTGAGGCTTCATGTTTTCATAACATTGGGTTGATCTGTTCAACTATATTCATCGTTATTACACCTAATAGTTTAAATAACAAAGTTAGGAACATACTTTTTGTAATTTTAACGTGAAGAATTTTGTTTGAAATAGGAAATTATTTTTAGATTTGTCTTCTTCTTTTTTTTGGCTTGAGATTGTGAGCTACTACACTAAAAGCCCGTGAACATTAAAACTTCGCCATTGACAATACATGCTCCCAACTCCGATAAACGTTTGGGTGATAGTAACTTTGGCAGATAAACGGTACGGTAATATCGAAGTTCAACCAAATCTGCAGTTAAACTGGTAAAGCGGACCCTCTGGTAGTTGGTAGTTGCAGATGCATCTGGAATTATCGCTAGGTTGAAGAGGGACTGGTGTTCAAAGCTCGACCGTTTATTCTTCACTAGCTTATGCCCGCGGTTCCGCCCACGTGGATGTCGGTTATCGCGACCAAACATAGCCTATGTCCTTTCTCAAGGTCTACTCTACCCCTATACTAAATTTCATCAAAATCGGTTCAATGGTTTAGGCGTGAAAGCGTAACATACAGACAGACAGACAGACAGACAGACAGAGTTACTTTCGCATTTATAATATTAGTATGGAAGTATGGATGTAATGTAATATACACTGTGGGTGGGCGCGCAGGCATAGCGGAGACGTACCTGATGAAGGCCATCGGGCAGTGCACGGGGCGCAGCCTGGCGCAGGTGAAGAGCGCGGCGGCCAAGAGCGGCGACCTGGGGCTGGTGGCCGAGCAGGCGCGCGCCACGCAGCGCACCATGTTCGCGCCGCCGCCGCTCACCGCACGTAAAGTGTTCGCCTCGCTCAAGGAGATCGCGCACATGACTGGTGAGTACCGAGTACCTCGCTCCCTACTGGACGTGACTAAACTGAACCGCTTTGACCTAGTTCTAATGGTTGTTTGCAGGTCAGACGTCGGTAAATAAGAAAATAAACAAGATCCAGTCTCTGTACGTCGCTTGTCGACACTCGGAAGCGCGATATCTTATCAGGTATGTAAAAAAAACTACAAAGAAAAGTAGTGATATTTAGCGGGCGTTAGATTTCGTAAACCACTCGAAACTCGCTAACAAAGCGTAACTGTTGAACGATTTGCTTCCTGGCATTACTTTGGGTTGAAGATATGTATCAAATATAACTCGGATGAAATATAATCTGTATATGCTATCCAGAATACAGCTCTATGAGAGGGGAGTGCTCCAGGGTGGTATAATGGGGCCCTTATATTTTTGTCCTAAGTACGATTTGCTCTGTAATAGCGCCAATGCATTATGTATACAATAACGTTTCTGCAAGCAAATTTAATAAACTTTATACACTATTATAAAAGGTAAATATGATTAACTATAGGTAGTTGTTGTGTACAGGTCACTGGAAGGAAAACTGCGCATAGGTTTAGCAGAACAATCAGTGTTGCAAGCATTGGCTGTGGCCACTGCCACCACACCCCCAGACCCTGACGGCGTTAAGGTGCTAGATGCCTCGAAGGGTTTATCACCTGAACAGTTCAAGGTGAGATTTCTGGCATACAACCTCGATTAACAAAACTGCGATGTACCTACTTGTCTACATGAAATTATTGTATGCTTACTCTTGCTCTTGATTCAGTAAATACAATGCAGGGTAGTCATACCGCTCAATATAATTAAAGTATGCTGTATTGGGTTCCCGGTGGAGATAAATAGGACCGGTAGACATACTTACCCATCTCTTCCTGTGGGGGTTGTAGAATGTTATAAGGCTGGCTGGTCTTCATCTAACAGTGAATGTTTAGCCAACTTTATGTTCTTTGTCATGGGCTAAACACTTGTGACCGCAATTCATCGTTATCATAATGTGGGTGTTAAAGGTGTTGATACATTTCTGGCCTCCTCCCCCCTTTTACGTGTCGTGCGGCGGTGTGGGCAGTAGTACAGAAAGATGTTGATGACCAAAGTATTCAAAATGATCTAATTTCTTTTTTTACCTCCTTCCAGTTGAGTGAAAGTTGATATTTGGTTCAGACACCTATAGTTCGGACAATAATACCATTTAAATCAATCTTAAAACCTTGGGCCTACTGTCCACGGAGGCATAGCTTCATAGGCGCGTAATCGTCATTATACGTTTGGTGTACAAGCTGCTGCCATACAAAACAATGTAACTCTGCCGACGGAGAGCGGTAGCGTCGCGCTCGCGTCGGTGCAAGCATGCTTCACGACGCCTGGCGTACCGTATGTTATACGCCCCGGCGTACAACGAATGAACGCAGGTGTTTCTTTCCTTAAAATGGCAACTAATGAATGAAAAGCATGAAAACGTACGCGTGCAATACGCCCCGTGGATAGTGTTCAGTACGCTGGGCTGCACAAGCAACACATCATATTTTTGAAGTATCTAAGAAGCTACGCCTCCATGGCCAGTGGGCCTTAGTTTTAAGATAATTTCGAGAATTGTCGTCAAGACCCCTTTGACGTGAAGTGTTTTGTGTGTGCAGGCGCGTGTGGACGCGCACGCGCTGACGATCAAGACGACGTACTGCGAGTGCCCCAGCTACGACGCGCTCGTGCCCGTGCTGCTGGCGCGCGGCGTGGCGGCGCTGCCCCGCGAGTGCCGGCTCGCGCCCGGCGTGCCGCTCAAGCCCATGCTGGCGCACCCCACCAAGGGCGTCGGCGAGGTGTTCGACAGGTAGCCACAACACACCCCCCACCACCACACACGACGTACTGCGAGTGCCCCAGCTACGACGCGCTCGTGCCCGTGCTGCTGGCGCGCGGCGTGGCGGCGCTGCCCCGCGAGTGCCGGCTCGCGCCCGGCGTGCCGCTCAAGCCCATGCTGGCGCACCCCACCAAGGGCGTCGGCGAGGTGTTCGACAGGTAGCCACAACACACCCCCCACCACCACACACGACGTACTGCGAGTGCCCCAGCTACGACGCGCTCGTGCCCGTGCTGCTGGCGCGCGGCGTGGCGGCGCTGCCCCGCGAGTGCCGGCTCGCGCCCGGCGTGCCGCTCAAGCCCATGCTGGCGCACCCCACCAAGGGCGTCGGCGAGGTGTTCGACAGGTAGCCACAACACACCCCCCACCACCACACACGACGTACTGCGAGTGCCCCAGCTACGACGCGCTCGTGCCCGTGCTGCTGGCGCGCGGCGTGGCGGCGCTGCCCCGCGAGTGCCGGCTCGCGCCCGGCGTGCCGCTCAAGCCCATGCTGGCGCACCCCACCAAGGGCGTCGGCGAGGTGTTCGACAGGTAGCCACAACACACCCCCCACCACCACACACGACGTACTGCGAGTGCCCCAGCTACGACGCGCTCGTGCCCGTGCTGCTGGCGCGCGGCGTGGCGGCGCTGCCCCGCGAGTGCCGGCTCGCGCCCGGCGTGCCGCTCAAGCCCATGCTGGCGCACCCCACCAAGGGCGTCGGCGAGGTGTTCGACAGGTAGCCACAACACACCCCCCACCACCACACACGACGTACTGCGAGTGCCCCAGCTACGACGCGCTCGTGCCCGTGCTGCTGGCGCGCGGCGTGGCGGCGCTGCCCCGCGAGTGCCGGCTCGCGCCCGGCGTGCCGCTCAAGCCCATGCTGGCGCACCCCACCAAGGGCGTCGGCGAGGTGTTCGACAGGTAGCCACAACACACCCCCCACCACCACACACGACGTACTGCGAGTGCCCCAGCTACGACGCGCTCGTGCCCGTGCTGCTGGCGCGCGGCGTGGCGGCGCTGCCCCGCGAGTGCCGGCTCGCGCCCGGCGTGCCGCTCAAGCCCATGCTGGCGCACCCCACCAAGGGCGTCGGCGAGGTGTTCGACAGGTAGCCACAACACACCCCCCACCACCACACACGACGTACTGCGAGTGCCCCAGCTACGACGCGCTCGTGCCCGTGTACATAGTAAAATAGCTTATTTCACCCGAAAAACACATTCCTTTATTTCTAAAAAGAAACAAAACTGCATTCAGAGATTTCCGAAAACTCACTTGTCACACCCAATCATTGAATCGACTAAAATGAAAAAAAAAAAATAACATTCTGTATGTTTATGGCATCCATTGATAGTGTCAATTAGACAAAAATCTCTAAAGATAGTCCTGAAAATCTTAGGGGTACATCTTCCACGTCGTATAATACGTAATTAATAGCGCGTCTACACCTTCGAACGAAAGCACTCGCTGTCTTGCTCGAGAGCTCTCGTCCAAGAGACACTCGCGAGTACAGTCTCGTACGAGTGCACTAGCGAGAGTGTAGACGCGAGGTAATATTGTGCCTATGGCGCAGGTTCGAGAAAGAGCAGTTCACGTGCGAGTGGAAGTACGACGGCGAGCGCGCACAGATCCACGTGCCGGGACACGACGCGCCGCAGCTCGACCGGGCCTCCATCTTCAGCCGCAACCAGGAGAACAACACCAGGTGACACGCAGCGCCCGCCCCCCTCCCTGTACAGGGCTTGGCGCACAAGACGACCTTAATACAGTAGTTCCACGTTTATAAGTTACGCCGATGTACCTGCACAGAAGTCTCATATTTAAAACGCGCCAAAAAATCTTAACCAATCACAACGCTCCGCCAAACATGGCCCTTTATTATTGGTTGCCGCCTGCGCGCCATGTTCGAAACAATGAACAATGAGCGAGAAAGCACTACTCTCTGGATTTATTGCATTTTCAATCTTAACGCAACGCAATAAAGTTGGTGTTTCAATAGCGTTGGCAATCGTAATTAGTCGGCTTTAACTTACTCTTCTGAGCAGGCGAACTTTGCCGATGCGACTTATCAATGTGGTTCACCTGTACCTCCCTGTTGACTGATTATTATGATATTTGGCACACACCTATAGCTCAGACAATAATACAATTCTAATCAATAAAACAGTTTGAATTGCTCTTGGTATGAAGATCATTTTCGGATAATATCTGGACGCTATGCCTTCTTGGTCATCATGACACTTGTACATTTTAACTTACGGTCTTTATAACAACTGGACGTTATGCTTTCTTACATTATGTCACTTGTACATTTTAACTTACGGTCTTTATAACAACTGGACGCTATGCCTTCTTGGTCATCATGACACTTGTACATTTTAACTTACGGTCTTTATAACAACTGGACGTTATGCTTTCTTACATTATGTCACTTGTACATTTTAACTTACGGTCTTTATAACAACTGGACGTTATGACTTCTTGGACATTATGTCACTTGTACATTTTAACTTACGGTCTTTATAACAACTGGACGTTATGCCTTCTTGGACATTATGTCACTTGTACATTTTAACTTACGGTCTTTACAACAACTGGACGTGATGCCTTCTTGAACATTATGTCACTTGTACATTTTAACTTACGGTCTTTATAACAACTGGACGTGATGCCTTCTTGAACATTATGTCACTTGTACATTTTAACTTACGGTCTTTATAACAACTGGACGTTAAGCCTTCTTAGACATTACTGTCACTTGGCCCAACATACCCGTACTCGATATTTTGATAAGTTTACGCGAAGGCACTTGAAATGAAATGTAAAGAAAAGCGATAGAATCAATAAAAAGTAATCCTATTGTTTATCTTACTTTATTTTATAATGGCTAGTTATAGTTCACCAGCCAATAAATATCATATCTTTTCAGCAAGTACCCCGACATCCTGAAGCGCCTACCCGCCCTACTGAAGCCCACCGTGACCAGCTGTGTACTGGACTGCGAGGCCGTGGCCTACGACACTGAAACCAAGCAGATCCTGCCCTTCCAGGTGCGTCTTTGCCTAGTGTTATGTATGCGGACAAGTGAAACGACAGGCAGTTGAATACGCACTAACGTTTATTCGACGTAAGACTAGTGGGCGCAGCCACTATAGCTACTTATATATAGGTTATAACTAGGTACAACATACACAACACTCCTCCCTCTTTAGTGTTCAACACGATTACTTACATATACCTATATCGTCGATCGGCATTCATTACCGCGAATGTGAAAAAAATACTAGTTGTCTATTCAATAATATACTATCAAAAACACAATCGTGTATATAAAATATGGCCAATAATATCAAATAAATGTGCTTTAAGGACCGGGTCCGCGGAGCGCACGACTCAAAATCTGTCAAAATACAGACGCAGCCGTGCACGCACACATCACCGATATGCACAGTGGGCTGCAAGATGCTCTTTACCAGTCAAAATAATGGTGAAAATTGTCTTACCAATGATGAAAAAACTATTTTAAGCCTTGTGGTTAGAGTGCATTTTTGAGTAATATGATTTATTGTGACGTATTACGTCTGTCAATTATATTTCGTATCTCTTTTCTTCTTATACATTCATCCCTGTCATATTATGTTACGTGACGTCATTGGCATGTCTTTTGTTTCAGTGTCATACATAGCATGTTAAACTTTTCACAGAGATTATGAGATTTCGAACTAAATAAGGCTGGGGACATACCTACACCTAATTGTTGATATCTGAGGATACTGAAAATACTCATAAAATTAAAATGCCCACCGCGTAGACAGACCATACCAGTTATGTACACAAGAAACGATATTTAAAAGCCCGAATTACAAAATTCCGAATTTCAAACCTGTACGAAATATCAAACTACGAAATACCGAAGATCACATTAGTTTATATTTTATGTATAGAGCGCGCATATTAATCTAAATGTATAGGAGCCGAGCACGACAATTTGACTTCTCGTCGCCTGACGGTAAGATAAAGGCAAAGTGTCAAGAAAGGGCCACCATTACAAACACGTACTTAGTTAACAATGGTGGCACTCAGCTTGACGACCTTACTAGATGCCGATCCGATTGTCGTTTAGTGGTAGTGGCGTGCTCTGAAGAGTGGAATGGTGTAATAAAAAAATACCTTTGCTGTGCTTGCGTCTTCTTAGCATTGAACTCCACCAAGTTCTCAGAGCGCCATTGCAAAATGTGATCCACGATCCGGACAATCTCAGTGACAAGAAGCTACCCTCGATATCAGACTGTGTAGCCGCAGGATTTCCGTGATAACTCTCGTGTAAGGTGCTATCATCTGCATAGCAATGAAAGCTGAAGAAAGAGAGTGATGGGGAGAGAGGACACGAATACGGCGCTCCTGCAGGCACCTAGCAACCCAATTGCACAGTTTCAGGGTCCGTCTTGCAGCTCTTCTTCCTACATTTCCTCCCCGGCTGGAGCCGGGTGGGGAGGTTATGTCGGACTTGAACCGACTAAAACCGCACGCCGACTGAGGGTCGTGGTGCTAGGCCAGAGGTCAGGTTGTCTTAGGCATATCCCTCGCACCCCGGCTAACGATCAGGGCCATCCCTTGCGGTCTGGCCCTCTTCGGGAGGAGGACAACCAGGACTCGCCCTAGAGTGGGGAGGCGCGCTTCTTAGCACGCCGCCGCCGTGGCCTGCTTCTGGTGGGGTGACAGGCGGCTCTATCCGTCAGCCGCAGGCCCGAGCTCATGAGGGACGGAGGTCAGTCTGTGCCCTCCGACGCCCGAGTTGCCAGCGCACGCGGGTGGTGTGATCTGTAAGTCTCTCTCTCACGCCGCCACTCCCGTTCCGCCGTCTCCTTCACGACCATTAGAAAGAAAAAAAAAGGAGGACGCAGAAGGAGACGCTGGCCACCCACGCGTCCGCACAGCGGACCATCGCCGTGAGCAAGGTGGCGAGGATGAGAACTCTCACTCCCAGGGCCGCCACGAGCTTCCACCTTGCCGGCCACTCGGTGAGCGTGTGCAGTCCCGTGACGTCGCTCGCGTCGCAGTGATGGCACTCGGACGTTCGCTCCTTATCACAGATTGACGTGATCGTACCAACGAAGGCGGCTCTCTTGCGTATCTGCGACATTGCGATACATAAGGCTTCTAATCCAGTGCACCAGGTCTACTGGTGGTCGCACTAACTGATACCCGCGACTCCTGCGACTCTAGTGATGCTGCTAAATATGAATCAGTATCTTTAATGTAACATAAGCCAACGAAACTTTTTTTATTACTAATATGTACGGAAACAGCTACTTTACAATATACATATTATATATTTACCTATACAATCATATAAAATAGACCGTGAAGTTAGTATCTAATTATAATGTCATTGCAATAGAACCTAAAAATATTGTTTCTACAAAAAATATTTTAACTAGGTATATCCCCAACTTTACAGTTCAAACTTAAAGCAAGTATGTCAAAATCTGAAAGATTATGCTATAAATGTACCAACGAAAGTGTGAAATGGCTAAAATCGGAACTATGGTTGTCACTGTAAAATGCATACTATTTTATTGCCATCCAAATGATTAATGAAGACGGTGGCGCCATTTTTCATTTCATATATTTCTTGGTAGGCCTATTTGTGTACGCATGAACTGTCATCACGCGCCAAAGAGACGTGCTCCTGCTTCGAATACCCGTGGGCGACTGACGGACGATGAGAAAAAATATGGCAGAAAAAAGACACTATTTTACGCGTTTTTCAGTAACTTTGAAGTGATTTTTTAGATTGATTACTAAATGTATCATCAAATAAGTTTTGTCTTCCCTATCAAGAAGTCTTTGACTTTCAAATGTATACCGGTTCATTGATAAAATCACTCATTTTCAATATGAATTTACTCAAGAACTGGAAGCCTATTTCACTTAGCCTGTATGGAGAATTTACGTAAAACACATCTAGATTTTAGGGCTTTACAAGAGGAAGTCCTTGTTTGTAAAGGTACAAAAAACGTACACGCTATATTTTATTGGTTTCTTCAGTGTTCAAAAAGTGTTTCTTTTTATCAATTTGTGTTGATTTATTGGGTTAAATCTGAAAAATACGAAGGCATGTTTTTGCACTTTTTCTCAATTTTGTGCATTTGTTGACGTTTATTAAATAACAACTATTAGGTTTTAAGAGTTTAATATAAGCATACCATAATTTTTGGTCTTTGATTGTAATATATACAAAGTATCATTGATATCAATCATATCTAAATAGGTTAAATATGAAAAATTGTAACACTCTTTTCGGTGATTTTCACGATCTGGCCCCTTAAATACCGCGAACGTGACAATGTCCGTCTCGCTCGTGCATTTTTTGCCTCTCCTCAAAAGTGGCCGAAATTTACATTCGCGGTAATGAATGCCGATCGACGATATGTTACTTGAACAAAGACTTATAATCTACCTTTGGAGAACGTCGCGGACGTCCCGAAGCGAATCGGGAACTTTCTGACAACTCTGATCCAGAAGCAACTGGCTGGTTCACCTGTGCTTCACTGCCCGGTGATCCTCCTTCCACAGTGGCCACAGGGGACGAGGTAAATGTAGCCTGATTACTGTCTCTTTCCCCCTCTCCCGTGTCTACCTCATGGGCTCCATCCAGTACGATACTCGGGGTAGTATCTGATATTTCAATTGTGCTGTCAGGACATTGATCATTCGCTCCAGTTGGTCCGCTATAGGGTATAAGTAGATTTTTATGTTATTTTAAAAATAGAAGAGGTATCACAATCCTTGATTAAATAAGTCACTTTACCCAATAGTCTCATTACTCTGCCGCTGTTCCAAGTAAACTTTTTGTTTGCAAAATATCTTTTAAACATAACAGAGTCTCCGGGTTCAAAACTTTTTTGTTTAGGCCTCCGTAAGTCTTAGTTTTTACGTCCCGTTGTGGCATGCACTGAATTTCTATAATCGAACAAGTGCTTTAATATGATTTCATCACCTTGATTCGATTTATTGTTCATTAATATACACGATTTAATACCTTTTTTATCACTTTCACATATGCCTCGGCCTGGCTGTTGCTACTCTGGTGAAACGCGGGTGAAGTTAAGTGCATTATGCCATTGGATATGCCAATGTATAATATGTATGTATTTACAAAAAAAAAAAGTATATAAGTAAGTTTATCCGCATTCTAGATTCCGTAACACAAGCTATAAAAGCTTACCATGGGTCTAGATAGCGTTGTGTGGAATGTTGTGGAAAAAAAAAAAATTTTTTAAACTCAGCAGATAAAAAACAAGCGGCGTGACAATGCCGCTTGTTTTTTATCTGCCAAGGTATGAATGAGACCGAACCTTGACATAAAATCACATAGCTTAGCTTTAACTGTAGCCGAAGACGTACTATTTACCTTATACAGTTCGACCCATTTGGAATGCGCATCTACGATAACGAGGTACGATTGATTATAGATAGGTCCGAGAAAGTCACGTGTACCTACCTAGTGAAACGGTCGCGCGGGATGCGGCCACACGGCCAGGGGCGCGCGGGCCCGCGAAGGTCTAACCTGTACGCATATGCATAACCTTAGTTTGTAATGCTGTTGGTAAGACTACCCTGTGACCCCGCATAACTATATCCTTTTCTATAGATAATTGATTTTTGCATAAAAAAATGGATTAAAACGATTATCCGTAACTTTTCTCGGCCAACCTTTTAAAATATAATCTTTAACCTTTTCTAACGCTGAGTCCTTTTGTGTTGCCTCCCGTAATTATGTTTAATGTACTCGGTAAACTATCATCAACAACGAAGTTAACATAAGACGCCCTATCTTCTATATATTTCGAAAATTCGCTTAGCGACGACCCGTCGTCGATCAAGCTCGCGCGCGATAAATAATCAGCACAGTTATGTATGTTAATGTATTCTATTCTAAAGTTATAGCCACTCAAAAACATTGCATATCGTTGCAATCTGTTAGCCGAAACCTCCGGAATGCCCCGATAGGGACCAAATATCGTTATTAGCGGCCGTGTTGTGTTATTTGTGATCCGTCCGTAATATGAACGGAGTAGACCTACCATAAAGATATTGGTGGAAACGACGAACCCCAAATATAATTGCCGTTGCCTCCTTTTGTATTTGAGAATATCGGCGTTCAGCGGCATTTAATGTGCGAGACGCGTACGAGACCGGATGTTCCACCCCATTACTATCAAGCTGGGACAAGATCGCGCCTAGCCCGCTAGGCGAAGCGTCTACTGTCAAAATGACTTCCGCGTTGGTATCGAAGTGTGTTAAGAACTGATCAGAAACAAGATTTTTTTAAATAGTGTTAAATGCAACATCATGCTCTGAATTCCAATGCCATTTTGTATTTTTTGCAGTAAGCTATACAGTGGACTGAGAATGGATGATGCATTAGGCACAAAATTCGATGACCGTCGTTCATTTGTTTTTTTTTCTTTTTTTCTGTTTGCGTCACTCATTTTACAAAATGGAAAACTTAAAATATCGCATTATTTACGAATACGAGTTCTGCTGTGGCACTAGTGCTGCGGAAACGACTCGAAGGGTGAATGATGTTTATGGCGGTCATGTTGCAAAAGAAAACACAGTTCGTTTTTGGTTCCAACGTTTTCGTTCTCGAAATTTCGACCTGCAGAACAAGCCCCGTGGATGGCCTGAGACCCAAGTTGATAATGAAGTATTGAAGGCTATTGTGGAAGCGGATCCATCGCAAACCACGTCCGAGTTAGCTGCAGGCTGCGGTGTTAGTGATAAAACTGTTTTAATTCACTTGAAGCAAATTGGGAAGATTAAAAAGCTTGAAAGGTGGGTACCTCACGAATTGACTGAAGCAAACCGGCAAACGCGCGTCGACTGCTGCGTTACATTACTGAACCGGCACAATAATGAAGGTATTTTAAACCGTATCATTACCTGTGATGAAAAATTGGATTCTTTACGATAATCGGAAGCGCCCAGCGTAATGGTTGGGTCCGGGCCAGCCAGCCAAATCCTGCCCCAAGCGAAAATTAACCCCAAAAAAGTTACTTGTGAGCGTTTGGTAGACTAGTGCCGGTATTGTTCATTACAGTTTTCTCAAATCTGGCCAGACTATTACGGCTGATGTCTATTGTCAGCAATTGCAAACAATGATGGAAAAGCTAGCGGCTAAACAACCTGGGCCCCCGTATGGGCGGAGAACCTGACGGCCAGTAATGTGGCTAGATTGCTGAGCCCACAGAGGGCGATGGCCGTCAGGGTGATAAGGGGATACCGCACGATCTCTGGTGAGGCGGCATGCCTCCTAGCCGGGACCCCTCCATGGGACCTGGAAGCGAGAGCCCTTGCGTCTCTATTTATATGGCGCAAGGAGGCGCTGGAGCGGGGCCAATGGCATGCGTCTCGAGAAATCGAGGCCCAGCGGTCCCAGCTCTACCAGGAAACCGTGGAGACATGGAAGGTGCGACTTGAGCAACCAAAGGGGGGATTCGCCACAATTGCGGCCGTCAGACCGGTCATGGACGAGTGGCTGGAGAGGAGACACGGTGCTCTCTCCTACCGGTTGTCACAGATACTTACCGGGCATGGTAGCTTCGGTAGGTATCTGTGGCGAAGACACTGGGAAACCACGGCCCAGTGTCAGCACTGCGAGAACCGCAGCGATGACACAGCGCTCCACACGCTGGTGGAGTGCACGGCGTGGGCGCAACAGCGCCAGGTCCTCGTGGTGGGTCTGGGCGTGGGCACCCTCTCACTCGAGACCATGGTGCGAGCCATGGTCTCCAGCGGGAGTAAGTGGGACTGCGCCGCCTCTTTCTGTGAGCAGGTCATGCTCGTGAAAGAGGCGGCGGGGCGAGAGCGGAAGAAAACTCTCCCACCCGAGTTCCGCAGTCGGCGGCTTGGGCACCGCCGACGTGTCTTCGCCGAAGACCATCGGCCTCCATGACCGGGTGCCTGAGGACGGTGAGTTGGCTGCTCACCGTCTTTACAGAAGCAGGCCCATGACGGCAGCGTGACGTGAGGGTGTAGTGTATGTAAGTAGTGTAAGTATGTATCGTTACGAGTATGTATGTGTAACCATACCATTTTAGGATAATCTGACGTAGCATATCTTTAGATCTAAGAATGTTCGATTAATGTGAACACTAATAAAGAGAACGTTACTAAGTGCAGATGCGTTTCATTTATAACGACACTTCATGGCGACCCTGCCTTTTAAGGTCGCGCCGCGAATTCTTTGACCGTGAGTGAAATTTGGACAATACTAATGAGACTTTATAATTTCGGACTATTTTAAATTCGGTGTTTTCGTGTTGCTGTGTTCGCTGTTTTACCATGGGTACCACTCAATCCAAGGAGGAGACTATTATAGCGCAGACGGCTGCTGGTAATGGAAAAAATGACGCAACTTCTTCGGGCTACTCCAGCGTCAGTACCACAAATATTTTACTGACCCTGATTGTGATCGTCTTGTTGGCAGCGGTTTGCTATGCATTTTGCTCCCTTTACAAGAAGATGCATGTAAAGTGGATGGAGAGGCAAATGAACCGCAGGTCTCTACGTCGCAGGCAGGCCACCGCATTTTTCAACAAGCGTGTGTTAGATTTAGGGGGGTAAAATTAGAGGTGACCATATATATATAAGCCTATAACTTACTATATATACCCATAAACAGGATGCCATTTGTAATTATGTATTTGAACCAAGGAAATTAAACAATAAATACAATTCTGTTTTATCACTCTTTTATTCTGTTATACTACGTCAGTTCCAAAAGCTGTTGTAGACAGGAAAGAACTGACAAGAAAACCTGTCTGCCTTCTAACCACAACATAATTAATATTTTACTTCTTGATACACCAGGCTCGTAGCCAAATATTACAATATAAGACAACCCTGGTTGCAGACCAGTTACAACAGTATAATAGCTAAAACTATAACACAGATACTTATCACATAGGAACCACATTGGAGTCGAACCACTTCTCATAATTATAGCCAAATATTACAATATAAGGCAACCCTGGTTGCAGACCAGGTACAACACTATAATAGCTAAAATTATAACACAGATACTTATCACATAGGAACCACATTGGAGTCGAACCACTTCTCATAATTATCAGTATGACAATACTTGCACAGTCACTAATATGGTATAATGATATTCAATCATCTGGTATATCAGTTAAACAGACTAATAGCACACTACGATACATAGGTAGTACATAAAACTTAGATACCACACTGGTATCGAACCAGCCCTTATAATCATTGGTAGGTATAGACATACTTTTACAGACATTATGATAGTTTATTATCCCCAAGGATTATCGCAAATACATCAAGTAATACTTTGAGTCGGTTACTTTACAAGTATATTTTAGTTACACAATATTTAGAACACCCAAAGAGGGTATTTAATTATAATTGCTAATTCAATTACTTATTAAATACCAATCCACTATTATATTATTCACTATAACAGTAGTTATTACTACATTCACTTTTATAACCCTGTAAGTACATATTATTATAACATTATAAATATAACAGAGGTATATCGTACCTCACACTTCGACGGCTCGGGATAGACTGTCCGAATGACATCTGACATCGTCTTTTTATAACATTTGAGACGTCGCATTGCATCGAATGATTTTCATCTACCTACTTATAAAAAATATTGTATAAAGTAGTTTCTTATTTACAAATCCTTTAAAATATTCTTTATAGTAATATAAATACACTATAATACATCAAGCTACACCTCACCTGATCGCTGGCCACTCCATATTTTAACATGATTCTAACACGGCCATACTGACAATTACTTCGCTCTCGAAGTATATACAACGAATTTTATTGCAAATTGCGATCACATATTACATACTTAAACTTAGTCATTATAATTATATTTCTTTTACATCACTTTTGCAAAACAGAATTTATACATTAAAGAAAAAACACTTCCTTAGTATCAAAATTACCCCAAAAAGAATAGTCAACACCAAAAAATATAGATTATCAACAACATTTTGGTACTTTGTCTCAAACTTAAGATTTAAACATTATTTAGTCTTCGATCTTTATGAAATCTTAGCATAGTAGAAGGGCAAAAAACATTTTATAAAATGTGTGTAAAATATATATATATAGTATCTTCTGTTATTATTCAGTTATCTAAGAACGTTAATTACCTCCGAATCCAACGGACTAATGTGAACTTTTATAAAATGTCTTTTGTTATTGTTTGGTTATCCAAGAATATTGATTACCTCCGAATCCAACGGAATAATCTGAACTTGTCTTGTTATTGTTCAGCTATCTACGAATATTGATTACCTCCGAATCTAACGGAATAATCTAAACTTTATCATTTCAAACACCATCTATAAATTTACCATTAAATTAATTATGTATCACGGCATTTGATTATAACAGTTGTATACCCGAGATAAAGTCTCTTATTTTACACGAGGTATAAGTCTTGTTTTTTAACCGAGATATAACCGCCTCGTCTTTTTTCCCCATGAGACAAAACCGTCTCGCCTTTTACCCGAGACATCATAGTCTCACCTTTTACCCGAGACATCATAGTCTCTCCTTTTACCCGAGACATCATAATCTCACCTTTTACCCGAGACATCATAGTCTCTCCTTTTACCCGAGACATCATAGTCTCACCTTTTACCCGAGACTTCACAGTCTCGTCCCTTTTGTTTTTTACTTACAACCACCACTAATGCCAAAAGCCAATAACACTATATATATAGTAACACAAATAGCAATGTTTTTAATCCATCACGGCCATTCTGAACTACACTTTGATCTCAAAGTGTTTAGTAAATCCATAATAAAATAATATCTATTGTAGTCCTTAAGGTACATTGTACATACGTAGTGTAAATGCTATTGACTTTCTTTTTTATTCGAATTTTGTTCGTTTTAACTGTACTTGACTTTACTTTGATTGTAATTTACTTTATTATTGTAGCTTAATTTGAATAAACTTTACTATTGCATCCACTGTACTCCACGTTTCAAACCAGTGGTCCATTTGCTAAATAGTATTTAATATTTATTTTTTATATTGGCGTTTTACAAGCAGAATAAACGATTTTGTTAGAATTTGAATTTAATATTAAATCGACGGTAGGTACTTTTCGTGTAATATTAACTTTAATATTGGACCGACTGTACTTTTACTTTAATATTGAACCGACTGTACATTTGCTTTAATATTAAGTCTATTGTACTTTTACTCTAATATTGAATCGACTGTACTTTTACTCTAATATTGAACCGACTGTACATTTACCTAAATATTGAACCGACTGTACATTTACTTTAATATTGAATCGTCTGTACATTTACTTTAATATTGAACCGATTGTACTTTTACTTTATTATTGAATGGACTGTACTTTTACTTTATTATTGAATGGACTGTTCTTTTACTTTAATAATAAATCGACTGTACTTTTACTTTATTATTGAATGGACTGTACTTTTACTTTAATAATAAATCGACGGAATTTTTACTTTAATAATAAATCGACTGTACTTTTACTTTAATAATAAATCGACTGTACTTTTACTTTATTATTGAATGGACTGTACTTTTACCTTAATCATAAATCGACTGTACTTTTACTTTAATAATAAATCGACTGTACTTTTACTTTAATAATAAATCGACTGTACTTTTACTTTAATAATAAATCGACTGTACTTTTACTTTAATAATAAATCGACTGTACTTTTATTTTAATAATAAATCGACTGTACTTTTACTTTAATAATAAATCGACTGTACTTTTACTTTAATAGCTTTTGACTTTATTGGCTTTACACGACTTTTGACTTTATTGGCTTTACACGACTTTTGACTTTATTGGCTTTACACGACTTTTAACCTTATTACCTTTACACGACTTTTGACTTTATTGGCTTTACACGACTTTTGACTTTATTGGCTTTACACGACTTTTGACTTTATTGGCTTTACACGACTTTTGACTTTATTGGCTTTACACGACTTTTGACTTTATTGGCTTTACACGACTTTTAACTTTATTGGCTTTACATGACTTTTAAATTTATTGGCTTTACATGACTTTTAACTTTATTGGCTTTACATGACTTTTAACTTTATTGGCTTTACATGACTTTTAACTTTAATGGCTTTACATGACTTTTAACTTTATTGGCTTTACATGACTTTTAACTTTATTGGCTATACATGACTTTTAACTTTATTAGCATTACATGACTTAACTTTATTGGCTTTACATGACTTTTAACTTTATTGGCTTTACATGGCTTAACTTTATTGGCTTTACATGACTTTTAACTTTATTGGCTTTACATGACTTTTAACTTTATTGGCTTTACATGACTTTTAACTTTATTGGCTTTACATGACTTAAGTTTATAGGCTTTACATGACTTTTAACTTTATTGGCTTTACATGACTTTTAACTTTATTGGCTTTACATGACTTAACTTTATTGGCTTTACATGACTTTTAACTTTAGAATGTGTCCAACTAAATAAAAAAAAATGGGTCGTATTTTAAAGTCCTGGTAACCATCACACATTAGTCAGTATCATGAACTTAAATTGTAAAGAGATGAATCCAAATAAATTAAGAATGTCTTTCAATCTTTTTATCACGGTGTATGTGTATACATACCCTTTTAGTAATTCTCATAACAAATAAAATCTACTTTACACAGTAATCATAGATAAGTAACTGTTCGGCCAACCTGATATATCTTAATAGGTTACTTGTCAGGTACCGAAAAAAAACTATTTTAGAATACAAAATATTAACACCACTTAATCTGATCAAACCATTTCAGATCACCAAAAAGATTAACTTTGCTTTAAGTATTAGTCAAGCCACATATTTTGTTCAAGAAAATAAAACGTTTGACCATTACTTTTTTTTCATTAAATATGAAATCCAGTATTACATCAATGATAATAGCCAGAAATTTTAAAATAATTCGTTAGTGATCAGCCCGGGTGGTTTGCAATTAGAACTATCAAGAAGTTACACTATCCAACTTGAACCTTATAAATCACAAAAGCTACAATACCGTTTTTGTGCACTTTTTTTGTTGATGGTTTGGAAATACACTGCTTCGCAGTACCGCTGCAAATTGATGCTGGATTTCACTGCCTTGCAGATAGCTGAGCCGTCGGTCATTGCTCCAGTGGGTAGCAAATATTACAGAAGGCTTTTGGCAAGCCTCCCAGATACAGATACAATCTGAAACTTGTACAATATGTATTAGAAAATGGTTTTTGCGTATCCCACTTCTGATGTTAGATTTAGGGGGGTAAAATTAGAGGTGACCATATATATATAAGCCTATAACTTACTATATATACCCATAAACAGGATGCCATTTGTAATTATGTATTTGAACCAAGGAAATTAAACAATAAATACAATTCTGTTTTATCACTCTTTTATTCTGTTATACTACGTCAGTTCCAAAAGCTGTTGTAGACAGGAAAGAACTGACAAGAAAACCTGTCTGCCTTCTAACCACAACATAATTAATATTTTACTTCTTGATACACCAGGCTCGTAGCCAAATATTACAATATAAGACAACCCTGGTTGCAGACCAGTTACAACAGTATAATAGCTAAAACTATAACACAGATACTTATCACATAGGAACCACATTGGAGTCGAACCACTTCTCATAATTATAGCCAAATATTACAATATAAGGCAACCCTGGTTGCAGACCAGGTACAACACTATAATAGCTAAAATTATAACACAGATACTTATCACATAGGAACCACATTGGAGTCGAACCACTTCTCATAATTATCAGTATGACAATACTTGCACAGTCACTAATATGGTATAATGATATTCAATCATCTGGTATATCAGTTAAACAGACTAATAGCACACTACGATACATAGGTAGTACATAAAACTTAGATACCACACTGGTATCGAACCAGCCCTTATAATCATTGGTAGGTATAGACATACTTTTACAGACATTATGATAGTTTATTATCCCCAAGGATTATCGCAAATACATCAAGTAATACTTTGAGTCGGTTACTTTACAAGTATATTTTAGTTACACAATATTTAGAACACCCAAAGAGGGTATTTAATTATAATTGCTAATTCAATTACTTATTAAATACCAATCCACTATTATATTATTCACTATAACAGTAGTTATTACTACATTCACTTTTATAACCCTGTAAGTACATATTATTATAACATTATAAATATAACAGAGGTATATCGTACCTCACACTTCGACGGCTCGGGATAGACTGTCCGAATGACATCTGACATCGTCTTTTTATAACATTTGAGACGTCGCATTGCATCGAATGATTTTCATCTACCTACTTATAAAAAATATTGTATAAAGTAGTTTCTTATTTACAAATCCTTTAAAATATTCTTTATAGTAATATAAATACACTATAATACATCAAGCTACACCTCACCTGATCGCTGGCCACTCCATATTTTAACATGATTCTAACACGTGCTTCCGATATTGGTGATGCTGAGATACCAGTGTAAGTGATAAAATCTCTAAACTCGCCCGAAAAGTAAATCCTCGCATACGGTTTGGCGCTATACAAAAGTTTCATACTCCGAAGTTCGTGTGTCGTGTAATACTCGTCTATGGACGGATACGTGTATATGTATAGTGGTACGTTTTATATGAGGAACTAATCCATACGGTGTGAACTATACGATAAGACTAATAATACATACCTACCTATCTACCTGAACTTTTGTGCAGTATTTCGGTACTTTTGAGTGACTCTACTTATTATAATAAATATATTTTTTTTAAATAAACCATGTATAATTGTATTAACGCAAGTAAGTAAGTAGTAAGTTTTATTTTAGGGATATGTAAGAGCTCGTAAATCGTGCACGGCCGCTCACCGAACTTGATACCCGGTGACGTATATGGAATGTTTTCGCATTGCTTTCTATATTTGGCAGATAGTTGTAAGAATTTAGTAGTTGCTAGGATGATGTCATTACATTCTTTATTTTATTTTTAGACTATGGCTGATGATTTTACTAAAATATATAATGAGTTAGTGGATATTCGTAAATATTTAATAAAGAAAGGAAAAAGTAGGTTTACGGGATCTATTGCGATAAATAAATTAGAAGAGGCCAAGGTTTTATTTGATAATTCGCAATTATTATTTTCTAACTTATCGCATGATCTTAAGCCTGATTTAGTGGCGCAGTTGTCCACAACCTTTGATTATATTAAGAGTGAATTTTTAAGGATATCTGAGCTGTGTGTTTCGCCCTCTGGTAAAATAACTATAGCCAAAATGGAATTCGACATTCGAACGGCGTGTAATTTAATTCCCCTTTTAGATAATAAGGAGGAGACAACGAAACGATTGATTGATGCTGTAGAAATGTATGCGGATATGTTAGACGACTCTGGGAAAAAACTTTTAATAAAATTCGTGATTAAGGGTCGGCTTTCCGAAAACGCTAAGTTACGTTTGTCGGAAGGTTATAATAAGGTTTCTGATTTAGTACAGGATTTAAGGAAACATTTATTAACGACTAAATCTTTTACAGCTATTCAGTCCCGCCTTCAAAATACGAACCAAGGTTTTAGATCAATTGACGAGTATGGTTCTGAAATAGAACAACTTTTCACCGATTTAACCATCTCGCAGGCGGACGGAGATTCGTCAAAGTTCGCTGTTCTAAAGCCATTAAACGAAAAAATGGCCATTAAAAAATTTTCAGATGGGTTAAAAAATTATAGGCTGAGCACCATCGTGGCCGCTCGCAACTATAGCAGTCTCAAGGACGCCATACAAGGTGCTAAGGACGAGGAGGTGTCAACGCCTTCTACGTCTGCTAAGGCGGACGTTATGCAGTACTCAAGAAGAGATCGAGGTAGGTTTAGGCCTTCTTCAGGACCAAGGGGTCAAGGTCAACGTGGCCGCAATTATAATTCTTTTAATAATTATTCCCGTCGTGGTTACGGAAGATCTTTTCAAAATTCTAACCGCGGTAGACCTTTCTCTCAGGCGAATTTTAACAATGGGCGATATAATCATCGTGGTAATACGAGTAGACGAGGAAATAATTACAATCGTAGTAACATTTTTTCAGCGCAGCCTATGCAACCCGCGCAGTCATCGGCGCAAGGAGTTGTTTCCCAGAATTGTAATGAAAATAATAATGCCCAAAATATGAATAATAAGCAGTTTTTTCGATTTTAATAATTATATATTGGCTTGTAAGGGACGATGTCAATTTGTGACATTTTATTCAAATAATAGAAAATATTCATTTTTAGTAGATACGGGTGCGTCAATATCAATAATTAAGAAAGATGAGTTATCAGATTCGATGAGAATATGTTATGAAAGCACTACAATAAACGGCATAGGAGGACAAATCAACTCTTTAGGATATGTAACCTTGGAACTTGTTTCTGAAAATAATGACACGTTTTCTCATAAATTTTATGTTTTTGAAAATTTACCCTTCAAGGCAACTGGTATTTTAGGCTTAGATTTTCTTTCTACTTATGGCTGTAATATCGATTTGTCTTCCAACATGTTAGTAATTAATAATGCCGGTAACTTAATTTATTTGCCTATCTCGGCTACACCTGATTTTACTTCTAGTAATAATAATAATTGTCTTGTATTACCGGCCCGGAGTGAATCTATCCATTACGTAAATTTAGGCACTTCTGATGTGGTTGATGATTATATTGTTTGTGCGAGAGAGTTAGAGAAGGATGTTTTTCTAGCAGGCACTATAGTTAGACCTAAAAATGGTAGAATTCCGATTAAAATACTTAACATAAGAGATGAAGAAGTTAAGCTAATAAATTTTGTCCCAGAAATTAATTTGTTAAGTGAGTATGAAACACTTTCATTTTGAAGTGTCGTTATAAATGAAACGCATCTGCACTTAGTAACGTTCTCTTTATTAGTGTTCACATTAATCGAACATTCTTAGATCTAAAGATATGCTACGTCAGATTATCCTAAAATGGTATGGTTACACATACATACTCGTAACGATACATACTTACACTACTTACATACACTACACCTCCGGGGGGTGAAAGAAAAAAAAATCAGAGCTCTTTGATTTTTTTTTCTCTTAAAGTTAACACAACAAAAATATATTATTAATTATGAAACAATTTAGTCCTATCCTTGTGGATCAATTCAATTTTATTATGGTTTAAAATTTTGACATTGGGACCCATATCTTCCAACACAACATAAGGGCCTTCAAAAATATCGTCTAATTTCTTCGCGCCTTCACTTTTGACTAAGATCAAGTCGTCTTTATTATAAGTAACAGGATTACACTTCTTATCGTATGCTAACTTCCTATTTTGCTTACTAATCTCTAAATTATGTTTAGCATCTTTAAGTGCTACCTGTAGTCTATATCTTAAATCTAAAGAGTAATCATCTGGATTATATAAAGGATCTACACTATTAAAATTCTTAACATTATTGGGAATATTACATGACCTACCGAAAATAAGTTCGAAGGGCGTGTACTTCGTCTCTGAATGGACGGTATTATTATAACTGAAACACCAAAACGGTATCCAGTGTGACCAGTCATAGCCGTTATTGCCTGAATAGGTCCTTAGGAAAGCAGCTAAATGCTTATGAGCATTTTCAAGTGCACCGATTGATTGATGGTGGTATGCTGTGGAAATTAATTTTTCTATATTTAATAATTTACAAACTTCAACCATAGTAGATGAAACAAATTCTGAACCCCTATCAGTAGCTATAATTTTAGGTATTCCGAAACGTAAAATGAAATTTTGAACAAATGCTTTTGCGACAGTTACAGTTTCTTTATTTTTTATAGGATATGCTTCAATAAATTTAGTTAGCTCGCATTGAATCGTAACAAGATAACAATTTCCATCATCGTCTTTATCTAAAGGACCTACCAAGTCTAAAAATATTTTCTCAAAACCTGACGACGCAGTTGTTGTGATTGTCATCGGCTGTCTTGTGTACCTACTATATTTAGTCTTCTGACATGTAGAACACTTTTTTACAAAATCAAGAACATCTTTATCGATACCTGGCCAGAAATATCGTCTTTTGATGTTGTTAGTCATCCTGCGCACACCAGCATGTCCACTGGTGGGCAGTAAATGAAAGTCATTTAGGATAAATTGTTTTTCCTTATCGTCATCTATTCTTTCTATTCCTCTTAGTATGCATACTCTTGGACCCGTCCAATTTTTTAATGACTGTATTTCACTACATAAACCCTTTATAAACTCTTCATTTTCTTTATCTTTAACTATGCATATTTCTTTTATTTTTATTTTCTTACAAAAATTCTCGAACTTAGTCACAAATTCGGCTCGCGAGAAATGTGCCCTAAAGTTGAGATTTACACATAGCATCATTTTATTAGGAATATAAGCGAGACATTCGTCTTCGGCACTTATCATATTATATCTTCTATAGTTATCCACTTTATCCTTCTCTATTAACATCATCTCCACGACATCACTCGGCTTCCTTAGTAACTCCACGACTCTTGGCTGATCAGACCCTTCGTCGGTGGGTTTACTAATTGGCGGTGAGACATTCTTCATATTCTGATCTATTCTACTTTTTTGTGCCCTAGTCATGACATTAACTTCCGAAATCTTCTCATTCATACTCTTTAATTCATTCGAAGTCACATTCACTCTGGATAATGCATCCGCGACTACATTATCCTTCCCTTGCACATACACTATTTTAAAATCATACTCCTCAAGAACTAAGCGAAACTTCAACAGCCTACTAGAGGGATCCCTCATGCCAAACAAATAAATAAGTGGCTTATGATCTGTCATTATAGTAAAATGTCTACCATATAAATATGGCCTAAAATATTTGACTGCCCAGACAATAGCAGTAAGTTCTTTTTGTATTGTGGGATAGTTTAATTCTGCCTTATTTAACGGCCTACTAGCATATGCTACGGGTCTTAAGTCCTTGTTGCATAAAACTGCACCAATAGCTACACCTGACGCGTCAGTCTGTAAAATAAATTCATTAGAATCAGAAAAATCTGGGTACTGAAGTATAGGTGGGCTAATCAACTTTTGTTTTAAGAATTCGAAAGAATTTTGACATTCCTTTGTCCAATTAAAAACTACATTCTTTCTGCATAAACGATTTAAAGGTAATGTTATTTCA
This sequence comes from Eilema sororculum, assembly GCA_914829495.1. Taxonomy (NCBI): domain Eukaryota; kingdom Metazoa; phylum Arthropoda; class Insecta; order Lepidoptera; family Erebidae; genus Eilema; species Eilema sororculum. Next base: position 20,217,115 of record OU618555.1, read on the forward strand.
GCAAAAGATGGTACGAATTTACGATAGTAATTGCAGAAAGCTACAAAGCGTTTTACTTCATCTACATTTTTAGGTTCAGGATAATTTCGTAAAACTATTGTCTTTTCTGGATCAGGTAACACTCCATCAGCCGAAACTAAATGCCCAAGATATAGTATTTCCTTTTTTAAGAATTGGCATTTACTTGGGTTCAATTTTAAATTTACTTTTCTTAACCTTTCGAGTACATCAATCAAATTTTTATTATGAGAATTTAGATTTCGCCCAAAAATAATAAGGTCATCAAGATATACAAAACATTTGTCATACGTCAGACCAGACATAGCTATTGACATCACTCTACTAAAGTTACTACAAGAAGTTTTAAGTCCCATGGGAAGACGTTTCAAATGATATTGACCCGTACTCGTGCTAAAAGCAGTATATTTACGACTATCCGGGGATAAACTGACTTGAAAATAACCTTGATTTAAGTCCAAATGAGTAAAATACATGGAACCTGAAAGTGAGTCTAAGATGTCAGTGATGTTTGGTAGTGGAAACTTATCATCGACAATCACATCATTAAGTTTTCTATAGTCGACTACCAAACGCCATTTTTTACAACCCTCAGATTTTTTAGGAACAAGTAGCACTGGACTGTTCCATTCGCTTGAAGACTCTTCTATAATGTCGTTCTTTAACATTTCTTTAATCTGATTATCAATTTCGGGTTTTAACGATTGAGGCAATCTATAAGGCTTAACATAGGTAGGACTAACATTTGGTTTAAGTATTATAGATTGTTCGTAAACATTAGTTGTAGTCAGCTTATCTCCTGGTAGAAAAAACACATCAGAATATTTTGAGCAAATTGTTCCAATAGAACATTTTTCTTCTAAATTGAGATGATTTAATTTCAATGAAGAAAGTAAAACTTCAGCCCTATTAACATTAGGCTTAGTTTTATCAAATGAAAGTGTTTCATACTCACTTAACAAATTAATTTCTGGGACAAAATTTATTAGCTTAACTTCTTCATCTCTTATGTTAAGTATTTTAATCGGAATTCTACCATTTTTAGGTCTAACTATAGTTCCTGCTAGAAAAACATCCTTCTCTAACTCTCTCGCACAAACAATATAATCATCAACCACATCAGAAGTGCCTAAATTTACGTAATGGATAGATTCACTCCGGGCCGGTAATACAAGACAATTATTATTATTACTAGAAGTAAAATCAGGTGTAGCCGAGATAGGCAAATAAATTAAGTTACCGGCATTATTAATTACTAACATGTTGGAAGACAAATCGATATTACAGCCATAAGTAGAAAGAAAATCTAAGCCTAAAATACCAGTTGCCTTGAAGGGTAAATTTTCAAAAACATAAAATTTATGAGAAAACGTGTCATTATTTTCAGAAACAAGTTCCAAGGTTACATATCCTAAAGAGTTGATTTGTCCTCCTATGCCGTTTATTGTAGTGCTTTCATAACATATTCTCATCGAATCTGATAACTCATCTTTCTTAATTATTGATATTGACGCACCGGTATCTACTAAAAATGAATATTTTCTATTATTTGAATAAAATGTCACAAATTGACATCGTCCCTTACAAGCCAATATATAATTATTAAAATCGAAAAAACTGCTTATTATTCATATTTTGGGCATTATTATTTTCATTACAATTCTGGGAAACAACTCCTTGCGCCGATGACTGCGCGGGTTGCATAGGCTGCGCTGAAAAAATGTTACTACGATTGTAATTATTTCCTCGTCTACTCGTATTACCACGATGATTATATCGCCCATTGTTAAAATTCGCCTGAGAGAAAGGTCTACCGCGGTTAGAATTTTGAAAAGATCTTCCGTAACCACGACGGGAATAATTATTAAAAGAATTATAATTGCGGCCACGTTGACCTTGACCCCTTGGTCCTGAAGAAGGCCTAAACCTACCTCGATCTCTTCTTGAGTACTGCATAACGTCCGCCTTAGCAGACGTAGAAGGCGTTGACACCTCCTCGTCCTTAGCACCTTGTATGGCGTCCTTGAGACTGCTATAGTTGCGAGCGGCCACGATGGTGCTCAGCCTATAATTTTTTAACCCATCTGAAAATTTTTTAATGGCCATTTTTTCGTTTAATGGCTTTAGAACAGCGAACTTTGACGAATCTCCGTCCGCCTGCGAGATGGTTAAATCGGTGAAAAGTTGTTCTATTTCAGAACCATACTCGTCAATTGATCTAAAACCTTGGTTCGTATTTTGAAGGCGGGACTGAATAGCTGTAAAAGATTTGGTCGTTAATAAATGTTTCCTTAAATCCTGTACTAAATCAGAAACCTTATTATAACCTTCCGACAAACGTAACTTAGCGTTTTCGGAAAGCCGACCCTTAATCACGAATTTTATTAAAAGTTTTTTCCCAGGGTCGTCTAACATATCCGCATACATTTCTACAGCATCAATCAATCGTTTCGTTGTCTCCTCCTTATTATCTAAAAGGGGAATTAAATTACACGCCGTTCGAATGTCGAATTCCATTTTGGCTATAGTTATTTTACCAGAGGGCGAAACACACAGCTCAGATATCCTTAAAAATTCACTCTTAATATAATCAAAGGTTGTGGACAACTGCGCCACTAAATCAGGCTTAAGATCATGCGATAAGTTAGAAAATAATAATTGCGAATTATCAAATAAAACCTTGGCGTCTTCTAATTTATTTATCGCAATAGATCCCGTAAACCTACTTTTTCCTTTCTTTATTAAATATTTACGAATATCCACTAACTCATTATATATTTTAGTAAAATCATCAGCCATAGTCTAAAAATAAAATAAAGAATGTAATGACATCATCCTAGCAACTACTAAATTCTTACAACTATATGCCAAATATAGAAAGCAATGCGAAAACATTCCATATACGTCACCGGGTATCAAGTTCGGTGAGCGGCCGTGCACGATTTACGAGCTCTTACATATCCCTAAAATAAAACTTACTACTTACTTGCGTTAATACAATTATACATGGTTTATTTAAAAAAAAAATATTTATTATAATAAGTAGAGTCACTCAAAAGTACCGAAATACTGCACAAAAGTTCAGGTAGATAGGTAGGTATGTATTATTAGTCTTATCGTATAGTTCACACCGTATGGATTAGTTCCTCATATAAAACGTACCACTATACATATACACGTATCCGTCCATAGACGAGTATTACACGACACACGAACTTCGGAGTATGAGGAGTATGAAACTTTTGTATAGCGCCAAACCGTATGCGAGGATTTACTTTTCGGGAGAGTTTAGAGATTTTATCACTTACACTGGTATCTCAGCATCACCAATATGGGAATGGGAAGCACGCTTGTTGAAAAATGCGGTGGCCTGCCTGCGACGTAGAGACCTGCGGTTCATTTGCCTCTCCATCCACTTTACATGCATCTTCTTGTAAAGGGAGCAAAATGCATAGCAAACCGCTGCCAACAAGACGATCACAATCAGGGTCAGTAAAATATTTGTGGTACTGACGCTGGAGTAGCCCGAAGAAGTTGCGTCATTTTTTCCATTACCAGCAGCCGTCTGCGCTATAATAGTCTCCTCCTTGGATTGAGTGGTACCCATGGTAAAACAGCGAACACAGCAACACGAAAACACCGAATTTAAAATAGTCCGAAATTATAAAGTCTCATTAGTATTGTCCAAATTTCACTCACGGTCAAAGAATTCGCGGAGCGACCTTAAAAGGCAGGGTCGCCATGAAGTGTCGTTATAAATGAAACGCATCTGCACTTAGTAACGTTCTCTTTATTAGTGTTCACATTAATCGAACATTCTTAGATCTAAAGATATGCTACGTCAGATTATCCTAAAATGGTATGGTTACACATACATACTCGTAACGATACATACTTACACTACTTACATACACTACAATTTGATAAAATTAAGCCTAATGTTAATAGGGCTGAAGTTTTACTCTCTTCATTGAAATTAAATCATCTCAATTTAGAAGAAAAATGTTCTATTGGAACAATTTGCTCAAAATATTCTGATGTGTTTTTTCTACCAGGAGATAAGCTGACTACAACTAATGTTTACGAACAATCTATAATACTTAAACCAAATGTTAGTCCTACCTATGTTAAGCCTTATAGATTGCCTCAATCGTTAAAACCCGAAATTGATAATCAGATTAAAGAAATGTTAAAGAACGACATTATAGAAGAGTCTTCAAGCGAATGGAACAGTCCAGTGCTACTTGTTCCTAAAAAATCTGAGTGTTGTAAAAAATGGCGTTTGGTAGTCGACTATAGAAAACTTAATGATGTGATTGTCGATGATAAGTTTCCACTACCAAACATCAGTGACATCTTAGACTCACTTTCAGGTTCCATGTATTTTACTCATTTGGACTTAAATCAAGGTTATTTTCAAGTCAGTTTATCCCCGGATAGTCGTAAATATACTGCTTTTAGCACGAGTACGGGTCAATATCATTTGAAACGTCTTCCCATGGGACTTAAAACTTCTTGTAGTAACTTTAGTAGAGTGATGTCAATAGCTATGTCTGGTCTGACGTATGACAAATGTTTTGTATATCTTGATGACCTTATTATTTTTGGGCGAAATCTAAATTCTCATAATAAAAATTTGATTGATGTACTCGAAAGGTTAAGAAAAGTAAATTTAAAATTGAACCCAAGTAAATGCCAATTCTTAAAAAAGGAAATACTATATCTTGGGCATTTAGTTTCGGCTGATGGAGTGTTACCTGATCCAGAAAAGACAATAGTTTTACAAAATTATCCTGAACCTAAAAATGTAGATGAAGTAAAACGCTTTGTAGCTTTCTGCAATTACTATCGTAAATTCGTACCATCTTTTGCTGAAATAACATTACCTTTAAATCGTTTATGCAGAAAGAATGTAGTTTTTAATTGGACAAAGGAATGTCAAAATTCTTTCGAATTCTTAAAACAAAAGTTGATTAGCCCACCTATACTTCAGTACCCAGATTTTTCTGATTCTAATGAATTTATTTTACAGACTGACGCGTCAGGTGTAGCTATTGGCGCAGTTTTATGCAACAAGGACTTAAGACCCGTAGCATATGCTAGTAGGCCGTTAAATAAGGCAGAATTAAACTATCCCACAATACAAAAAGAACTTACTGCTATTGTCTGGGCAGTCAAATATTTTAGGCCATATTTATATGGTAGACATTTTACTATAATGACAGATCATAAGCCACTTATTTATTTGTTTGGCATGAGGGATCCCTCTAGTAGGCTGTTGAAGTTTCGCTTAGTTCTTGAGGAGTATGATTTTAAAATAGTGTATGTGCAAGGGAAGGATAATGTAGTCGCGGATGCATTATCCAGAGTGAATGTGACTTCGAATGAATTAAAGAGTATGAATGAGAAGATTTCGGAAGTTAATGTCATGACTAGGGCACAAAAAAGTAGAATAGATCAGAATATGAAGAATGTCTCACCGCCAATTAGTAAACCCACCGACGAAGGGTCTGATCAGCCAAGAGTCGTGGAGTTACTAAGGAAGCCGAGTGATGTCGTGGAGATGATGTTAATAGAGAAGGATAAAGTGGATAACTATAGAAGATATAATATGATAAGTGCCGAAGACGAATGTCTCGCTTATATTCCTAATAAAATGATGCTATGTGTAAATCTCAACTTTAGGGCACATTTCTCGCGAGCCGAATTTGTGACTAAGTTCGAGAATTTTTGTAAGAAAATAAAAATAAAAGAAATATGCATAGTTAAAGATAAAGAAAATGAAGAGTTTATAAAGGGTTTATATAGTGAAATACAGTCATTAAAAAATTGGACGGGTCCAAGAGTATGCATACTAAGAGGAATAGAAAGAATAGATGACGATAAGGAAAAACAATTTATTCTAAATGACTTTCATTTACTGCCCACCAGTGGACATGCTGGTGTGCGCAGGATGACTAACAACATCAAAAGACGATATTTCTGGCCAGGTATCGATAAAGATGTTCTTGATTTTGTAAAAAAGTGTTCTACATGTCAGAAGACTAAATATAGTAGGTACACAAGACAGCCGATGACAATCACAACAACTGCGTCGTCAGGTTTTGAGAAAATATTTTTAGACTTGGTAGGTCCTTTAGATAAAGACGATAATGGAAATTGTTATCTTGTTACGATTCAATGCGAGCTAACTAAATTTATTGAAGCATATCCTATAAAAAATAAAGAAACTGTAACTGTCGCAAAAGCATTTGTTCAAAATTTCATTTTACGTTTCGGAATACCTAAAATTATAGCTACTGATGGGGGTTCAGAATTTGTTTCATCTACTATGGTTGAAGTTTGTAAATTATTAAATATAGAAAAATTAATTTCCACAGCATACCACCATCAATCAATCGGTGCACTTGAAAATGCTCATAAGCATTTAGCTGCTTTCCTAAGGACCTATTCAGGCAATAACGGCTATGACTGGTCACACTGGATACCGTTTTGGTGTTTCAGTTATAATAATACCGTCCATTCAGAGACGAAGTACACGCCCTTCGAACTTATTTTCGGTAGGTCATGTAATATTCCCAATAATATTAAGAATTGTAATAGTGTAGATCCTTTATATAATCCAGATGATTACTCTTTAGATTTAAGATATAGACTACAGGTAGCACTTAAAGATGCTAAACATAATTTAGTGATTAGTAAGCAAAATAGGAAGTTGGCATACGATAAGAAGTGTAATCCTGTTACTTATAATAAAGACGACTTGATCTTAGCCAAAAGTGAATGTACGAAGAAATTAGACGATATTTTTGAAGGCCCTTATGTTGTGTTGGAAGATATGGGTCCCAATGTCAAAATTTTAAAACATAATAAAATTGAATTGATCCACAAGGATAGGACTAAATTGTTTCATAATTAATAATATATTTTTGTTGTGTTAACTTTAAGAAAAAAAAAATCAAAGAGCTCTGATTTTTTTTTCTTTCACCCCCCGGAGGTGTAGTGTATGTAAGTAGTGTAAGTATGTATCGTTACGAGTATGTATGTGTAACCATACCATTTTAGGATAATCTGACGTAGCATATCTTTAGATCTAAGAATGTTCGATTAATGTGAACACTAATAAAGAGAACGTTACTAAGTGCAGATGCGTTTCATTTATAACGACACTTCAAGGGATTCACGCACGGCCCCCCCCCCCCCCCCCTCCCCCTAAGAAGCGGGATAACACCTGAAAACCCCCCCATAGACGCGGGATAGCACCCGAACCACCCCCGAGACGAGGCCGCAATTGTAGCCGTAGGTCTGATGGGAGTCCTGGGACATCCTTCCGAGGGCTTACCCGGGGCTCCCATCCATAGGCTTCTGGGCGTTACCGTGGGGGTTTTTAGTCGGTAGGAGTCCGGCATAACATCCATGAAGGATTTTCCCCCACGGTTAAAAAAAAAAAAAAAGCGGCTAAACAACCTAGGCCACGCCACTGCTGCTTCACGACAACGCTAGACCACACACCGCACAACAGATGGCTACCAAATTAGAAGAGCTTCAATTGGAATATCTAAGACATCCTCCGTACTCCCCGGACCTTGCTCCAACAGATTACCATTTTTTTTCGAAATTTGGACAACTTCTTGCAAGAGAAAAAATTCAACTCTGATGGGGCGGTCCAAATCGCCTTCACAGATTTTATTGATTCCCGTCCGACTGGTTTTTTTATAAAGGGATCAGTGAACTACCTATGAGATGGCAAAAGTGCATAGAAAACAATGGTTCATACTTTGATTAATTAAATATATATATTTAAAAATATTCGACTTTTTGTTCCTCTCATACAAAACGCCAATTTCATATGTAAGGACCTAATATTATAAGGCCTCTGTCTCGAATTTTGCGGGCAGCGGGGCGGCGGGGCGGCGGCGGCGCGGGAGCGGCAGGATCAAATGCGTACAATCAAATGGACCGACCCTCGAAACCAGCGACGCGGGAGCGGCGCGGGGGCTGGCAACGAGCGGTGCACTCCAGTCGAGCTGTGACCGCCCGCGCGTCTGCATCGCAGTGTTGTGTGTGCAATTTATTTTTGTGACGTGACGAAATGTCCTCGGACATGCTAGAGGAAATTATTTCACCAATTTTTGAGCGGACACCGATATGGAATACCGAACTCGCCTTTTCTTTTCCTTGCCCTATAGTAGGGATTCACTTCTTCCTTTGCCCACAATAAATCGAGCGTTAGGAATAAATTTGAATCAAAAAGATGTCGCCGTTGTTCAGACATTTCATTCGCAAATAAAAACAAATATCTCGACGACACAAACACGAACACAACACTACGCCGCTATAATGCCGCGCGATCTGCCCGCTGCTTTCGAGAACAGTTCTGCGTTGCCGACAGAGGCCTAATAGCGACTGCCGTGTCGGGTCACGGTGGAGTAGAATAGGACCAAGCCATCTCTTCTTGTGGGTGTTGTAGAAGGCGACTAGAGGAAAGGGCTGTTCTCCATCCGACAATAAACATATAGCCCACGGCAAAGTGCCCGCTTGAGTATATATAATGTATGTGTGATAACGGCAACTCCTCGTGGATCAGATCCTGTCGACGCGCAAGCGCAAGGACGCGGCGGAGTCGGAGATCAAGGTGCAGGTGTGCGTGTTCGTGTTCGACCTGCTCTACCTCAACGGCGACGCGCTCGTGCGACAGCCGCTGCAGAGGAGGAGGGAGCTGCTCCGAGAGCATTTCTGCGAGAAAGAGGGTCAGTGTCTTTGTAACGAGACTAATTATTTGTATTTTAGGCATAAAGTAATCTTTTGCAGATATTTTCCATGAAGTGTTTCATTACCTAACATGAAAAATGTATGATAGACTCGGATGTTCCTTTTGAAAAGGCTGGGACCCTGAATACTACCTTGGAGGACTCCGCAGATTGGTATTGATTTCTAAGTAAATATTTCATTTGCCTTTGTACTGCCCGTTTGAAGCAATAATATGTTGCCTAAGTTTAAATTTCTACTCTATTGAAGTTATAATTTTCTAACATATCCATAATATTGATACTCGTCACAGTGTCAAACATTTTAGCGCGATCCGAAAACTCATAAATATTGTTTGACGGTAAATATTTTGGTAGGCCAAAAGTTATGTTACGTAGGAGAATTGCGTTTTATTCTAAAATGATGCTATTACGGCGTAGGTGAATGGCAGTTCGCGACGAGTAAGGACTGCTCGTCGGTGGAGGAGGTGCAGCAGTTCCTGGAAGAGTCTGTGCGTGGCTCGTGCGAGGGACTCATGGTCAAGGCGCTGAACGGAGACAACGCGCGCTACGATATCGCGCGACGCTCGCACAACTGGCTCAAGGTAACGGCCACGGCCGGGGTAGGGCGCGGTGACTCTCAGATGAGTGGGGCCAGTAAAGACACTCGTGTTCTCCCCGCAGCTCAAGAAGGACTACCTGGAGGGCGTGGGCGACACGCTGGACGTGGTGGTGATCGGCGCGTACCGCGGCCGCGGCAAGCGCGCCGGCGCCTTCGGGGGCTTCCTGCTGGCGTGCTGGGAGCCGGACAGCGAGGAGTACCAGGCGCTGTGCAAGATCGGCACCGGCTTCTCCGACGAGGACCTGGCCACGCTCACGGCCAGCCTGCAGGAGCACGTGATCGAGGCGCCGCGGAGCTACTACCGGTTCGACCCCTCGCACGCCGCGGACGTGTGGGTGGCGGCGCGCGCCGTGTGGGAGGTGCGCTGCGCCGACCTGTCGCTGTCGCCCGCGCACCGCGCCGCCGCCGGCCTCGTGCACCAGGAGAAGGGCATCTCGCTGCGCTTCCCCAGGTACTCCCGCCCACGGACCTGTAGTCTCAGGGACCACGCGGCCTGTGGGAGGTGCGCTGCGCCGACCTGTCGCTGTCGCCCGCGCACCGCGCCGCCGCCGGCCTCGTGCACCAGGAGAAGGGCATCTCGCTGCGCTTCCCCAGGTACTCCCGCCCACGGACCTGTAGTCTCAGGGACCACGCGGCCTGTGGGAGGTGCGCTGCGCCGACCTGTCGCTGTCGCCCGCGCACCGCGCCGCCGCCGGCCTCGTGCACCAGGAGAAGGGCATCTCGCTGCGCTTCCCCAGGTACTCCCGCCCACGGACCTGTAGTCTCAGGGACCACGCGGCGTGTGGGAGGTGCGCTGCGCCGACCTGTCGCTGTCGCCCGCGCACCGCGCCGCCGCCGGCCTCGTGCACCAGGAGAAGGGCATCTCGCTGCGCTTCCCCAGGTACTCCCGCCCACGGACCTGTAGTCTCAGGGACCACGCGGCCTGTGGGAGGTGCGCTGCGCCGACCTGTCGCTGTCGCCCGCGCACCGCGCCGCCGCCGGCCTCGTGCACCAGGAGAAGGGCATCTCGCTGCGCTTCCCCAGGTACTCCCGCCCACGGACCTGTAGTCTCAGGGACCACGCGGCCTGTGGGAGGTGCGCTGCGCCGACCTGTCGCTGTCGCCCGCGCACCGCGCCGCCGCCGGCCTCGTGCACCAGGAGAAGGGCATCTCGCTGCGCTTCCCCAGGTACTCCCGCCCACGGACCTGTAGTCTCAGGGACCACGCGGCCTGTGGGAGGTGCGCTGCGCCGACCTGTCGCTGTCGCCCGCGCACCGCGCCGCCGCCGGCCTCGTGCACCAGGAGAAGGGCATCTCGCTGCGCTTCCCCAGGTACTCCCGCCCACGGACCTGTAGTCTCAGGGACCACGCGGCCTGTGGGAGGTGCGCTGCGCCGACCTGTCGCTGTCGCCCGCGCACCGCGCCGCCGCCGGCCTCGTGCACCAGGAGAAGGGCATCTCGCTGCGCTTCCCCAGGTACTCCCGCCCACGGACCTGTAGTCTCAGGGACCACGCGGCCTGTGGGAGGTGCGCTGCGCCGACCTGTCGCTGTCGCCCGCGCACCGCGCCGCCGCCGGCCTCGTGCACCAGGAGAAGGGCATCTCGCTGCGCTTCCCCAGGTACTCCCGCCCACGGACCTGTAGTCTCAGGGACCACGCGGCCTGTGGGAGGTGCGCTGCGCCGACCTGTCGCTGTCGCCCGCGCACCGCGCCGCCGCCGGCCTCGTGCACCAGGAGAAGGGCATCTCGCTGCGCTTCCCCAGGTACTCCCGCCCACGGACCTGTAGTCTCAGGGACCACGCGGCCTGTGGGAGGTGCGCTGCGCCGACCTGTCGCTGTCGCCCGCGCACCGCGCCGCCGCCGGCCTCGTGCACCAGGAGAAGGGCATCTCGCTGCGCTTCCCCAGGTACTCCCGCCCACGGACCTGTAGTCTCAGGGACCACGCGGCCTGTGGGAGGTGCGCTGCGCCGACCTGTCGCTGTCGCCCGCGCACCGCGCCGCCGCCGGCCTCGTGCACCAGGAGAAGGGCATCTCGCTGCGCTTCCCCAGGTACTCCCGCCCACGGACCTGTAGTCTCAGGGACCACGCGGCCTGTGGGAGGTGCGCTGCGCCGACCTGTCGCTGTCGCCCGCGCACCGCGCCGCCGCCGGCCTCGTGCACCAGGAGAAGGGCATCTCGCTGCGCTTCCCCAGGTACTCCCGCCCACGGACCTGTAGTCTCAGGGACCACGCGGCCTGTGGGAGGTGCGCTGCGCCGACCTGTCGCTGTCGCCCGCGCACCGCGCCGCCGCCGGCCTCGTGCACCAGGAGAAGGGCATCTCGCTGCGCTTCCCCAGGTACTCCCGCCCACGGACCTGTAGTCTCAGGGACCACGCGGCCTGTGGGAGGTGCGCTGCGCCGACCTGTCGCTGTCGCCCGCGCACCGCGCCGCCGCCGGCCTCGTGCACCAGGAGAAGGGCATCTCGCTGCGCTTCCCCAGGTACTCCCGCCCACGGACCTGTAGTCTCAGGGACCACGCGGCCTGTGGGAGGTGCGCTGCGCCGACCTGTCGCTGTCGCCCGCGCACCGCGCCGCCGCCGGCCTCGTGCACCAGGAGAAGGGCATCTCGCTGCGCTTCCCCAGGTACTCCCGCCCACGGACCTGTAGTCTCAGGGACCACGCGGCCTGTGGGAGGTGCGCTGCGCCGACCTGTCGCTGTCGCCCGCGCACCGCGCCGCCGCCGGCCTCGTGCACCAGGAGAAGGGCATCTCGCTGCGCTTCCCCAGGTACTCCCGCCCACGGACCTGTAGTCTCAGGGACCACGCGGCCTGTGGGAGGTGCGCTGCGCCGACCTGTCGCTGTCGCCCGCGCACCGCGCCGCCGCCGGCCTCGTGCACCAGGAGAAGGGCATCTCGCTGCGCTTCCCCAGGTACTCCCGCCCACGGACCTGTAGTCTCAGGGACCACGCGGCCTGTGGGAGGTGCGCTGCGCCGACCTGTCGCTGTCGCCCGCGCGCCGCGCCGCCGCCGGCCTCGTGCACCAGGAGAAGGGCATCTCGCTGCGCTTCCCCAGGTACTCCCGCCCACGGACCTGTAGTCTCAGGGACCACGCGGCCTGTGGGAGGTGCGCTGCGCCGACGTGTGAGTGTCTGTGTAATTCATTCAGCGCCTACGAAGGAAGGAGCTATTGTGAACACAATCCAACACTTTCAGCTCGGAGCGTCGAGTCCGCTTAAAGCTTGAACTCATGTCCTTTATTTCGTCAGGTTTATTCGCGTCCGCAACGACAAGGGGCCGGAGCAGGCGACGACGGCGCAGCAGATCGCGGAGATGTACCTGGCGCAGGATCAGGTCAAGAACACCGCCAAGAACAGCAAGAAAGCTAACTTAGACGACTTTTACTAGTAATGTACATTACATCACAATTATGATTAACTCTTACTAAGTGAAAGCTCAATATATCCTTGCATAGTTCAATGGAAAGTCCATTTCCGCATTTCTAAGAGTAGCAAGATACTATTTGTTGCTTGACAATTTCATTATTGAAAAATGTCAGATTTAGTGCTATAGAAGAATGCCAGTCTACCCCTATAAAGGGACGACAAAATTCGTTCTCTAATGCATCAATAACTACACACACAGTAAACAGAATCACAGGTCAGTCAGGCTTCATAGCGTTATCGTTTTTGTAGTAAGTATCGCCACCAGCTGAGGTCAAATTGACGTGTCCTATATTTAAAAAACCCAGACTGTTTTATTACAAGTAAGCCATCTCTTGTTGATAGAACACTGTAGCTTCCTAATAGCCTGCAAATAGCCATCCAATCTATTTTATCGAAGGAAATTTTATGATGTTGATATGTACTGGTCCACTTGGATTGTTCGCCGTCGTGCAAATGCACTATGATCATTGTTTGCCACTCTCAAATAACGAATGTTTCCATTAAATATCAAGTCTACTCTAACCAAGTGTGGTCAGCTTGGTGGATCAATTTTTTTATAGTACAAGACTGGTTTCTTTAGGATGTATAAAATATATTGTAATTAGTGTAAGTTTTATTATGAAATTATAATATAATTTAGTCAAATTGTGTTATTTTTATTTTTGGACCTGTGTCACCTGTGTGCGAAATTGTTGGATTGAATAATTAAACTCTTTTACCTTCTTTAATTTTTATTATGTTGAGTAAGATCTACACTAATATTATAAATGCGAAAACTCTATCTGTATGTTACGCTTTCACGCCTAAATAATTTTGATGAAATTTGGCATAGGGGTAGATTAAACCTTGAGAAAGGACACGGGCTATGTTTGGTTACGATAACCGACATCCACGCGGGCGAAGCCGCGGGCAAAAACTAGTATATGCAATATTCCGTGCAATCATCTGTGTGGTGACAGAGAAAGACCACCCCGTCTCGAAGGTAGTCGTCAGAAGCGACTAACGGAAGAATAGATATACAGAATCAAAGAATCAATTTCATTTATTCAGTTTAGGCAGATAAAGAGCACATATGAACGTCAGAATTGTACAATGTCAATCATATTAAAAATAAATAAAATAAATCATTGGAAAATGATTCTTTCGCTGGTTCGGTAGGTTGGTTCTACTGAGAAGATACCAGCAAGAAACTCAGTGAACTTGATTTTCCTTCTTTTTAAAAATATGGTTTTATTTATAACAAATTTATACAATGCGAGCAAGAGATGAGATTAGGATGTCCAAGGATCTTTATCATTTAAATATTCGTCTATTTTATAATAGCCTTTTTTTATTAAGCAATTTTTAAATTCAATTTTAAATTTATTAAATGGCATGTCTATCAGATCCTGAGGAATTTTATTGAACAATTTTATACAATTGCCTACAAACGAATTACCAACCGTATGAAGCTCAGTTTTGGCACTGCAAGTTTATTTTTATTTCTAGTATTATAATTGTGTTGGTCAGAGTTTTTTTTTTTTAAATATCTAAGTTCTTACGTACATAAGATATTATCATAAATGTATTGGGAAGCAAATGATAAAATATTTTTTTCATTAAAAACTTCTCTCAGCTAGTCACGGGGTCTGAGGCTATAGATTGCTCGTATCGCGCGTTTCTGTAATATGAAAATAGTCTCAATATCGGCAGCTGAGCCTCACAGCATCAGACCATATGACATAACGCTATGAAAGTAGCTAAAATAAAGTAATCGTACCGTTTCCTCATCAGTTAGTGACCTTATTTTTCTAACCGCATAGGCAGCTGAGCTAAATCTTCCTGCTAAGGCTGTGATATGAGAACCCCAATGCAGTATTTATCGTTCATTGTAATAATAGTATCAACCTGACTTAAATGGTACAGCAGAGGTGCCAGAACTGGTATCTAAGGTAGGCCTATACGCACCATCATTGTTTCTGCGCAGGCCGAACTTATTGTTATGAGGTACGGGTTCTCATATTAGAAATAACACGAGTAAGTCTTAAGGGTATCCTTATTTAATGTTCACAAATCAGAAGTACAAATTGGAATAATTACTAAGATGAGCACTTAAAATTAGGATAGGTGGGTTCGATAGGCGTGTGCGCGCGTATGCAACTTACACTTAGCGTAGCTAGCGGAAGACTGCCGAGCCGCGGCGCGAGCGCGGACGCGGTCGGACCAGGGCGCGGTCGGGCGCATGCGCGGGTGCGACGCAGCTTATGTATCTCCCGACTCTTCGGGAGATTCGTGAAGATGTGCGATAAGGCCGCCAATTGTATGCTACTAGGAATTTCTTATTTAATATGTCTCAAAAGATTGTAATAATTGTGTATCATCTGTGTACCATACAATAAAGAGTTATAATAATAATAATAATAAAAAAATCGAGCTGGTATACAACCGCGAGAGGCTCGTTGAGGCAAAGTTCTAACGCGGTTTACTATATTGTACGTCCCTATAGCAAGAACTACATACCTATAGACGAAATTCATACCTATTGAGAGCATGTCGTTCTTTTAATGTGGCATGTCGGGAGGTTGATTTGGATTTATTTTGCACTAGTGTTACTAGAATGAAGAAAGCCCTATGCCTATGTGATCAATACTTTGAATGATGTTATCTCTAATTTGTGATTATCTGTAATATATTTCCTAATTTCTAAAAGAACTTAATTTGCATTGAGAGTTTTTGAGCATTATTATGTAAAGATGTAATACCACGTAAATGTGGAAACTCATAATTGGCCTTCAACATTTTTATTATATAATTTTGAACCTTTTTTAATAAATAATAATAAAGAACTCTTTATTGTTCACCAATTAAATATAAAACATATCAAATTAAGTATAAAACAAATTTATGTGGTAGACAATTGGCGGCCTTATCGCACTGAGGCAATCTCTTACAGGCAACCATGGGATTTGGGGCAGTTGGTGTACTTTGATTTATAATGTTAGGTATTGTGTGGATGATTACAAATATATATGATGAGTATCTAGAGAGAGAATATTAAATAATAAAACATACATACTAATGACATTTCGGTAGAATTCAGTTATATAATGGACAGTAAATACTTACATAGGCTTATATATTCACATATTAGGGGACACAGTAGATATATAGTTTGGTGAGACAGAGAGGAAGGGTAAAGAAGTACTTATATGCTAATGGACACTATTTCTCCTGCAAATAGTGAGCCGTAACTAGTTTTTTGAAGACGGGTAGTGATTGCGCACGTCTTATTGCAAGAGGTAAGGCATTCCACAATCGGACAGCTTGAACGGAGAAAGATTTGTCCATGTACATTGTGGAGTGTCTAGGTGTTTTCAATTTCAGATTCACTGACGATCTTAAGGTCCTTGAGTGAGTGTCGCAGAGAAAGTTGAAGCGTTCCTTTAAGTAGATAGGAGTGAGAGGATGAAAGAGAATGTTATAAAGAAGTGAAAGAATATGAAAATTTCGGCGAAGGCGTATGGGTAACCACTTGAGTTTTGCACGATATTCGGAGATGTGGTCATATTTGCGAAGCCCAAATATGAACCGTATACTGAGATTCTGGAGTCTCTCAAGTTTATTTAATTGGTCTTCGGTGAGATTTGTATAGCTGGCATCAGCATTATTAAGGGTGGGAAGAAAAAGAGATCGCGCTAGCGCAGTTTTCGTGGTAATGGGCAGTAAACTTCGGAGCCTACGCAGGGATCCCGCTGTGGCAAACATTCTGCGGCTCACCTCCTGAAGCTGAGGGCCCCAAGAAAGACTACTATCCATGCAGATACCAAGATTTTTTACTTTGTCACTGTACCAACCACCTTTGCCAACACTGGAACCGACGATGAGAGTTGAGGATTCCATTGAAGAAATACTGTTTACGCCAGATAAAATTGAACAAGCATTCCGTGAGATGAAACCAGATTCCTCACCTGGTCCGGACAACATCCCTGTCGTCATATACAAAATATGTGATCTTAATAATTACCTAGCAACTATAATGCAAACTTCATATGAGACTGGAATTCTACCGGACCTGTGGAAGACAGCTCTGGTGACGCCTATATTCAAGAAAGGCACCAAGTTGGAAGCGGCAAACTACAGACCTATAAGCTTAACTAGTGTGGCGTGTAAGGCCATGGAAAAAATTGTAGTTAAGCATATCCGGAATTTCATTGCAAACCACCAAATTATTGCCGATCATCAACATGGCTTCTGCCCACGTCGGTCCACGGTTTCTAACCTGTTGTCCTGCCTGTCAGCTTGGACAGGCAATTTCAATAGGGGAGAACCAACGGATGTCATATACTTAGACTATGAAAAGGCATTTGACCGGGTCCCAACAAGGAGATTACTACAGAAACTAGAATTCGTGGGAATTCGGGGAAAACTACTTGCCTGGATTTTTATTTTTATTTTTTTTTTATTTTATTTATTTATCACACGTAACAGATTACAACCAATAATAAATATAATAATACTACGATGCAATAGGATTAGAGTCCAGGTTGCATTCCACAAGAACACGTGTACAGATGAATTAAGATGAAGGAGTTTCTACATACATACATATTAAGCTAGTTTACAATTTTTTACAATTTTTAATTTTACATTTTTGACATATAAAACATGATGGAGTTCCTAATTACGGTTGGTTTGGAAGTTTAAAAGTTGTTTTACCGTTCCAATAAATAAAGTTAGCTTAGGAACAAAAATATCGAAGGCTGGATAATCCCTGGCGATTTCGTTGCACTGACGAGCCATCCGAACTATGGGGTTGTAAAACGAAGTATTATTTTTATACACTTGTAAGGCAAAGAGTCCCGTTTGGTTGGATCTACGAGCGCTATATCTGATATTAAAGGTTAATTGAGCAAGCAAATTAGGTACATCCAGTATAGAATGAATTATTTTATAAATGCAGGTAAAATCAAAGTACCGCCTGCGTACTTCCAGCTTTTGTACGTTAAATCTAATCAGACGCGCATCGTAATCGATAATGTTGCGCCCCAGGTGTTGACGGTAGCACAATATCCGCAGACACCTTTTCTGCACCCTTTCTATATTTTCAATGTGAACATTGTAATGTGGAGACCATATCGGGCAGCCGTATTCTAATATACTTCTCACGAGAGTGTAGTACAGGTAGAGAAAAGAGCGAGCACCCCTAAAATCCCTAGTAGTCCTCACAATAAACCCGATAAGTTGATTAGATTTCATCACTACGTGATGGTAATGGTCTCGAAAGCTGAGTTTACTATCGAAAATAATTCCAAGATCTTTAATGACATTGGATCTCCTAAGGACTTGACCGTCAATCGTGTAATCGTTAACGATCCCATGACGCTTATTAGTGAAAGTAAGGACTGAACATTTGGCAATGTTAAGGGACATCAAATTACTTTTACACCACTGAGAGACAGCTATAAGATCACTCTGCAAGAGATTGCAGTCATCAGGAGAGGTTATTGCTTTATAAATTTTTAAGTCGTCAGCGTATAAAAGATATTCACAAGATATATTCTTTACGAGATCGTTAATGAATACTATAAATAACAACGGCCCCAAATGTGATCCTTGAGGTACCCCAGATGGTACACCAACGGGAGAAGAAATATATCCTTTCAAGGCTACCAACTGACTTCTGTTAATCAAATAAGAGGACAACCAACGAAAAAGACTACCGTGTACACCATGCGCAGCGAGTTTATTGCAAAGTAATCTATGATTGACCTTGTCGAAGGCCTTGGAGAAATCTGTATAGATTGAGTCGACCTGCCCCCCCGCAGCAAAACTCTTACACAGGTAGTTTTTGTAAACTAGAAGGTTAGTTATTGTAGACCTTCCCTTTACGAAACCGTGTTGATTTTCCGATATTATGGGTCTAAAATGGTTGTACAGCTGTGTATATACTAAGGATTCGAAGATCTTTGCAAAACAGGATAAGATGCTTATGGGTCTATAATTTTCGCACCGAGACCTGTCGCCCCCCTTAAAAATGGGAACAACGTGGGCTATTTTCCATCGAGAGGGGAAGGTTCCATTTATGAGGGACTTATTAAATATAATTACCAAAGGCGCGCACAGCTCTCGACCGCAATGCTTGACAAAAGAAGGGGGTATTTGGTCAGGACCTGCCCCTTTGCCGGCATCGAGCTGTTTGATCTTCGTGAGAATGTTGTTGTCGGCTATATTGATATTAAAAATGGGGTCCAGATTGTTGTTCTCAACCGACTTAAGGTTGTCACTAGATATGACAGAAGAAGTTTGCATGGAGTCAAACACTGAGGTAAAATATTGTGAGAAAAGCTCACAAACACCCGAGCCAGTTGAAGAGGAACATCTTTCAAAGTGCATTATATTTGGAATTGAGACACGCCCCTTCCTGCTATTAACAAATTTCCAAAAACCCTTTATATTATCTGTTAAAGACCCTTCGATTGACGCGACGTAATTCCCATAACACTGATCAATCATTTTCTTGGCTCTAGTACGTAAAAGGGAGAAGACATCATAGTCGCGTGGGTTATTGAATTTCTTAAATAATTTATGGTACTTGTTCTTCTCCTGAATACACCTTATCAGAGGTCTACTGTACCAAACGGGGTATCTGTTGGATTTTATTGTTGTGTAAGGGGTATGTTTATTGATAATTTCAAAAAGCTTCCGGTAAAAAAGGTCAATACATACATCTATGTCAGGGCTTGATAGGAGCTCGTGCCATTCTGTCGCATCTAAGTCAGACCGTACGCTCCCATAATTACATCTAGCAAAGTTCAATCTTTTGTCATTATTGCGTTTCAAATTTAGTGACCTATTGCACGTCAAGGGGATCTCAAATTCTAAAGCAGGGTGATGTTTATCTTTTAAGCTAAGAACATGGGCCTCGAAAACCTGCAAAGACTCATCAGAAGAAAGCACCAAATCAAGGTAACGGCCTTTATCATTGGGAATGCAATTACTTTGTTTTAAATTACAGAGTGAAAAGAGTTCAAGTAGGAGGAGAAGCCTCTTACTTTCAGAGGGACGTGATGGCTCATCAGGGTCAAGAGGGAGAGGAGAATACTCGGGTGTGTTGAAGTCTCCCACGATTATGTTTTTATCGTCGTGACAGTGATTCAACAGCACTCTTTGAATATTGGAGTAAATTTCATCCCTCCTTGAATAATTTAATTCAGGAGGCAGATAGCATACACAGATATTGATTTTAGGAGCGTTGCAAGTCTCCGGTATAATACTTATCCAGATATCCTCCAGACTGCTTTCCCAACATGACTGTCGAAGTACTCGGAAAGACTTTTTCACAGCCACGAGCACCCCTCCGCCCTCTATTTTTGAAGAATTAAAGCAATCTCGATCTCTTCTAAAAATGTTATAACGAGAGTCAACAACTTCTCCATCAAAAACGCCAGCATTTAGGTTAGTCTCCGTTAGACATATAATATCATAGTTACTGTTTAATACACTTTGATAAAATTGCGGCAATTTACTGCGCATTCTGTTAATATTTTGATAATACATACTAATCATAATCAATGAAGTTTTAAGCATTTTACAAAAAGTAATAGTTAGATAGACAAACTAAAATTCACAATAGGCGATCCAGACAATCAGTGGTCTTAATATGCTGAACAGGACTCTGTTCGTCCTTACGAATGTATACTCGGCCGAAACGAACCCACACAAACTTGAAATTATTGTCTTTACAAAATTTCCGCGCTGCACTGTGTACTTCCTTAGTCTCTGGAGAAAGATGTTCGGCCACGTAAATCCTGTGTGTTTCTCCCGGTAAACCAATATGTGTAGAGGCGAGTTTGTCCCTCGGGTGCGCCTTATTAAAACGGGTTACCGATGACAGGAACAGATCACGTAGTGTCTGCGATGAAAGAGTGACAAGTATATTGCGAGGCCGCCTAGATGAAGGATTCATTTTCGAGATCCTACGGCAGGCTCTCACATCACTCGGTGGTATATCGACCTGTAAACACTCGCACAGTTTTTTGAATATGCCAGACAAGTTCTCGCTACTGTTCTCGGGCACTTCATGTATTTCAAGGTTCATGTCGCGTGAGATCTTCTCCATGCTCTGCACTCTCGACTGAAGTTTAGTGAGCGAACCTTGACATTTTGTGAGTTGCGATTCCAGATGTCGAACTAAGTTGTCCTTTTCTTCGATTTTCGCTTTCAGATCCGCCTGTTCAGCCGCCAGGTAATCAGTAGTGACAGAAAAATCGGACTTTAATTCTTCGATTGCTCGCTTCACGTGATCTACTATCATTTTTTCGATGTCTTTATTAAGAGCTGATCTCAGGTTTTTCATGAATGTGCCGTCTGGTGCCAGCTTAGAGTCGAAAAGTTGACTGATACTCTCCATCGTAACTGGTTCTCCTGCCATGTTGGTTCCCGCAGAGGTACCAATACTTGTCCCAGTACACATGTTACGATTCACTTCGGCACAAGATACCATCTGACTCATTTGACTTCTCTGTCAGCAGGGCGTATCGTCATTATTCGTACGCCGCGTCACATTCCGACAGCCGGGGCAGGTCAAAGATTTTATCTGTTCCGAGGTAGGTAATTGGCCACTGTCAGTTGTTAGGTTGAGACATATGAAGCAGTATAAGGATTTGCAACCATTGCACTTCAGAAAATTATTATTACTTAGCCCAGATTGACATCCGTGACAAATCATTTTGAGTATGTTATGTTTCCTTAAACACAATAACTATCCGCGGGGGAATTATCTGATTTGTGTCACGTGGCGTACGCTAGTGATGTTGAATCTCGTGGCGTAAGCACAGTATGTTTAGTTCAGAGCGCCGCGCCGCCGTGTTGTATCAAAGCATGTAGGCGATGCATATGTGTGCGTAGAAGCGAGCAGTTTGCGGGTTGCCCTAGGTCAGGGACTAATGATCGTTGCAAGTAATTTTAAAAATGTTTTTGATTAATACTCACAATCTCTCACGAGTCCGATAGAGATATATGTATCACTGGTTAGGTCTATTCAATTGCTTCACAACGTTGTATAACACTAATAATATTAATAAGTTATAACCACTTTTTTACAATTTTAAACGGAGACAGAACGGTAACGATGTTTACTCCGAGCGCGGGTATTTTATTCGTGGAAAGGATTGAAGCCTTTCTCCGACAGCGAACTTTGAGAGTACGAGTGGGTGATAGCATTTCTGACCAGCGAGAGATACACAGTGGGGTACCCCAAGGCTCAGTATTGGGCCCAGTTCTGTACATAATGTACACGTTTGATCTTCCTCATGACCTTCAATGCAATGTCAGTACCTTTGCTGATGACACCAAGATATTTGCAAATCCTCTGATCGACTATGATCGCCTCCAAAATGACCTAAATACAATTGCAAACTGGTCCAAGAAGTGGTTAATCAACTTAAATGAAACGAAGTGTACAGTATTACATATAGGAAGCAGAAACCCCCGCAAGACTTACACACTTGGAAACACTCAGCTAACTGAAACGAAGGTGCAAACTGACCTAGGTGTTAAAATATTGGAAGACCTCAAGTGGGAAGAACACATAATAACGATTACCAAGAAAGCCAAAAGTCTTATTTACTTAATTCGGAAAGCCTTTGGAGTTATAACACCGGAAATGATGCTCAATATTCATAAAACTTACATCAGACCAATTCTTGAGTACGCGTTCCAAATCTGGAGCCCATATTTCGTAAAGGACATTGAGAAGCTAGAGAAAGTGCAGCGGAGTTTCACTAAAGTACCACATGTGCTAAAACGACGTCCTTATGAGCAGCGCTTAGAAATTCTGGGGCTCACTACACTCAGAGAGCGCAGGGAACGTGGAGACTTAATAGAGACATTCAAGATCTTAAATGGCCACTATGACATAGAAGACTTCGGCAACTTATTTCTGCGAAACCACAATACCCATCTCAGAGGTCACCATTTGAAGCTGAGCACCAGTTTTTCCCATAACAACCCACATAGGCACTTCTTGGGCAATAGAGTTGTTAAAACATGGAACAAACTGCCAGAAGACGTAATATCTTCACAAAGTGTGAATCAATTCAAGAACAGACTTGACAAACATTTGTGCACTAAAGTTTAAGCTGGTGAAGAATAGCAGGATATAGGCGTTATCAGTTGAATCAACTGCTGCCTGATTAAGTATAATAATAATAATAATATATATCAAGAACAAAAGGGGTCCTAATATCGAGCCCTGGGGTACTCCCATGACTAAAGAGAGAAGACTAAATCGAAATAAAACTCGCAACAGTGTGGAAACAGTAGGCCTGTTAACATTGGGAGAGGCCTATGTCGAGCAGTGAACTAGGATATGCTAATTGATTGATTCCTTGCAAATGGTTACCACTTCTTGTGACCGGCTGTATTATATACTACTGCTACTGCCAGTGGTGACGCCGATTGAATGGATGGATGATTAGCCCTTATGTGTGGGGCCATTTCACCCAATTCAAACGTGCTCTCGGAGACACGACCAGACCAATGCAAATACTCATTTAGAAGCACACAAATATTTGCACTGTGCAGGGATCGAAACCGCGCCTCCTGCGGTCGAGTTCACTACCGCCACGCCATGGAGGCTGTCTTATATAAGTTTATTCCCATCTGCCACCCCTAGGCTTACTACCGAGGTGGTGTTTGGCACTAATTAGGTGTCGTTTACCACCCCGGTGGTCAATGGCACATAATTAGTTTCATCCGCCCCCTTCATTGTTATAGCACAGTATAACGAGAGATCTTACAGTAGTTAATGGCGTTTGATGTTTGCGGAAATGCCGCCTTTTGCAGTTTTGTCAAGGTTGTCACGACTACGACGTCAAGGCATGTATTGCCGCCACGTGGGCTAAGGGGCGGGAAATGACAGGCGTCACTTGCGATCCTAAAATTCCAGTTAGGCTGAAGGGGCTATAAAACGATCATTAGACCTGTCCTTTTACACACCTGTGAGGCGTGGCCGCTGTTGGAGCGACACAAGCAGATGCTGCGTGTCACGGAGATGGAAATGCTGCGGTGGATGTGTGGAGTCACGCGTAAAGACCGCGTGAGGAACTCTCGCATCCGCGGCAGCCTTCATGTTCGTGACATCGCAGATAAAATGCAAGAGAGCCGCCCCACTGGTGCGGCTACGTCTTGCGCCCCCACCCGGTCCAGGTAGAAGGGGTACGCCCAAGAAGTGCTGGCTTGGCGTCGTGGAGGGTGACATGCGTGCAAACGGTCTCACTACCTTGGACGCCCAAGATCGTGCGAAGTGGAGGAGGAAGAGCCGGAAGTCGGCGGACCCTGAGCTTCAGTTTTTATTTATAATTTATTTTTCTGTAATATTTTATATATAACCCCTATTTGATCTTTTTGTTCTGTCAACTCACGCTAATA
The DNA here is from genome assembly GCA_914829495.1 of Eilema sororculum. NCBI lineage: Eukaryota > Metazoa > Arthropoda > Insecta > Lepidoptera > Erebidae > Eilema > Eilema sororculum. The sequence continues at coordinate 20,241,306 of OU618555.1, forward strand.
TAAATCACTAGCTGATGCCCGCGGCTCCGCTCGCATGGATGTCGGCTATTGCGACTTTTGGTTATATCTCCGGTTCTACTCAACCAATTATGATCAAGCAAACGTAATATTTAAATTTGAATTTCGCGTTAAAGTGATTTTGGCCTGCCGGCCATTCCCTGTCATCAGTTTTGCGGCTACACACGATCAGTTAGGAGTCTATGGTTGGGAGTCAACAGTTTCCTATCGTATGATTGCCCGCCGGCAATCAATATATATTCAAATATTTAGTTAATATATTTTAATTCACATTACGTCCTATAGGATATGAGAATATACCATAACTATGAGGGGTAGGATGCAACTAATTATGTGCCATTGACCACCGGGGTGGTAAACAACAACTAATTAGTGTGGTAAGCCTAGGGGTAAGCCTAGGGGGTGGCAGATGGGAATAAACCATTACAATTATTGGAGGTGTGAATTAACAAAAGTCTGTATACATTAATATTAGTGATTTATTTACAGAAATACAATACATGTTTACACCTTAGTGTTTTCATTTTATTTTATAAAAATAAAAAACAATAAATATAACTTGGTTTCTTTGCTAGTCAAAGTGGTAGGTCCGCTGGATTTACTTGTCACAGTACACCTGCTGAACTCATGATTTGAGACATTTATGTAACTATAGATTTCTCTAATACTATACATACATTTATTACATAATAATATACAAACCACGCTAGGTTTCCATTTTTAATACTTATCGCGCTTTAGTAATATAAAATAGAGTGTCCAACAAAATCATGATTGATGACACATAACTAATCACAAAAGATTGTGGGAATATGGCCCTGTCAGTATATAGCGTTGATCACTAAACTTAAACTACTAAAGTGCAGTAAAGAAAGTATCACAAATCTTAAACACAAAATGTAATTACATTTCAGAGTCAATGCATCAGTCATATCATAGCTTATTCTACTGTATTGGATTTACTTAATTAAAAAATATATGTATATATAGACGATCAATGTCACTCGGTAATAGTGCATTTACAGTAAAACCACTTGGTAATAATATTTCACAACACTTGCAGCATATAACTCAGTCTTACACTATTACAAGGGGCCAGCAGCCCGCGCACTAGCGGCGCGCGCCGCGCTGGCCGCCGCGCCCGCGCACGTAGGTCTTGTGCGGCGCGTGCTTGGGCGCGAGCTCACCCTTGGGCGCCGGAGGGGCGCGCGGCGGGACGTGCGCGCCGTTGGAGCGCTCGGCGGGCGGCGCGGGGCCGGCGGCGCTGCCCAGCGGCGGCGCGGGCTGCGGCTCGCTCATGTTGACCTGCTCGTTGAACAGCATGCAGAACTCGCCCACCTTCTGGATGTCGCCCGACTTGCCGGAGTACAGCGTGAGCGCGGCGCGCCACAGCGAGGCGTAGCCGCGCGTGAGGCGCACGATGTCGCCGGGCTGCAGCAGCGCGCCGGGCTCGTCCCACACCGACAGGTTCACGGACGCGCTGGCGTCCGCCACGCGCAGCGTGCGCACCTCCCGCGCCTCCTTCGTCAGGGTCGGTTGCCCGACTTCTAGCACTATGAACTCTGCGTTGATGCTTTTCATTCCAGGTTTCAAATCTTTTATTTGCACATACTGAATATTACTCATTGTGAGGCTCGCGGTGAAGTCTTATGAAAAATTGCAATCTGGACGGTAGAAACTTTAACTGATTACAACTAACAAGTAAAGTAAATGACGCCTGTTGATATTATTGGATATTATTGTTGATTATGATCACAAAAACAAAAACTGATCCTGATATCTGATCTGACATGACCTTAGAGTATATCAAGAGGTGCCATACCTACGAAAAAAAACTGCCTACCTAAACTTGGATTTTATGAATGAATGGAAAGCAGTATGGCGGCCTAGTAGGGAATCCAGTAAACTGTCGATAACTACTTATCGATATAAAAAGGGCACAGACTAAAAATTTATACATTTGAAAGAAAAAATTAAGTGATTAGCTTAAGTGGATGCCGATTATTTGTATTCTCAGGTTGCAGTGTGCTTATGGCTTTCTGTCAGACTTTCCTTGTGATAGCCAGAGTTTCGAATAATTCGCCCAGAAGGACGTAGAATCTACAAAGATTCTTTAGTCTTTGAGTAACGATATATATATGTATATATTTAGTAGTACTCTAGGTACATAACACATTGGCATAAAAATAAAATCGATTTGGACAAAAAAAAAAATCGAATTTTTATTTAATATTTTTGTTTTTTTTTTTTGTAAAAAATGTTTTAGTATCTATTCATCAGTAATACCAGTACCATTATGCGATAGAATAATAAAAAGTCAACGGCATTTCAAAAGTCATTCACTATGTATGGAAAGTGGTCTTCGTTCTTTAAATATTTGGGAAAATATCGATAATTAAAATTCTATCACCGCATCACTAGCAATTTTATTTGACCAATCAGGTGCTACTACATCCCCACTACGTTGGAAAGCAAGATGGAGAATTGGCGTTTTCCTAATATGATTTTATGAATGAATTTCGTGGTAGCTTCACGTCTGTATATTTATGTCTATGCCATTGACTGACACATAACATAAAATGTCTGACATGCCATATCCATACCTACGAAAAAAAACTGCCTACCTAAACTTGGATTTTATGAATGAATGGAAAGCAGTATGGCGGCCTAGTAGGGAATCCAGTAAACTGTCGATAACTACTTATCGATATAAAAAGGGCACAGACTAAAAATTTATACATTTGAAAGAAAAAATTAAGTGATTAGCTTAAGTGGATGCCGATTATTTGTATTCTCAGGTTGCAGTGTGCTTATGGCTCTCTGTCAGACTTTCCTTGTGATAGCCGGAGTTTCGAATAATTCGCCCAGAAGGACGTAGAATCTACATAGATTCTTTACAGTCTTTGAGTAACGATATATATATATATATATATATATATATTTAGTAGTACTCCAGGTACATAACACATTGGCACAAAAATAAAATCGATTTGGACAAAAAAATATAAAATATTTTTGTTTTTTTTTTTGTAAAAAATGTTTTAGTATCTATTCATCAGTAATACCAGTACCATTATGCGATAGAATAATAAAAAGTCAACGGCATTTCAAAAGTCATTCACTATGTATGGAAAGTGGTCTTCGTTCTTTAAATATTTGGGAAAATATCGATAATTAAAATTCTATCACCGCATCACTAGCAATTTTATTTGACCAATCAGGTGCTACTACATCCCCACTACGTTGGAAAGCAAGATGGAGAATTGGCGTTTTCCTAATATGATTTTATGAATGAATTTCGTAGTAGCTTCACGTCTGTATATTTATGTCTATGGCCATATCAAATTAACAATCATGTTGACAATCAGCTGAGCTAGAGGTGTCCACTGTACTAAAATAAAATCATAGAATTAAATTTTTTTTCATCGTTCATTCATTCAATAGTCAACATGGACAAACTGAATTAAACTGAAATTAGAAATTAATCCTTTACCTGAATGACACGCTAAACATCCTGAGTTCCTGACCTTTAAATAAAGTTCAAAAGAAATTGTATTATCAAATGGTATCACCGTTCACCGTGGTGCTTTTTCGCGCACCGATGTCCTTTAGTTTAAGGTAAAGCAAACTTGGGAGTCAGCAGGCGGGAATTTGGATAGGACACAGTAAGTATTTCATAAGAATTGGATGAGATGGATTGATGGTCTTCTTTTTATTTTGTTGCTCTAAGACTAATTTATAGTAGTCTGTAAATCATAGACAAATCCTGATAACTCGTAAAGTGGTAACTTTATCTTAACCTCAAAATTCAAAGTCAAACACTGACTCCGTCCGTCAAACTCCTTAAAACTGTCAAAACTCAAAACAAACCGTGTTGATTTCGAAGTGAATAATTTTAATTGTAGTGTTTTGCTTATGAATATTGTCTTTAAAACATTCGTAGAACACATCTTTTACTACGCTATCGGTTAATCATATAATATTCTTTGCACTGACAGTGTAATACTTTTTAGAAAAAGTTCAAAATGTTTAACCAACTAGGCGGGGGTTCGGGTAATCCTAACAAGGATTTAGAGGTTTCCTCGCCGCCAGACGACACCGTTTCGGCGCTTGAGTTTTCGCCGCCCTCGTTGCCGCAAACATTCCTTATCGCCGGTAGCTGGGACTGCCGGGTAAGACATCTATTTGCACATGCCGCATACAAGTACTCCAGTAAGGAGCATAGCTGTACTCTTGAGGCCATCTTATCTTTATCAAGTACATCATTTATGTGTCTTCAATATATTCATTTATAAATTATGAATGTAATGTCTAAGTGATAGTCGCACCTATATTACTGATACTAATGATACTTCTAAATGAAGTGGTAAAGTTGAGTCACGTTGTGCAATCAAGAATATTGTTTTGTATTTATCCATTTACATTTAATTCTTCCGGAGACTATTACAATGTGTTCTAGGCTGAAGTATTCTTCAGCTTCATAGTACCCAGTGATAGAGCCTTGCTTTTCCCAACCTATTTACATTATAGTTTGTGAGTGCCAGAGGTTTTGCTCTCAGTTTTCCTCCTAGATCTCGGCTGTGCCCATGCCCAGGTACCGAGCAACAAGGTGAATAGGGACCAATGGGTCAATTGAGTAAGATTCTTTTCAAAAATTTCTATAATTAAATTTCTAGTATCTAACCAGATATTTGATCATTCTGTTTATTATATAACAGCCTCTATGGCGTGAAGGTAGTGAACGTGACTGCTACACAGGAGGGGTTCAATCCCTGCTCAGTGCAAATATTTGTATGCATGAATATGGCTATTGGCATTTGTCTGGGTGTTTCGTTGTATAATATGTATAAAAAAAGTATCTAAGTAGGTTGATCTGCAATCTGGATTCCATAACACAAGCTAGTTAAGCTTACCATAGGTGTAGGTAGTGTTGTGTAGAATGTTGTGGAATATTATTTATTTATTATTACATTGAATTAGTCCATAGCTTCACTTGATCATTTTCTTTCCAGTCATCCCTTGATCCCCTTTCACTGTTTTACAATAGCAATAATCCAGTTACCACAATAAGATTTGGACTTCCTCATGACCTTACTAGTCTTATTTACATTCGTTTTATTATATTTCTTACCACCTAGCTGTTTCCCGCTGCTCCTCATACAGGGAATCAATGTAACAACCAAACATAGCTCATGTTCTTTCCCAAGCTCTTGTCTGTCTCCGTGCCAAATTTCATTAAAATTGGTTCAGTGGTTTAGGTGTGAAAGCATAACAGATGGACATACTTTGCATTAAAATATTAGTAACATCCTTACTAATATTTTAATGCGAATGTATTTCCATCTGTTGTCCAGGCCATAGATCTGCTTAATTGTGTCAGGCAATACAAGCATTTTGTCCGTCAATAAAAGTTTTGTGGTACTTTGACTTGTATAAATATGTTTGTGATCCAGGTGAGATGTTGGGAAGTCGAGGCGTCAGGCAAGACGGTGCCCAAAGCAGCCCAGGCCATGGAGGGACCCATACTCGACGTGGCATGGCACGATGTGAGTGAGCTGCCATTCTTTTTTCTTTGTGTTATTGTTTATGTAAATTACTTGACCTTCTAGATGGGATGAAGCTATAAATGAAATTGTAAAAGATGGAAGGCCAATAACGGTGGTCCTCAGATGTGGAGTGCTCTCTGATAAATGAGAGATATTTTATGATTCTGTCATCCATCAACTGTAATCAATAGAGGAGATGCTTCACCAGTTCAGAGTAGGAATGTATACAGCATTGAATCCAATAAAAATCAAGACTTAAAATAAATATAGTTTTGATTTATTCTAATGAAGTGTTACTAAATACAATTTATCATTTAAAAATAGTTTTATAAAAAAATATTTACTGTAAAACTTTATCCTGTACATTTACACTACTAGTGATTATAGGTACTGTGATTCCGCGCAATTTGCTTCATTTTTTCTTTCATAAGAACCTCCTAACAATAACGAACACAACAAAAAAAGAATAAGCTAAATCGGTCCAGACGTTCAGGCGCCATCTCGTGACCAAGGGAAATAGGGGTTCATTTTTATATAGATTGGCTTTTAATTTATATTCTGACTGTACTCGACATGACGGTAATAGGAAGCGTAAAATATTAATACTTTGGAGAACAATAGACTCCCAGACTCGACATAAAGGGAACAAACCGTTCCGTCCGTGTGGATGTCGCTTATCGCGACCAAATAAAGCATTATGTCCTTTCTCAAGGTCTAATCTACCCCTACACCAAATTTCATCAAAATCGGTTGAGTGGTTTAGTTGTGAAAGCGTTACCTACATACAGACAGACAGACAGAGTTACTTTCGCCTTTATAATATTAGTATGGATAATCCTTGCTAATCTTGTCCCATGTTGAATGTTCCAATGTCTTGGTTAGTACAGTAATGATCTTGAGTAATGAACTGTGTAATGTAGTGTAAATACTAATGGCAAAGTCTGTAGCCATTACAACTGTCCCAGTGACCAAATTTATATAGTGTCCAAGTTATGACAAATAATGTATCCCACATTATTTATCATAGCTTAGATTCATTTCAGATAACCATATTGTGAGAACAACCAAATTGTATTTGAATGAATTTTTTATAGCGTTTATTATGCTAACTTTTAAGTTCGAAAAATATCGGAAAAAATGAAACGCTCAAGTGAGACTTGAATTCAAGTCTCACTTGAGCGTTTCATTTTTTCCGATGTTTTTCGAACCAAATTGTATGTAAATCTTGACATACAATTTGGTTCGAAAAACATACCACAGTATGAACATTTGTTTTGGAAGAGTTCTGTGCCACTTGAACTGGTGTTTATGATGTGTTCTCTTTCCAGGATGGAACAAAAGTGTTCATGGCATCCACAGACAAGAGCGTTAAATGCTGGGACCTAGCCTCGAACCAAACAGTTCAGGTATGTATGCTAGCCACAGTTAAAAGATGTGAGCGTGTCCGTGGTGGTAACTCGCGTGGTTGTGCGCAGGTGGCGGCGCACGAGGCGCCGGTGAAGACGTGCCACTGGATCAAGGCGCCCAACTACACGTGCCTCATGACGGCGTCGTGGGACAAGACGCTCAAGTTCTGGGACACGCGCAGCGCCGTGCCCATCATGAACATGAACCTCTCCGAGCGCTGCTACTGCGCCGACGTGGTACGTCTCGCTTGCACTCATTTTCATATCCATATGTATTGTGTGTTTCTCAATAAGAGCCCTTTCAATTTTTTTTAGTTAGTGTTAGATCATTGGCAAAGACCATAATAATTATTCTTTCATCTTATCACTTTATTCGATTTCCATTCTACTCCAGAGGTTATTGATAATACTGAAATCCTAAGTAATGTGGTACTTTGTAGGACTACCCAATGGCGGTAGTGGGCACGGCAGACCGCGGCATCTGCCTGTACTCGCTGGAGGGCAAGCCGGCCGAGTTCAAGCGCGTGGAGTCGCCGCTGAAGCACCAGCACCGCTGCATCGCCATCTTCAAGGACAAGAAGACCAAGCAGCCCACGGGCTTCGCCCTGGGTTCGGTGGAGGGTCGCGTGGCCATCCAGTACGTCAACCCCACCAACCCCAAGGACAACTTCACCTTCAAGTGCCACCGGCCGCCCGCCACCACGGGCGGCTACCAGGACATCTACGCGGTCAACGACATCGCCTTCCACCCGGCGCACGGCACGCTGGCCACGGTGGGCTCGGACGGCTCGTTCTCGTTCTGGGACAAGGACGCGCGCACGCGCCTCAAGTCCTCCGAGATGCTGGACCAGCCGCTCACCAAGTGCGCCTTCAACCACAACGGGCAGATCTTCGCCTACGCCGTCGGCTACGACTGGTCCAAGGTGAGTCATTGCCGCACTGTGCTGGTGCTGTCTTACACCATTCACTTGTAATTCTTTCTTACTATTATACGATAAATATACTGTCTTTAATTGTTTCCTTTCTTTTTTCTTTTTGTATCATTTGTATGGCAGTGTCGCTGATTTTTATTGTTATAAATAAATTTATAGTATCTTAAGGAACTCTAAAGCCCGTGTTCTAGAATGACGCTCTGAGGACACATTGTTAGATTTGACACATTGCCATCTGTCTTCAGATAAATTGAAATTCAGGTTGAGTGTCATTCTAGAATATGGACCTGGGTCTTTAAGAAAAATAGTGTTTATAAATGTGTGTTAAAAAGAAAAGTTTCCTGAATAAATAAATAAATAAATCTTTAAAGTACCTAAATATTCATATTATGTTAAAAGTATTTATGTGCATGGATGTTACTTACTTACTTCCAGCGGGGGATACCATCGACCGGACGGGTGACACTCAACCATTAATCATTTTATAAATGTTTCATGGGAATGTTAGCCTGTTAGCAGAATGCCCCTTTCATTGCCAGGGCGTCAGCAATAACAAGCGCATTGCGATCTTTTCAGGGGCACGAGCACTTCAACCCGGCCAAGAAGAACTTCATCTACCTGCGCGCCTGCTACGAGGACCTCAAGCCGCGCTCCACCTAGCACGCCAAGGGCTACTGAGGGTCCCAAAAATACATACAATGTACTTCCTATTCAAAATAAGCCATTACCAAGTGAAAGTAATATCAATGGTCTAATAAATATCATTGTTAATTTATATTTGTACTACTAAAGAAAGTAATGTCAAAATTACTTCTTGCTGAATAAATTACAAATAAAACCTGTAAATTTCAAGCACATTTATCTTGTGGACCATTGATATTAACTATTGTGAGAGGGCTGTCTGCCATGCCATCATAGTTTTTCACTTCATAACCTGATAAGACATCCATAATATGATATGCTACAAACAGTATTCTGCTTGTTTCCTCTTGTGTTATTGCATTCTACTAAATGTGAAGTTATTATTAATATGTGAGAGTGAAGTCTGTTACAGTGTGTAATTGTTAAGAATAAAAATATTAATCAAAAGTAATTATTTTATTTTATTGTGGGATAACAGGCTACAAATAAATTTATTTTTAAATAATTGGTTTACCCAACACAAGCATGCATTAGTCACCACTGGCCACAATGTGCCACCCGGTAGTTCAATGCAACCTGTACTATGGTTGACAATGATCAATGATGCCCGTGGTCATCCTCACCACCTAAAGCCTTCTGTATCCCAACAGTGAGGAGGGCCAGTCCCAAGCCTGCAGGGAAACCACGGAAGAAGAATGTTAATGCTTTGCTGGCCTTGGTGCCAAACCCTGGATTGTATCGCCAAGCTTCATTTCTGAAACAAAAATTTGTAATCATTTAAAAAGTTTTACACTACTAACCAGTAACCCGTAACTAGTAAAAGAAGTCCTCAACTGTGTGAACAGCAGTGTTTCTAAACCTGTGGGCTGCGGACCCCTGGGAGTATGCAAGTATATGTGTTGGAAACAGCCTTATCTATGAACCATCTAAAGAAACCCAGTACAAGTGGAATTTGATTCGTTAGTAGTCTGAGAGAAACAGCAACTCAAATATCATTAATTAAAAGCAGCATGAACCTTTGTCGCAAAAGCTTCCTTTTTTGTAATTCAGTACTAAACTTATAGGCCCAAAGTTAATTGCTGTTATGTGGATGATAAGAAATATAAAATAACAGCCAACAACAACAAAAATCGAAGTAGTTGGACTATGCCTATGCATCAGGTGATCTCTTCTTAAATAAATTAAGAAGGAAAATTTTATTCTTACCTGATCCATGGGTCTTTTAGTCCTTTTTTAGCGAGTGCTTTCTCGAGTTCTTCAAGTTGCCAAAGACCCTTGACTTGGAACTGCTTGTAGTCTGGGATCTTGTAGGGAGGTCCGTGATGATCGTGCCCACCCATCTGCAATCACACGAAATAATCTAATACTAACAACATTAACAACAAAAACTTAACCTAAAACAAATTATATTACATAATATTTGTCTACACATTGTCATTACGAATACCTTGTAAATTTGAGTTTTATTTTTATTTAACTTAATAAAGGTATTCTTGAATGCTTTATTTAACTACGGTTTACAACATAAAACATAAAATTCGAAATACCTTTTGGTAGATCTGTCAAATTGACTAAATAAATTGTCCTTACTTGTCTGTCAAAAGTGTCAATATGCACCAAAGAGTTTCCTAAAATCACAGATATTTATACCTTAGAGGAAGAATGCTATACAGAAATGGACGGGGCGGCGGGGCCGAATGAGATCATTAAAGCCCGACTAATAAAATAAAAAACTCGTACTGGGGCGCTATAAACGTCTATGATTATGGCAACACCAAGTATAGTGATACACATGTGAAATGGCTATTGTACAAATATCTTAGTTTATTTAGAAACTGTTGCAGACATAAAGTGTCATACACAAGAGCATGGTATTTATATAATACTAGCTGTAGCGCGCGGCTCCGCCCACGTGGATGTCAATTATCGATAAAATTACAAACTGTCATCCACATTTCTCACTCTTTATCACCCTTTTTCGCGATAAAAGGTAGCCTATGTCCGTTCCCAAACTAAATTTCATCAAGATAGGTTCAGTGGTTTAGGCGTGAAAGCGTCACATCAGACAAACAGACAGACGAGAGTTGCTTTCGCATTTATAATATTAGTATGGATATTATGTTTTAAAGTAGTGTGGTTAAAATAGAATAATAAACAAGTTTATTATTAAGTACATAATTTATTAATCATCAAACTCAGAATCTAAATAATTAGTTACAGTAGGTAAAATAAAAAAATAGGCCAATTTGCATTGCGCGTACTCTATGATGTACCTACCCGTCATGTTGACAACAAGGTTCGTGATGTTATTTAGATCCTTCTGAATTATATCCAACAAATACTTAGTTATTTTGTAAATAACTTTTTCTTAACTGGCTTTTAATACTTTTCGGCATTTATATACACCGCACTCAAATTCACAATCAATAACACGCACAATTGACACCACATTGACAGATGATCATAATGACATCTTATAGATTGTTGCCATATGAAGAAATTAGTTCCAATAGTTTTCCGCAATATGGTGAGGTATTTTATTTTATTGGTCGGGCTTTACCTAAGGTCAATCGCCAAAAATCGCAGCGTTGCTATCATGTTGCTATAAAATAAGATTTTCCCCAAAGACTCGGGAGGATTCAATGCTTACTAATTCATTATGTAGGAAGAAGCACGACGAGAAAGAAAGACGGAGTTTGGGTCCGCTTTACCAGTGTAACTGTGGTTTTGGCTGAACTTAAAATTTTCTGTGAGGTGACTGCCATCTGACCTCCACAGCCCAAATACGATGTGGAAGCATTGCCATTAGACCAGCTTTTGGATTATTGAGTAAACTACCCGTAACGAATGCCATAGATGTTGGTTGGCGCACTGTTACTGTGTAGAGGGCATATCCTACTAACTGAATTAATACCTAACCATTGAGTCCTCCTGAGTCTTTGGAGAATATCTTATTTTATAACAACACTGCATTCTGTGGCTATTGCCCATGATAAGTAGTAATCGTCTATCTCATTCGGCCACGCCGTTCATGTTTCATGAGTTCATGACTTTCATGTCTCTATAGTATTCTTCCTATAAGTAGTATCGTAGTATCTCACTTGTTTCTTTCTACTTTATGACTGTATCTCATAATAGTTAGGAGTGTTCGTTATAATACGTAACTAATAAAATAACCTGTTCTTAAAAAATTATTATAACAACTGTTATATATTCAATCAGGCAAACGTTAAATTATTTGATATGTTATTTAACCATCGCGTCGGACAAGTACTTGCCAACAATGTATTGGCGAGCGGCGACAAGCTTCGAGAATTTTATGGCGCGAGTGTAGTTCATGCGAAATTGTTCTTTATATACGAGCTTTTAGGATTCATATTGCAATAAATATCTAGTAGGTATGTTTTCGATGCACGAAACGATCCTGCCAAATTATGCTTTACAGTAAGCAAATAAGAGCTATATTTCCAACAATAGTTTAGAATCGAAGTTAATGTTATTTTTCTAATATGTTCTTTTGTTCTGTTATATATAATATTGAAAAGTTAAAGTTAAAATGTTATTTTTCTAATATGTTCTTTTGTTCTGTTATAATATTGAAAAGTTAAAGTTAAATATCTAAAACGTTCTTTTGTTCTGTTCTAATATTGAAAATTTAAAGTTAAATATTGTTTTGAAATAATCTATGGAGTCCGACATAACCTCCCCTTCCGGCTCCGGCAGGGGAGGTATTCGAGGGAATTTCCGCACGAAAAAAAGAAGGTACAGTGTAAATTTATGTAAATACTTCATAAAAACTAGCACCACGACCCACAGTCGGCGTGCCCATAGTCGGACTCGAACCGACTTTTTAGTCGGTTCGAGTCCGACATAACCTCCCTTCCGGCTCCGGCAGGGGAGGTATTCGAGGGGATTGCTGCACGAAAAAAAAGAAGGTACAGTGTAAATGTATATAAATACTTCATAAAAACTAGCACCACGACCCACAGTCGGCGCGCCCACAGTCGGACTCGAACCGACTAAAAAGTCGGTTCGAGTCCGACATAACCTCCCCTTCCGGCTCCGGCAGGGGAGGTATTCGAGGGGATTGCCGCACGAAAAAAAAGAAGGTACAGTGTAAATTTATATAAATACTTCATAAAAACTAGCACCACGACCCACAGTCGGCGCGCCCACAGTCGGACTCGAACCGACTAAAAAGTCGGTTCGAGTCCGACATAACCTTCCCTTCCGTCTCCGGCAGGGGAGGTATTGGAGAGGATTTCCGCACGAAAAAAAAGAAGGTACAGTGTAAATTTATACAAATATGGCGCGAGTATAGTTTGTGCGAAATTATTCTCTATGTGTGAGCGTTTAGGATTTATATTGCAATAAATATCTCGTATGTTTTCGATGCACGAAACGATTCTGCCAAATTATGCTTTACTGTAAGCAAATAAGAGCTACATTTCCAATTCCAACAATAGTTTAAAAACGAAGTTAAGTTAATTATTTTTCTGATATGTTCTTTCGTTCCGTTCTTTTGTTCCGTTCTTTGTAATGTTGTTTTGTTATAATGAGCAGTTTTCCAGTAGGTATACAATCAGTTGGTTTTTAAAATCATCAAGAGATGGCGCTAGCATAGCTTGTGGTAGTTTTTTAATTTGCATTGTGGAGGCCAATTTAGTCTGTGGCAAGAAAGAACTGAACGAATGTCTCAATTTGATTATTTGCTGCTTCTGAAGCGTTCAAGTTTGTTTGTATGTACTACCCGTGCGCTATAAGTTGAGACCTGCGCCCTCCGCCCACTGCCCCCTGCACTGCCCCTCGGTCGTCCGGGACGTACTGTCCGCAACGCCATTTTTTCAACACTAGTTTAGTCTCGTACTGGCCAACGTCACGTAACGACGACGCGCTCTGATTTCGTTTATTGTTATTAGTTTCTGTTAAGTTTTGTTGTCATTGTTATAGTTTCTGTTAAGTTTTGTTGTTTAGTTATAGTTTTAGTTGTTTTTGTTATAGTTTCTGTTGAGTTTTGTTTTTTTATCCTTTATTTTTAAAATGAAGGGTAAAACTCTGCATAGTGGAGAAAGGAACCTAGTGCTTAACGTGCTAAAGTTTTTTGAAAACGAAAAACATAATAAACAGTTTTGTTTACCCGTTGACCAGGTTGTGAAAAGAACCTGCATGGCAACGGGAGTTTCAAAAGCAACGCTAATGCGTATCAAAGGCGAAGCTAAGCGCTTAGAAAGCTCTTCTCCAACACCCGGCCCATCTACGACGGCGGGTGAAATTAAATTGTCCACTCCGGGCAAAAAACGGAAACCGAGACGCAACCGAATCCAATTGGATGATTTTGATATGTGCGCCTTGCGAAATATTGTGGACAGTTTTTACACGGCTCGTAAAGAAATCCCCACATTGAATAAAATATTGGCTGTGGCAAAACGAGACCTTAATTTCCAAGGACAAAAAACTTACTTAAGAAAGCTCCTGGTAGACAAATTGGGCTACAAATTTAAAAAATGTAAAGATGCTAGACACTTCCTGGTTCAAAAACCAGATATTCGAGCTTGGAGAGCAAGGTACCTTCGACGGCTAAAAGAGAACGACGACTTAGGTGCCGCCAAAAAACCTGTTTTTTATGTCGATGAGACGTGGATCCACTCTCACTACACAGTGAGCAAGTGCTGGCAAAATAGTACTGATGCCTCCGTGAAGAAAAACCATAATCCCGGTCAAAGATGGGTGATAGTTCACGCAGGAGGAGAGAACGGATTTGTAAATGGGGCGGCATTAATATATAAATGCAAAAGCAAGACGGGAGACTACCACCATGAAATGGATACAAATAATTTTAAAAAGTGGGTGACTGAAAAATTTATCCCTAATTTGCCGCCAAATAGCTTAGTTGTGCTAGATAACGCACCTTACCACTCGACACAGCTAAATAAACCACCCACAAGTGTTGCTAAGTGACCACAATATAACATTTAATGAAAATATGAAGAAATCGGAATTGTACCATTTACTGTACACAAACAAACCACCAAAAAAATATGTAATCGACGAAATTTTTAAAGAACATGGTCACGAAGTTCTTCGGTTACCTCCTTACATGTGTGATCTAAATACTATTGAATATATATGGAATTTAGTTAAACAAAGGGTAGCAGACAAGAACATTAACCAATCGGAAAGAGAGATTGAACAATTGACTAAGGACGCCATTAACAGCATCACCGAAAGCGATTGGCGAAAAGAGATTAATCATGTGGACAGGCTCCGGCAAAAATATTGGGACGATGATCTCTTACAAGAAACGAATGAGACTGAACTCATTATAAATTTACAGTCCGATACCTCATCAAGCGAGGACTCTAGTGACGATGAAGTTGAAGGTATAGCACCTCTCATGATGAGTGACTCTGATTAATAGATTTTGTAATAATAAGAAATATATAATGTATGTATACCTAACAGTGTTTTATTTATAATAATAAGTACCTACCATTTTCAGTCAATATTTTTAATCATTAATATACATTACATTATGAGAATCACTTTTAACCATAAAATAAAAAATAAGTTTCAAAGTAGCTTTTATAGTAGAAAGCCAAAACAAGAATTGAATTGAACAAAAGCATCAACAATAAAATAGGGTAGGTAAAGTCTCGGGCGGAAGCTTGTTACGATTATTTTTTTGTGCTCTGTACAAACACGCGCCGTTGACGTCACAGCGCTCAGGTCTCAACTTATCGCGCACGGGTAGTAATATTGCAACTTCAAAAAGTTGATACCTACATAATTTTAGATAAGTAATAAAATACATTGTAGTAAATACAATAATCTTTGTTTTCAGTAATACGTAACTAATATTCAATATGCGGTGTGCTGTTCATACATACAGAAAACATTTGATTCCACAAGAAATTACATTACAGTATATATAATAATCTATGACGAAATCAATGGATTAGGGCACACTCTTCTTACCAAAAGTGCCGACTGCGCCATCTAGCCCGTGCTTTAAATACCTACTAGAAAACTGCTCATTACAAAGTAACATAACGAGACGTTCTGTTATATTTTTTAACGGAACGTATAAAAATAACGTTATTTCTTTTTAACGTATCGTTTTAACATGTTATCAAAATGTAGCCGTTCCGAACACTACTAATAATAGTCTGTGTTTCATTTCATCTCTTTCAAACTCTATGTACATGCACAACGACAAACGACAAACTTTTTTTTTTCTGTTTTTAGTATATTTTGTGCTGGTGTTCCGAGTAGTTGCGCGGCCCCTGTGTGCTGTGAACTATTCGCATTATCTACTTATTTGAATAAAGCTATCGTCTGCTATAATTTTTATAAATTATATTCACAATAAACATTTGTAAAAACATACTTAACTTAAACTTAACGACGCAATGACAGAATTTCAATTCGAGAAATGAAATCCACTGTGTAGCGTCTAACTCTAAACAGAAAAAGAATCTGTTGAATGTTGAGGCACTGAGACTCGATGAGACACATTCACTAGTGTATTTATTAGTGTTATTTAGGATGTGTATAGGCGTATAAGTAGTTCAATAACAACAAAGGATGCAAGCGGGTGCCGGGTGGAGATCGCCCGCGGCGGTGGCGCTGCTGCTGGCGGCGCTCGGCTCCTCGCTCGCCGCCGAGACCGAGCCGCCGCCTGCTGTTACAGGTATCATTATGTTCATATAAGTAAATTTGTACCAGCAAGTGGGAATTCAACATAGTAGTCCAGTAGGCACATTACTTCATCTGCAATAGGTCCAACTCAGGGGATGCGCCTGCTCAAGACGTTCGCAGTTTTAGTTACAGTGAGATTACTACCTCACTAACTCTCACCCTAACGCTATATTGGTGGTAACTCTATGACAAGGATTATGTGCTCATTATTTCTGTTGTCGTAGACATAGCTGATAGATATTTTTTTTTCATCAATTTATTGTTTGTGTAATGCATGAGAATAGGTGTTAAGTAGTTGTCTGTATTGTAATATCATCAATGATAGTGCACTATTAAGTAAATTTCATGTCTAAAATGATTTTGTTTGTAGGATCCCTCCGATGGGTGTAGGCTCCTCTTGCATGCCCCCTCCTGTCCTGAGCAGTTGCCGCCTAGTAGCAAAGAGCAAGAAGAAGCATTGATGTATGTTAGTGCATGAGGGCTTACATGACCTGGTCCACATGGCTGAAGGATCTCAAGACATTTAGTGCATGTAATTCTTATTAATAAAAAGATGAAAGATATTTTGTTGGTATTTATTTTTGGTACAAAAGGCTATAAGTACTTTAACAGGTGCCTGACAAAAGTTATATTATTTATGATCCACCATATAAAATTAACAAAGCATACTCTTGGACTCCATCAAAGCTGTTGTAGTTATTTACGAGGTAGGGTAACTGAGCTTACATTCATTCCTGCATTGCTTAGTAGATATTGGCCAGTATTCGGTGAGGAGAGACTTCCCTGTACTTTATGGTGTGCTACTGGCCGGCATGCTGCGGAGCTTATAATCATTTGTTGCCTGCCACTTGGTTGTGCAGTGTAGTGCTGTTGGTTCTGCTTACTTGGGTGAGTAGAGAGGAGGCTCATCATACCTGGCCAAGCTCCTGCTAATCATTAACTAGTACCCATAACCCGCTCAGGTAAATATTCTACCTGCTTCGTCCAAATTATGTGGGGCGGCACTGTGCAATATGCCATTCTCGGCTCCCCATTCTCCATAAATTCCTGTCAGGAGCCACCTCAGTCACAAAGAGGACAATTATGAAAAGGTTACTCATATCCTTGTCACAATCATCATCTTTCACACAATCCAACTCACCTTAGACCTACTTCTGTTCCTAAAGCAAGCCACTTACCAATTGCCCATGGATGTGATCATACCCATGACATATGAGGACCTTAACTATCTGTGTGGTGTTTTATAAATGTTGACAACATCCTAGATCAGTAGTAGGCAACTGGCACATTCTTAATGGGGGCCAGAATATTGGAAAAATTCAGAGCAGGGCCAGAATTATCACGAACGCACGCAAAATATCGAAGATAGCTGAAAATTTAGAAAAAAAAACGGTTGGATGATGATGGTATATCATAATATTAAACTATATCCTATAGCCAATTCCGAATGACCGTTCATTCTGTAATAGGTTACAAATTAAATTCGATGTTCGGTAGCTTGGTACGGGCGCTTCGTCGTCGCCTTACAGCGCATGCCCTATCACGAATGGTGTTGACCTCAGCGCCCGGCGGCTACTGTATAAGTGCAATAGCGCATACACGGCAAACACCTAGCGTGCTCTTCGACATAGCACTCTGCTGGACATAGCATAGTAGACACTACGTATTAGGTATGTACAGGTAGCGCCAAAAGCCCCTAAAGTTGTTTAATAATTGCCTACGGCTAACCCAATGGCGATTTCGCAGTTATATTAGACTTTTTTTTTTCATGCGGAAATCCCCTCGGGTACCCCCCCTGCCGGAGCCGGAACGGGAGGTTATGTCGGACTCGAACCGACTAAAACCGCACGCCGACTGTGGGTCTTGGTGCTAGGCCGGAGGTGAGGTTGTCATCGACATATCCCTCGCACCCCGGCTGACCCAGGGCCACCCCTTACGGTCTGGCCCTCCTCAGGAGGGGGGACAACGGTGTCCCCAGCAGTTATATTAGACTAGGTCGTCGGACTTTATGGCTCCTGCTTGTACCTACGCATGTATTAACAATAACACATTAGAAAATATCTACTTATATCATTACTATCATCATCATCATCATCACTATCACTTCTTAAAGTAGAAAGCAAAGTTGCTTTTCGCGTCTGTCCGTCCCTATGTACTTATGTACTTATGCTTAAATCTTTAAAACTACGCTACGGATTTCGATTCGATAGAGTGAATCGAGAGGAAGGTAAATATGCATAATACATGCTTAATATAGTAGAGGGTGCAGTGGGAACGGGATCTGATACTACGCGGGCGGGAAAAAATTGGCGGTACGAAGTGCGCCGTGTCAGCTCTATCTAGTAAATATATTCCCTAAATAAACAATATTTATCAAGCGTCTCTTGCTTTATAATTTTCCTTTGTTCAATAGGGGCATCGGCTGCTCGTAACTCGATTCGAAAACCACAAGACATGACGCCAAACCACGAGTAGGATACGATGTGCAGTTGAAAGGACAATACCCTATCGGCGCCTAGGTACCTACAACAGATCATGTTACAATAAATTATGTACCTAAGGTAGGCACTAGATGCGTCGCGTGGTTTTGTTCGTTACTTTTACAACATGAACTCAACCTGGATTCGGCTGAGCCACTGTGTTGCCTATCTCCCAGAAGGGAGAGGAGCGCTGTCTGCTACGGCGACAGGCGGCTACATGTGCCACCTCCAGACATGCGCTCATGGCTTTCTAGAGCGACCTCGGACGTCTGAGTCAACTCAGCTCAGCGGAGAGCCCCAAGTGTGTCCTGGGCCCGCTCCGCGTCTCCTTCTCGATTAGTCGCAGAAGGAGGTAGTGGCATCGCTGCACTTTATCAGTCCGCACCATACCTGGCCATACTCACAAGCATGGCCAGGTATGTTGCCATTATTCACGCGTACAAATATTTGCACTGAGCGGGAATCGAACCTGCTGAGCCCTCTGCGTAGTTCAACGCACCACCGCCACTTCACAGAGGCTGTCCGTTATAGTATTGTAAGCAATGTTATTACATACAAAAAATATCGTTGATTGTAAGTGACTAGAATGAATAAACTCATTCACTAGTCTGGAGATCTGGACTGGTCGCAAAGAAGCAAATGTAAAGATGAAATGGGGAATCCCTGCTAAGGTTAAGTGATAGTGTTATTCGTATATAAGCACTGTTTATAAAACAAGCACGTAGATAGTACCCGCCCGCGGACTATACATATAGACTATAAAAAACTTGCGAACCGGTCCCGGAGGTCGCCAGCGCCCGCCGACGCAGCACTAGCCGCAATACCTGTACTGGTCCCTGTACGTAATTAGTACTTGCTTATAGCACACTAGCTCATGCTCGTGTAGATTGCCATTAAAATGTAAAAAATCCGTTTAGCTTGTTCATTTGAGCTGTTATTCATTTGAGCGCCAGTCCCCGTTGTCTCCAAACCTTGCGCTATGGTACCCAGGGTGCGCTCTTATTCCTAGGGTTGAACTAAGTTAAAGCCAAGAGAGTCAACTGAAGCGGAGAGCGACCCCGGCTCTCAAGGTACTAACTCAAGTTGTAACTTCGGCGAAAGACGACATCCGCTCGGTTCAAGTATTTGAAGTATACTTATTCCTTTGGCTGTTGACATAGAATAGTCTGTCCTTGTGTTGATAAGTAATGAAACGTAGCATGTGTCTACTAGCATACAACCAGTGTTCGTGGAGTGCGCCGCGTGCGCATCATCTGTCAGTCTGTCACTCTTCATTGCGCGGCGGCCGCCGGCCGGCATGTGAGCGCGGGGCGACTGCGGGCGCAAACGCAATGAACATAAATTAAATTAGAGACATAATGCGTGGCCGCGCTGATCGTTCTGTTAGCGCAAAGCTTTGAGTGAGCCCAACTAACGCGGCACGCATATCGAGCAGAGCACTCCACGCCCAAGTACTTGATTAAATATTGCTCTACGCAGAGAGATACGCCTGGCTCTGATATAGTTCCTTATTATCATTGGTGGTTTACCTTAGTATTAATTTGTCTTGTCTCCAATTATATATGTACATATTTAGTTAGCAGATAAATGACAACGCAGATCTATCACACGGACACACAGGTGCCCAATAGAGGGCTATCATTGTCTCCTGTATTTACCTACCAATCTTTCTGTAAGGTATTCTACCACATTAATAAAAACATCTCACTAATTAATTAGGTAGAGTATTATTATCTAAATCTACAATATATACAAATATAAGAAAAAGAAAAACAGGGGTGAAAGAGACTGTAAATTCCTCCCCATCGACCTCTACCGGAACCGTGCCCAAAAGGCTGGCGGCGTTACCCCGCTGAATAGCGATAGCAATTCTTTGAGCGAGGTACAGGCGTCAATTAGACGCTTCGCCATCTCTCTCAATAATGAATCTTTACAAACTGGGAACTCTATTTGTAATGCATTCAGTTGTTATTTTAATTCTATTTTTCTCGCTCACACCAATAACGACTCACTTAGCCAATCCTCAACTATACACAATTCTTATTCGCCACTTAGCGCAGTGACCGATATATCTTGTGTTAAGGTAGAAGTTGATGAAGTATTTAACCTACTCAGGAATTTAGACGTATCAAAAGGCGCAGGCCCAGACAATATTACTTCAAGGTTCCTTGTGGAGTGTGCACATGCTATATCCCGTCCTTTAACTATTTTGTTCAGGAAGTCATTATCTTCATGTATAGTCCTAAGATTATGGAAATCGGCTTACATAACACCCGTCCATAAAAAAGGTTCCAGAACCGATATAAAAAATTACAGGCCAATTTCTAAACTATGTATAATTGCGAAAGTTTTTGAGAGGATCATTTTCAAACAACTATACTCAGCCGTCGTGAAATCTCTAAGCCCTTACCAGCACGGGTTTTTAAAGAGCCGATCCACAGTAACCAACTTAGCTCTATTCAACGACTACCTCACCGAAGCTATGGATGGTGGTGGGCAGATCGATGTTGTGTATACGGACTATAGTAAGGCGTTTGATAGAATTGAACATAGTATCCTATTAAAGAAATTATACGACATCGGAATACACGGGGATCTTCTGAGATGGTTCTCCTCATATGTGCATAACAGGTCACAAGCAGTTGTACTTAACAACTATATGTCTAGCTGGGTTCCTTTGCCAAGTGGCGTTCCCCAGGGTTCTTTGCTAGCTCCGTTATTGTTCATCATCTATGTGAACGACATTGACCTATGCCTACAGTCATCCTCACTTCTCTGTTTTGCAGATGATATGAAAATTTTTAAGGCTATATCATCACCCAATGATACGATAGCTCTTCAAAATGACCTCTGCCAACTTGAGGACTACTGTCGGACTAATAAACTGGACCTGAACCCCCTAAAATGCTCAGTTCTCACATATACCAGGAAGCTATTACCTTTATCAACCACTTATGCACTTGGAGGTACAACGCTACCGACGAGTAACACTGTACGAGACTTAGGCGTATACCACGACGCCAAGCTTTCCTTCGAAGTGCATGTGGATGCTATAGTAAAAAAAGCCTCAAAATCACTTGGATTCATTATGAGACTGTCAAAAAACTTCACCGAAGCTAAAACACTTAAAATCCTCTACTGTACTTTTGTCAGGAGCCATCTAGAATACGCATGTCAGATATGGAACCCCTGTTACGACAAGTATATCGACCGTATTGAAAATATCCAAAAGCGCTTTATCAAATACCTCTGCTTCCATCAGCGCATCCCATATAACTCTAGCAATTACTTCCAGCTTTGTCGGAGATTTTATCTCTTACTTCACCTTCACCTTCACCTACGACTTCACCTTCGTCCTCCGAATAATTAATAACGATATCAACTGTCCCGAGCTGTTATCAAAATTTTCATTCAATGTACCATGTAAGTCAATTCGATTTAATCCACCGCTACGAATTCCGAATGCTTCTACAAATTACAGGCAAAACAGCTACATAGTGAGGGCTACTCGTAACTTTAACAGACTATGTAAGCAGCACGATATTGACCCTTTCTCGACTAGTGTGCCCGCGGCAAGAAGGTGCTTGAGCCTAGCTTTTTTCAAACCCATAAATTGATGTCATATATTGATACTATTGGCAGTTAACTAAGGTTTGCGCAATGCGTGTTTATGTTCACAATGTCTTACCTATGCAGTGACTATAAGCGAAAACTTGTTACTGGCTTTCTATTGCCTAATCCAACGCTATTCATGTTTTGTAGCTGTAAGTTTTCCATGTAATAAATATGTAAACACTGGTGAGGTACTTCGAGTCTTTGACATCTTGGTGACCTTATTGTAAGCTAGCACTTATAATCCGCGTGGGTAAACGGGCGAGGAGAAGGCACTACCAAATACACGAATCACAATATTTCCAATGACATCAATCGTTGATTATCAAAGTATATTCAAACGGGATTAATAGCGTTCTACATGACACACTAATGCTTGGTTGAGGGGCGAAGCGATTCCCCAGATATTCCGATAACGCCTGTGCGTCTCGCGCGCCGCACAATACTGCCCGCCATTCTTTTCAACTCAAAAGTGACAGTTCGAAATTCGAATGTCGCCGCTCAACCATAGAGCACCAGTGTCATGTATTACGCCAGAGTAAATCTCATTCACTCTAATCTCACACAATTTATTAAAGCGCCGTCACGGCCAGACTGACATGTCGCTCGTCCTCGTGCGACTAATGCCAGAGATCCACCTGTAAGCACATGCACAAAGCTCTAGTTGTTCTTGTACAAACAAGCTCGTCCATCACTGACTCTGCGACAAACCGGACAAGATTCAAATCTCAACGACTAAACACACTACAAAAGCTACCAATCTTTGGGGCCCTACGGCTATTCACAGGCAAGTCACTGATGATGAACTTGTCAAACCTGGCTACCACTCATTGGCACTCTAACAATCACATAACAATCAGATAGTGCGAGCACTCATTGGTGACCTTACGAGCACCTGCACTACACTCCATGGCTTGCCACATTACATTACCTGAACATCAACCCTCGTGGTGTCAGTCAGACCGAACATGAACGTGAGATTGAACCTACCTTTTTACAATATGCATCAGGTTTTTTTTTTCTCTTTTTTTTTTGTTCCTTTTTTTTTTCTTTATTTTTCTTTTGTTTCTTTTTTTTTTCTTTCTGACTATGAACCGCCGTCTTGGCCAGCTCATGGTCGATTTAAACTGCTACTGTGCTACGACTTCTATCGAAATGGTATTGGAGCACTGGAGATTCGAAGCTAAGGGGCGAAATGACTTGGAGACTTGTAAGGGTACAGACTGATACCAGGCTGTAAACTGTTCTAGATTGTGGGCATAGCACTTACTAATTACGAAGTTAGCACAATACACTGAAGATGCAATTGCGCCGCACTGCGTCAGTTGCTACCCACAGACGCACTTACCCGCTAGTGTTCCCGTTTCAACCCTCTCAAGATTACATGGACAAAAATCGAAGCTGTGCGTCCCTTCGACCAAGCAAGGATCGGACGGCACTTTTCTCACAAATCATCACATAGATTTACTCTAGTATGTCCCTACGACCAACCGCTCGGGTCTGGCCCGGACGATACTGTTATCTGGGTACAATCAACAAACATCGCATACAGATTTACACTAGTATGTCCCTTCGACCAACCACTCGGGTCTGGACCGGACGATACTGTTATCTGGGTACAATCAACAAACATCGCATACAGATTTACACTAGTATGTCCCTTCGGCAAACCACTCGGGTCTGGACTGGACGATACTGTTATCTGGGTACGATCAACAAACATCGCATACAGATTTACACTAGTATGTCCCTTCGGCAAACCACTCGGGTCTGGACTGGACGATACTGTTATCTGGGTACAATCAACAAACATCGCATACAGATTTACACTAGTATGTCCCTTCGGCAAACCACTCGGGTCTGGACTGGACGATACTGTTATCTGGGTACGATCAACCTGACTGGACCGGACGGGTGTGTCCTTTCGACCAGCCGCAAGTGCATGGCCCGGACGACACTGTCCTTTCGACCAGTTTAACTTACCAACAACCTGACTGGACCGGACGGGTGTGTCCTTTCGACCAGCCGCAAGTGCATGGCCCGGACGACACTGTCCTTTCGACCAGTTTAACTTACCAACAACCTGACTGGACCGGACGGGTGTGTCCTTTCGACCAGCCGCAAGTGCATGGCCCGGACGACACTGTCCTTTCGACCAGTTTAACTTACCAACAACCTGACTGGACCGGACGGGTGTTTCCTTTCGACCAGCCGCAAGTGCATGGCCCGGAAGACACTGTCCTTTCGACCAGTGTAACTTACCAATCCGTAATACATCATGATATAATCTTAAATGTCCGTCATTAGTTTTCATTAAAAAATACTAAGTAATACGTAATTTATGTCGCTTAAATAAAATGATAACCTGCAGAGCTGATTAATTTTTGTTTCACTCCACCTCACTCAGTGGGTGACAACCCAACACAAGCCTCTGCACTATGGTGACATGGCATCTGCGTATGTAAGTATACTGAAGAACTTACTTTTGCTAATATAGGGTAGTTTTGTTAAAATCTATCGTTCTGACGAACTGCTTACTTCTTGTACTATACCTAGTAACTTATTTTCAGCGTACCCTATTCCATTCGAATTAGTCTTCACCAAGTACCGATAGTAGGAATAAAACAAAACTTGCATGGTTAGGTATTCGGGAGATAACGAAACTCTCTTGTGTAATGAAAATTTAACTTAGCCACTTTGCAGATAGGTGCGAACTCTGCTAGCTAATAAATCGCTGCCCACGTAATACCACTGAAGAGATAGGATAAGATTCAAATACGAATTTGTACTGGCGAGTTAAAGCATTACAGTACCTTTCCCTGGAGGGTGGAATAGGATTATACGCTTCCAAGAAATTCTTTGGTTATACCACTTATCATTAAGAATAAACGAACCCACTGTCTACGATAAAAAAAGGGACGAGCTCACCGGGTTTCGCAGTCGTGATGCAGCCAAGAATCAGGACCGTCACAGTTTCACATTATTTCACGTAAATCCGACTAGCAAGTCTTTTGGTTGCCACTACTATTCTCCTCAGCTTGTTGCCCTGAGATACCACTTCTGATGTAAACACTGGTGAGGTACTTCGAGTCTTTGACATCTTGGTGACCTTATTGTAAGCTAGCACTTATAATCCGCGTGGGTAAACGGGCGAGGAGAAGGCACTACCAAATACACGAATCACAATATTTCCAATGACATCAATCGTTGATTATCAAAGTATATTCAAACGGGATTAATAGCGTTCTACATGACACACTAATGCTTGGTTGAGGGGCGAAGCGATTCCCCAGATATTCCGATAACGCCTGTGCGTCTCGCGCGCCGCACAATACTGCCCGCCATTCTTTTCAACTCAAAAGTGACAGTTCGAAATTCGAATGTCGCCGCTCAACCATAGAGCACCAGTGTCATGTATTACGCCAGAGTAAATCTCATTCACTCTAATCTCACACAATTTATTAAAGCGCCGTCAAATAAATAAATAAATAAATCTCTTTGAATAGCGCGCGCGCATTTGGACCCCACGGACCCAACGTTTTGACTCCAAACGGCTCAAATATATAATTATGAGTTAAATTGGTATATTTGCGCCGTTTGAGAGTCTCCGCTGATGCAGCAGCAGTGCATGCACAGTTCATCGTACTTGGAAGATGGGATGGCGCCAGAGTGTCGACACACGTTGCGTCCCATACCAAAGGCCTGCCCATCTTCCAAGGCATCAACGACATACCGTCCGGCCTCTTGCCATCGTCGCGCGCCAAGCCAACAGGTTCAAGTATAGCTGGCATGCCGGCGGTGACGAGAGCCCGACGGATAATGTCGTTAATATTGGCATGACGAGACATGCGGCCTGCGCTCCTGCTGCAATGTAATCCGTGATGTCCAAGGCAATCGACTGCTTCTTCACATAGACATCGATGCGGAGAAACGCACGGTGCACCCAAACGTAAACAAGTCGCGATGCGGAATGTTGTGTTGTCCAACATTGTACCAATGTTGGGCGAAGGAAGTGCCTGGAGCCAAACACCAGATTCCCACTCCCCCACAGCCAAAAGGCGAGCACGCTCCGCAGCACTGGTAGCTGTATTTACTAAAAGTTTTTAAACACCAAAACAGAGCGGCTCATCCCATTGCCTTTGGAAGATGGTTGGCGGGCATGGCGACATTTGGACAAGTCATTTTCCAGGCATTTAATGCTTCGGCCTTACCTGGCACATCCGAACTAACCAGTGAAGGAGATAGAATTTTCCTGACTAATTCTTCAGTGCCATAGGCCGAGGACAGAAATGCTGGCATACTTACATCTGCAATTTTGCGAACGCCGAGGCCGCCTAGGCGAACTGGAAGGGACGCCTGAAGCCACACTCGGTCGTTCAAATTTATATTTAAAATTTTGCATAGGGTGTCTTGCAACACCCTATCCACACGACCTAAAAGAGACAAACATTTAAAAAGTTGAGTTGAACGCAGAGCATGTGTAAATTTTGTTACGAAAAGACAAAACCGAATAATGGTGAAGGCTGAATGAATATTAATTTGGAATAGTCGGTCCGAAACTTCACAAAAAATTTGTAGTTTCTCTTCAACAAAAGACTCGTAAGCATCTTCTAAGATTGGCGACCAAAGGAGGCGGAGAGAACTTTTTTGTAAAACTTTTAATTTTGGAGCCATTTTTCCTTTAGCCACATTAATATACCTAAACGGTAGAGGCGTAGAGTAAGCACGACGTGAGTGCGCTCGTGGGACCTCGAACGTCACGCACATGTACATACACGTTACATACAGAGAAGCGCTTTATGTGAAGGCGCACGTGCGTCTATCCCTTTGAGCTCGTTTCTCTGAAAGCTTTTCAAAAAAGCACGTACAAAGAAAGTATTGAGGAGCTATTTGATTTATCAAATGTTAATACTTTGTGCCTTGGTAATACCCTGCCATGACCGGACCTGTTTCGTGTGAGCTTAGAGCTTGATCGCTGGTCGCCTACGTGCAAGTAGGTACCCGCACTGCGAACAATCTAATACAACAATGAAGCAATGAAGCAATGAACCTAATACGTTACTAAACTAAATACCGTAGAGGCGACATCTGATTGTCACCAAGATAATGAAGTCCCCACATCTGCCTTACTATCCATGTTGTGAATGAGCGCGTCCGCCGAGCGCCGCCGCTGACCCGGGGGCGAGGTTATCGCGCACGCTGCGCTGCGCCCGCTCCCGACGCGACGACGCCTCGCTGTTGCATTTCTTAGAAGATATCCACTTTAATGCTTCAAGATAAGTTAGGTAATCAGCGGGGTCACAACTCGCCCAACAACTACTGTAATTGTTGTGTTGTTTGCCTCGCAGTTCACAACATAGAGCCGGTTACGTAGCTCAAGAAAGTTGATTACTTATTTTAAAATATGAATTAATTTGGTTAGGATATAACCTAGGTAGGTAGGGAATCCCCCCTACCCGTAAATACCTAATGGTAGGCCTTTACTATTAATAACACTAGTAGTCGCCAAGGTAGCAGTACGACTGAATTGTTGTAACTTGTAGCTGCCTAACATTGAGACATTCACCAATGGACGGTGAACAACGCTCCCCTGCTCTGGTGGCGCTGGCAATTTAAGTAGGGTAGGTTGTTTTTCATTGGTCCACGGAATTGTAAGGCGCGTGCGCATGGGAACTAGTATTTAACGAGTGTCCACACGCTGGTGGAGTGCACGGCGTGGGCGCAACAGCGCCAGGTCCTCGTAGTGGGCTTGGGCGTGGACACTCTCTCGCTCGAGACCATGGTGGGAGCCATGGTCTCCAGCGGGAGTAAGTGGGACAGCGCCGCCTCTTTCTGCGAGCAGGTCATGCTCGTGAAGGAGGCGGCGGGGCGGGAGCGGGAGAGAACTCTCCCACCCGAGTTCCGCAGTCGGCGGCTTGGGCGCCGCCGGCGTGTCTTCGCCGAAGACCATCGGCCTCCATGACCGGGGGCCTGAGGACGATGAGTTGGCTGCTCATCGTCCTTACAGAAGCAGGCCCATGACGGCAGCGTGACGTGACGGACTCACGCACGCCTCCCCCCTCCTATGAAGCGGGATGATACCCGAAACCCCCCATAGACGCGGGATAGCACCCGAACCACCCCCTAGACGAGGCCGCATTAAAGCCGTGGGTCTGTTGGGAGCCCTGGGACATCCTTCCGAGGGCTTACCCGGGGCTCCCAACTATAGGCTGCTGGGCGATACCGTGGGGGTTTTAGTCGGTAGGAGTCCGGCATAACATCCATGAAGGATTTCCCCCACGGTCAAAAAAAAAAAAAAAAAAAAAAAGTATTTAACGAGTGTAGGTATGCTAGTGTCGCCAGTGTCCACTGTCCAGTCGACCAGTCGACCGGTCCACCGATACAGTGACGTAATGGGTTCATGGGAGCGCGAAACTTTCCACTCGCTTACCTCCTCTAGATAGATCACAAAGAACAACAAGTTTAATTGCTATGAGTATGAGAGCACTGCACAGAAGGTGGGTATGCCAGTTCTCTTTTATTTTCACGAGTCGAAATATTCTAAACTCAACGTTTAGAGTTCTTATTCTACGTAGGTAACCGGTAACCAACCGAGACGCTGTGCAAGGGAAGGCAGTGCCGGGATCGTGAGATGTGCCTTGAGTACCTACTCGCCACTCGGCGATAACACGCCGGTGTCGTGTGTCATTTAATTTAATTAGAGAGATGACACTTCGGGCCGACCCTGAGCCGCCTCAATGGCACTATGCACATTCAGATTACGCGAGGTGTTTGGCCTTGCTTGCGGACACCACCCCTACCGGCCACAGGGGGCACAAATTTGAAATTTTTTAACCAAAATCCGGGTGGCGGTTTATGTCCGACTCGAACGGCTGTAATTTTTATTATTTTTTTATTATTTTTATTATTAAAGGTTCACAAAACTGGTCAATACAATTTAGTAACTTAAAATTAATCTTACACTATTATGTTATTACATGTTTGTACGAGCTACTAGATGTGAACACAACATACAAAGAATGAATTGCAAATAACTAAAATAGTGTTATCTTATCATACACTAAAAATTACACATGTTACACCAAAAGTACCACTGCTGACAAAAGTACAATCAAAAATTATCCATTCTTTTGTTCAAAACAGAGTTTCTTGAAGTGGTTGATTTTAAGATTAAAAATATCTATCTCGCTACCAATGGCATTATATGCCGAACACATACTTATATACATATATAAATAGGCGAGTGTTGCCCTAGATTAGTTCGCGCAGTCGGCATTACAAAAGTTTTCATATTGTGAAGGCGGCTACCACCACGAGGCACCGCAAACGTTACCTTTTCCAGCAGTTCTGGACAGTCGACCAAACCATTCACAACTTTATACAAGAAGGTGAGATCGGCCACACTGCGTCTCTGATGTAACGAGCTAACGCAGTAATGACTTAGTCTCGCTTCCTAGGAAGCAAGCGCACGGCATTTGCCATTCGCAAAGGTTAGATGGTACATGAAGCGCCTCTGAACTGCTTCAAGCCGGTCAATATGGATTTTGTAAGTAGGGCACCATATGGGGCTACTGTATTCCACTAAGCTACGAACATAATAA
The DNA here is from genome assembly GCA_914829495.1 of Eilema sororculum. NCBI lineage: Eukaryota > Metazoa > Arthropoda > Insecta > Lepidoptera > Erebidae > Eilema > Eilema sororculum. The sequence continues at coordinate 20,271,241 of OU618555.1, forward strand.
TTAAAGAGTAGTATTGACACTGATGGTTCTTTGAAAATCTTGGTTTGTCGAATAACGAATCCAGCGAGCCTACTTCCCCTCTTGACAATGTGATCGACATGCTCACGAAAGTCCAATCTCCTATCCATTGTAACACCCAAATCTCTTATATTTGAAACCTCACCTATAGTCTGTTTTTTTTAGCATTAGAAAGAACAAAAATTTGGGTTCTTTATCGTACACGTTAATGTGTAGCAAGCAAAATATATTAATAAAAAATGCCATAATATTTAATTTAAATCTTTAAGTTCTAAATAGACATTATTGTGACAGTTTATTTATATTTTCAATAATAAAATACCATAGTTTAAATTTCTACAACAAAAAAGATAAATTAATACAAATAAACTAATCATCGTGAAAAGTTTACATTATAAAAGACCTAAAGAAGCAGCGGTTGCAAACATAGATTACTATTTGTACTTGAGAACATTAAACCTTATTAGTTTAATAGTTTAACATACAAAAAGAAAAAGATCATGTCAATGTTGAAATACGTTTTACAATAGGTTATTTTTAAAGTGCGTGCATAACATGGCCGACATTTTTCACGACACGTAGCAAACGTAAGCGTCAAGCATCCTTTACGAGCGGGAGTGTCAGTGAATTTTGCCGTTTTGATAGTTTTCTTTGTGTTATTGTTAAGTTTGGTTTGTTTTCGTTGAAGTTTTTTGTTGTAACGTTTTAATTGTTATTTTATATAAGTATTCCGTTTAAATTTGTAAATCCATTCGGACGGAGTCGCGGACACCACATTAGGTATAACGTTATAGATGAATTCCACGCGATAAACATCTTCCACGTTTATTTTATGTCATAAGTGGGACGGACGAACAGACGATGCACCTGATGGAAAGTGGCTATCGCCGTCCATAACTGATCGCAATGTTAGGAATTTACTTTTGAAAATAAACACGATGGCGCCATCCCACTTCGAGGACTAGGGATCTACTCTTCCATCCGGAAAACAACAATACTAGGCAATGTTGTTATGACAGCGGAATTAATAAGTAAAGCGGTGGCACCCACTCAGACGAGCCCGAAGCAAAGACTCTACCACCTGGTAATAATGCGAATTCCACGCGGGCAGGGCCGCGCGTACTAGCTAGTGATCCATAATTTCATATAGCTTCAACTTGCACTGAAAACAATATCACTCTTTTGTTATAAATCGTTTGTAGAAAATGGTTTACTACCACTGCTTCTTTGTTTACACAATTTCTAATGTCAAAAAAAACGTACTTGTTCCGTTGAGAAAATAATTTACAGGGGTAGGTTTTCTCTTGCGAGTGAATTTTATATGGTGGCATTTTGAGACGTTGAGAGACATGCAGTTAGTGACACACCATTCATTCATTCTATCTATATCATTTTGTAGGATTTGAGTATCGTAGGTACATGCAATTGTTTTATAAATTTTGAGGTCATCCGCAAATAACTGATACTTTGACTCTATAATACTACATAAATCGTTGATAAAAATAATGAAAAACAATGGTCCCAGGTGTGAGCCCTGTGGGACGCCAGATGGTACACGTTTGGGTTCCGATAGAAAGCCCCGAACTTTTACCATTTGTGAACGATTTCGCAGGTACGATTCGCACCACCTCAGCAGTGAACCACATATGCCCGCACGGCCAAGCTTGCGAACCAATCGACTATGATTTACCACATCGAACGCCTTGGAAAAATCCGTGTATATCGCATGGACCTCAAGTTCTTTTTTCCATTGCCTCGGAGATCTCATTTACATAGCACAAAAGATTTGATGTAGTTGATCGTTTTGGTAAAAATCCGTGTTGATGGATACTAATGTAATTTTTTAGAAAGGGTAGTATCGTTTTTTGAAATAGCACACGTCGTCGTTTCGGACATCCCAATCCCGTAAAGTTTCCCAAGCGCTAGGCAGGGCGTGCGCGTGACGTATATGCCTTTTGTCATGCCCTGCTTAGCGCTGGACCATCTAGGGTTTTTAGGTTCTCATCCTGCACTGGGTGACAGGCGGCCGTACCTGCTGTCACCCGGAGACCCGCCCTTTGCCTGCTCCCCACTGCGGCCTCCGCTAGGGAGCCTTCAGGAGGGCACGTGGGATGTTATAATCAGTGGTGAAAGAGATAGTCAGTTCCTAAATTCTGGATTCGAAATACTTACGATGCTCCACTGATTAGTGTATAACTAGGTTTAACTTGTGACAGTAAATTAATAGTATTATATATAGTTATTTTTTACCTATTCCGAATAAAAGCGATAAGGATTTAAATGACCGTGTTACGTAAGACGAAGGGTTCGAAAAAGTTGCTTTGTCTAGGTGATGTAGTGTTCTGCGGGTACCCAGCATCAACGAGGCAGCTGCAAACCAACCAATCGTCATTATTCCGTTATTGACCCCACGGTTGTTTGTGGGTATTTTTTGTGCTGCTCCATGTGGGTGTGAACAGGAAAGTAAAAGAGCACGATAGCATGTGTGTGCTGTGTGCTGTCGGCTGGCGGCTCACGGGCGGGCGTGTTGCAGGCGCGGGCGGGCGCGCCGGCGCGGCGTGCGGCGCGGCGCAGTGGGCGTGCGCGGACGGCGCGCGCTGCGTGCCGCGCGCCTGGCGCTGCGACGGGCGCGCGCACTGCGCCGACGGCTCCGACGAGATGGACTGCGACCGTAACTATCGCACGCTTCTATTGCTCACATTCTTCATGTCTACCCCACACGCGTGACTCCGCTCCTTTTAGGCCCCGCCTGTTGTCAGATCACAGCCTGTGTCTATATGAACGCCTAGAGAGTTCAGGCCACTCGAGCCAATGATGCTGTTTACCCTTTTCCACGCGAAGATACTGTACCTACAGTGATAAAGTTAAAGTACCTTTTCCCTCCTTATCTCGATAGGAATAATCACAGGCTAGGTGCTGGTCCTCCTAGAGATGTGCCCATCGTTCTGGTTCACATCACCGTGTGATTGTTTTTGCATAGAGAGGTTTGTGCTTTAGCGTAGAGTGCCGGCTGTGAAGGTATCTATTTAAAATACACACCTGAACTGTGCGATGTCTGTGCAGCTTCGGACAAGAAGTGCCACGGCGACGAATTCCGGTGCGCCGTGAACAATCGTTGCCTAGCGGCGGCGTGGCGCTGCGACGGCGACCTGGACTGCGGGCCCGACGACCTCTCCGACGAGGACCCCTACATCTGTACGTGGGACGACTATACTCTATCTGCAACGTACAAGTCTATTATTAGTTCATACGGTGTACCTGATAGAAAAATGTACAAACTCTCGTGTTCTAGTAAAGTGGTAAAGTAATTGTCAGTGGTTGGTTCCTCGCAGGCCAGAAGGACTTCAAGTGCCGCGGCAACTACGCGCGCTGCGCCACGCCGGTGGCGGGGCAGTTCGCGTGCGTGCCCGTGTACCAGTTCTGCGACGGCGCGCGCCACTGCGAGGACGGCAGCGACGAGTGGGACATCTGCGACAACTGTACGTGCACAGCCGCGCTCGTATGCTCGCCGTGGGCGCGTGGCGAGCGTTGCTGAACACTAAGCACTTACGCGTGTCGGCAGTCACGGCGGGCGCGGCGGGGGCGGAGGGCGCGGCGGGCGCGTGCGGCGCGCTGCAGTGCGAGGAGGGCTGCCGGCCCACGCACGGCGGCGCGGCGTGCTACTGCCGGCAGGGCTACGAGCCCGACGCCCAGGGGCGCTGCCACGGTGAGCCCCTACTCTGCTACTGCTGCTACCCATCTGTGGGGTATTCTCCGTTGCTGCAGCAGGTTGCAGTGGGTCTACGAGTAATGCGTGGGGAATCAGGATCGAATCTGCCTTTAGATTTCAATGTGCTCCCCGTCGTTTTGCAGACGCGGACGAGTGCGCGCTGGACGGCGCGTGCGCGCAGCTGTGCGCCAACTCGGCTGGCTCGTACGCGTGCGCGTGCGCCGCCGGCTACGCGCTGCACGAAGACAAGCGAAACTGCGTCCCTATTAACGGTAACTACTCGCTGCCTAACACGACATCCGGCTCGAAGGGCCATATGTACGAGCACCTGCCTACCTGTACCCTTTGATGCATGAGATTAAATGATATCCTGACGTATTTGAGAAAGAAAGAAAGAAAGAAAGAAAGAAAGAAAAATATTTTATTTAAGTTCTACACAGTGGACATGTTAAGTATAAATAGGTAGGTAAGTATAACAGTTTTATTAGTAGGTATATTAAATTAAGCTACGGGTGCAACATTCCACACTATGCGAACCCAAATAGGGCCCCATCTCAGCATTAAATGCTGCGCACACCCTTCGTTGAGTATGCACAGCGCTGGTTTTCAGATGGGGCCACTAGGTAGCGCTGACGCCACGCACCATTTTAGAGGTACAGTATAGTTTATAACTAGGTAATTATAGTATAAAGTCAAGTCGGAAGGAGTTTTGAATGCGCTTGCAAAAACAAAACTCCCACGAATGTCTATTTGTACTATAAAACCCACGTGCTTACACTAGTGTGGCGATTTGAGAAGTAAACATAAATTATAATGTATTTCACAGATAAATAAATGCAGCAATGTAGGAGTAGTGACTCCTACAACTTCTTTTTCTGTTATTATCATAGCTTTGGATCGAACTCTCAATTCCTTATTGTACCGTTCGGGTCGGTCGATAAACGAATTGAGGTTACGACCCTCGCCACCTGGCACGTCTCCGATGTAAACTACTACCGTTCGTTCCTAACACTTCGGTGGTGAGAAAGGTTGTAGATAGGTGATACTGAAATCATCGTGATTACGTGTCTCGGGGCAGTCGCCTGGGCGGGCCGGCGAGGCGTGACACAAGTACATACTAGCGTGTCACGCCGCCCGTGGCGCGCCCAGTGCCAGTGCTCAGTGCCTTGTGTCGCAGAGCCGGCGGACGAGCCGCTGTCGCTGCTGCTGCTGACGGCGGCGGGCGTGCGGCGCGAGTGGCCGGCGGGCGGGCCGCGCGCGCGCAACCACTCGCTGGCCGCGCTCGACGTGCGCGCGCTGGACTTCCACTACACCAACCGGTCAGTGCCGCCTGTCGCCCTGTGCCCGGGAGCGCTCCTGTGACCTGTCCCATGCTAACCGCTTGTGCCCCGGCGTGCAGGACGGTCTGCTACGTGCACCACAACATCAGCAAGTCCAGCATCGTGTGCGTGGACGCGGACGACTTCAGCAGGCAGACCTTCGTGGGCGCGCCCGACTTCTTCCCTGACATCGCAGGTGAGTGGTCGCGTGGCCCGCGGGCGCTCGGGCCGCGGCCTAGCGTCCTCGACTGCCGGCCAAAGACATTATTTTGAATTAAAATTGAAAAGTATTGTACCTATTACTGTGAGGTCGGTGCTACGCATTATTGTGTTCCATTCCTTCCTGCCCCCTGTGATCCCCTCAGTCACTTACGTCCTTGGCGCGGTCCTTGTGGAGTGCGCCAAGTAGTGAGACGTGCCGTGTGCCGCAGCCGTGAGCCACCTGGCGGTGGACTGGCTGTCCGGCAACTGGTACCTGGTGGACGGCGCGCGCGAGGCGCTGTACGTGTGCGAGGCGCGCCTGCGCCACTGCCGCCTGCTCGTCGACTCGGCGCTGGCCAAGGTGCACGGCTTCGCGCTCGACCCGAACGCGGGGTGAGTATCGGTCGCGGGACCAGCAGCGCGTGCACCCGGCAGGCCCGGCACTGAGACGCTCGCGTGTGCAGGCTGATGTTCTGGACGGTGTGGGGTGCCACGCCGCCGCGGGTGGAGCGCGCGGCGCTGGACGGCGCGGGGCGCGCGGCGCTGGCGGCGCTGAAGCTGGTGTACCCGGCGGCGCTGGCGCTGGACCCCGCGGCGCGCGCCGTGTACTGGGCCGACGGCTACCTCGACGTGCTGGAGCGCGCCGACTACAGCGGCGCGCGCCGCCGCACCGTGCGCCGCGGCCTGGCGGTGAGTGGCGGCTGGCGGCCTGCCCTACGCCGCGCGCGCCGGTGCTCACTCCCCCGCCCTGCCCGCAGACGCAGCAGCTGCAGCTGCTGGCGGTGCTGGCGGAGTGGCTGTACGTGCCGCTGTGGCGCAACAGCTCGGTGCTGGAGCTGGCGCCGGGCGGCGCGGCGCGCGAGCTGCCCGTGACGTCACGGCCGCTGGGCGCGCTGGCCTTCCACCGCCAGCGCCAGCCGCCGGCGCGCCACCCGTGCGCGCGCGCCAACGGCGGCTGCGCGCACATCTGCATCACGGCCTACCGCGCCGGCCGGCCGCGCGCCAGCTGCCTGTGCCGCCACGGGTACCGCCTGGCCGGCCACGGGGACTGCACGAGTGAGTGCACCGGTGGCGAGTCTGCCTGTAGCACCCGTCAGGGCTAGCACGCCTGCATTGACCTGTCGCACCTGTCCCAGGGGTGGAGCTAGACAGCTACCTGCTGGTGGCGCGCGGCTCCCCGCCGCTGGTGTCGGCGCTGTCGCTGCGCGGCGCGGGCGGCGCGGGCGAGGCGGGCGAGGGGCTGGCGGGCGAGGAGGGCGCGGCGCCGGCGGCGCACGCCACGCGCCCCACCACGGCCGACGTGGACGTGGCCGCCGGCTACCTGTACTACTGCGACGTGCACAGGTGCGCCGGCCCACTGCTGTAACCCAATGAACGTTATATTAATACGATTAACTGGTCAGATCGTATGAAAATAATATTGCCGCTATAATATCAATGTTTTAGAACAAAAATGCTGTTAAAAAATGTTCGAACTGAGTACCCTGTGCCGTTGCAGTTACGAGATAGTGCGCCAGAAGCTCGACGGCTCCGGGCGCGAGGTGTTCATCGGGGACGACGTCGACAACTGCGAGGGCCTCGCCGTCGACTGGCTCGGTGAGTCAACGCATTCCGAGTGTCCTATTCCTCTCGTATACAGTATAAAAATGATGCAACGTAGATATGAGCTATTAGGAACGCATTATTTGATATAATTCCTCACTCAAATTGGCCCACTCGCATTGAGAAGCAACAAATAATTACGATACCAATCGAGACAATATAAGGTGTGTGGTGTGGTGTGCACAGGCAAGAACCTGTACTGGACGGACGACGCGCTGGGCGCCGTGTGGGCGGCGCGGCTGGACGACGCGCGCGTGCGCCGCGCGCTGGTGCGCGAGCCGCCCGACGCGCACTACCACCCGCGCGCGCTGGCGCTCGACCCCGCCAACGGGTGAGTGCCAGCTGTGGTGGCGGCGTCACGTGCGTCACGTGTGTCACGTGTGCCCGGGTGTCTCGAGTGTCACGCGCGCTGCCCGCAGGACGATGTACTGGGCGGTGTGGGCGCCGGCGCGCTCGGAGCGCGGCCGCATCGAGACGGCGGCCATGGACGGCTCGGCGCGGCGCGTGCTGGTGGCGGACGGGCTGCGCTGGCCGGGCGGCCTGGCGCTGTCGCCGGCGCGCACCGAGCTGTACTGGTGCGACACGTACCTCAACAAGCTGGAGCGCCTGGAGCTGGCCAGCGGCCGCCGCACGCTGCTGCTCAGCGACGCGACCTCCGACCTGCTCAAGCCCTACGGCCTCGCCCTGTACGAAGGTGCGGTACAACGCTCACATGTTATCGGACGAACCGGGTCTTTAAGTTCAGCACATCCAGTGTTGATTTTATATTACGACTGTGACCGAATAAGTAGCGATTTCTATGATACTGTATCATCGTTTATGGATTATTATATTGTCCTCGGTACTCAGTCTAGTGTTTCGTGAATTTTGTACAGAAAATTAGCATTTCTCATGATATGGTGGTTGAATAGTAACAGTAGGGCGTGTGTGCGGTGTGCGCAGGGCGCGTGCTGTGGAGCGAGCACGGCACGGGCGCGGTACGGCGCCTGGAGGCGGACGGCGCCGTCACGGAGCTGTACCGCCTGCCGCCGCCGCTCTACGACCTGCGGCTCGTGTCCGCCGCCGCCGCCACAGGTACCCGCCTCTCCTGGAAGAAGGGCTCGCCTGTTCAGCAGGCACATGCTGCAAGAACATTTCGAACGATCGAACGAACTCGACAGCTGAATCCGTCGTGACTTGTCACCGCGGCTGTCGAGTTGGCTCGGTCGTGCCGGGCAGGCTGACACGTGCGTGGCGTGCGCAGGACACAACGCGTGCGCGGCGCGGCGCGGCGGCTGCGCGGAGCTGTGCCTGGCGCGGCCGGGCGGCGCGCGGACGTGCGGCTGCGCGTCGGGGCGCGCCCCCGCCGCGGACGCCACTCGCTGCGAGGAGGCGGCCGAGCGCGCGCCGCCGCTGTGCGCCGAGGGCACGTTCGCGTGCAAGCACGGCCTGTGGTACGTGACGCCTGCCGCTTGCACCGCGGCTTGTAGCGGTGTACGAGTTTCTAGGTCACTGGACAAATGCGGGAATGCCTCAACTGCAAAATCACTATCACACACTACAGTCGTATTTCTCGATTATGTTCTCGAATATGTTATTTGAATTGCCCTGTACCCGAAACTTCCACGATCGAATTACGTAAGTAACATATTACGCAATTATACTTCGTATCTCTCCCGAAGATGATTACATGTTACATGATGATGCCGTTCTTATCACACTTTTAATGATAAATTTCATCCCTTCTATTCGAAAAATTTCACTTTATTGTCACGGTAGCGGTGAGCAAAATAGCTCTTTTCTGTTCAGAGCCAAGCAGCGGGCCGGCAAAGTGATTTGAATTTGGAACATTAACATTCATAGAAATCGAACGCAAATTGTACGGATTACTGGCTGGTACGTGTTGGCTGCACAGCGCGAGGTGACCTGTGCTAACTAAAAAAAAAAACAAGGAGCGCCAAATACTTCTTGTAATTAGTACATACCTATTTAAGTTGTATTTTGCAAAATAATATGAGTTCTACGTCGAGTTATGAAAGTGACAATGGGCTATTTGACTAAGTCGTCGATTCTTCCCAATACTGCTTAATATGTTAGCTTGTTCTGAAAAAATATGCTTAGCAAAATAAAATATTGCATATCTAAACTGAAACTATGACTTTTCATTACTTGAAATTGCCAAAAAAAGTCAAAATATCAACAATCAAATTCAATTCAAATATATAACTTTTAGATTCCTCATTAAATTTTAAATAACTTTTATTAAGAACTATATACTTATAAACGCAACGTAGACCGAGATAAATGCGATATTCTCTTGCACTCCATACATTTGTACCTACTACGCGCTACCGAAGCGTGACGTCACAATTTCGTGCGATTTTGTATGGAGCGTTTTCGGGCGGCGCGACAAATTGAATTTTTCAAAATCAAGTATCTTGAAAACTATTTGTCGTACGAAAATTTTACTTTTACAGTTCATTATATTATAAGAAAGTGGTTGGGTTCGAAAGTGAAAAGAAAATAGTCAAATAGCCTATTATTATAGAAGCTAACAACGCCATACAAAACTTGTTACCCACGAAATCTCGGGAGAAATATTTTCTCATAGACCGGTGATGAAAAGTAGAGTGTATAACTCGGGAGCGAATTATTTTTCACTCTGGCGGTGCACTGTCTCTTTTCTACGTTAGAATCCCTCGCTATGCTCGGGACTCTATTCTAGAATTCTTCGCTTCGCTCTTGATTCAAAGTGGCGAGGGCCTTAAAAATACTGCTTCGCTCCCTTGTTATACAATCTACTATTAATACATAATATATATTTTTAAAATGTTTAAAAGTACTTGTTTTGACTCAACTTTGTACCGCGCGCCGCCATGCCATTTTTTCGCCCGTCATTACTTGTGTTCGTCCGAGTCACGTTTTCTCCTCTAACGGAACAAATTGACATAAAATGTGTAAAAGGAAACGATCGTTAATTAATAAGTTGATCGTTTCTATGATTGTAACTTTTTCAATGCTCTAAACATCTGTATATAATATTATGTAATCATCTTCGCGAGAGATACGATGTACAATTGAGAATCAAACGAGCTTACCTAGTGAAGTTTGTTGTATAATTATACGAGTGTCTTCACCGAAGATGATTACACTCCCGCCTCTCCCTTAAAAACCCTATCGAAAAAAAAATTTTTGCTCTGAAATAATGACGGGCGAAAAAATGGCAGCGTGCGGTAAGGATGACAGTTGAGTCAAAACAAGTACTTTTAAACATTTTAAAAATATGTATTAAAATATATCTTTAAAAGTGTGATAAGGACGCGGACGGCATCTTCACGGGTGCTGCTGCATGTAATATGTAATGATCTTTGGTCAAGACACTCGTATAATTAGACATCAAACTTCACAAGGTAAGCTCGTTTGATTCTCAATTCTATCGATTGTTTATAATTACGAACGATTATTTAACGCGCGGTATGTATTGCGTTTTCTTATTTATTTCTTCGAATCGCGGAAAGCAGTTGCAACTATTCACACATATATTATATTATAGTTTAATTTTAAAAAATAGTACTTGTCACTTCTGTATGCCTACGGCTTAATAGCATCTCAAAACGAATATTACGTAATTAGGGGAGAGTTGAGTATATTGTACCGCCTTTTAAATCGTAACACCTCTAGATTTGTCGTTAAATGAAACTTGTTTGTACACTGGCAACATCAAACTAAGTTTTAGTGTCGCCTCCAACTACCCACTATTCATATAAGTTGACATCTACTGAGGATTGTGTATGGGAGCGAAATGTATATATATAGGGTGTAATCGTTAAGTGTGTCCAGGCGATTATTCCGTAATTATTACAGATATCAAAAATCTTTAAACTGATATCGAAAGTACGTTACCTAATGAGAAAAATGACAGCAATAACTTTTTAAAAATCAAACGAGAGGTATCTAACATTTTGACATTAAACACTCCCATACATTTAGTATTAGACTAGCTGTTACCCGCGACTTCGTCCGCGTTTAGTTCGGAATAGCTCAAACTCATTATTAAACATGGTGGAAGATTTTCATCCCAACTGGAACGGAAGTACCTACTGGAGATAGTGAATTTTACGCAAAGGAAACAATTGTTTATTTAAAAAAAGAAACAAACTGTATTCAAATCATTTCGAAAACTCGCTTGACATCATCCACCTTGTATTTTTAAATTAAATATTATGAAGACAGTCTTTTGAGTGACTGACTTATAAATACAGGGCTCAACTACTGAAAACTACGAAAATTGACAGACTTCTTCTATGGGCTTGGCAAATATTGCGGAAGGATTTTTAAAAATTCAACATTTTGCTGACGAAATCATTATCAAGTATTTGATGAACATTGTTATATGTGGACTTGGTAATGTTCACCATTTTTAATGGTTTGAATATTCTTCCTTCCTCCCAAATTCTTAAAACATGCTGCCACCACTTACGAACTGAACAAATTAAAATAAGAACATCAAGTATCACACAAAATAGTTTCAAGAAAACCCGGTGCCTTGCACGCCCTGAGCAGTGAGCAGTCGTTCTCTTTTTTGCCGAGCCAATGGTGGGTTGTTCCAGTTTTATGATAAATTCCATCGTCCACAGTCACATCGCTGTTCATTGCTTTACACAGAGGTAGAGAAGAGGGGCGCAGTGGGCAAGAGAGCAAATACAGCATTGACTGGGATGGGGTCATATAGCCTCATTTTGCTATATATTACTTGTATTGGTAAGCTTGTTTCCAGCAGATCATGTAGATACTTCCAAATTAATACTGGAGTTGATGTCCACATGGCGGATTTTTTGGTCTGACGAAATTTACCGGAACTGTGTGTTTCTCTGCCCACATTTAGTCTATTTCATATAATAGGAGCAGCGGTATCTTTTATATACCTAACACATAGGTTGGCTTCTCCTGGTGTACTGTTATCATTTCTGGGATAGATTTACGTATTTACTATTAGATACCTACTTATTAGACGGAATAGATAATATCGCAGCGGCGTGCGTTGGTAGTCATCAGGTCACTGACATTGTATAATGTCTGCAGTTGCATAAAGACGTTGTCTCTCAGGCTGTATTTTACCATTTCTACCGCACCACGGCGAGTGAAAGAGCCTATTAAGAGCCTTTCAACTAATCTCTCCTTCCTTCCGTCAGTCACATACGGTAGAAATAATGCCACCTCGAACCAAGCTGTTCGGAACTTCATTTCTTTATCTTGCGGTTAAGAAATGTATTGCTCTGCCCACACATGTGTTTTCTTCTTTTTAAGATCCTTTTTTTTTATATAGGACACGTCAATTTAACTTCACCTCGACTGATGTTAAGCTACAGGCAAAGACTCGGAAATAGGCTCACCATTATAAACGTGTACCATCTTAACTATGGTGGCACTCATCTTTATGGGATCATCAGAAGCCTTTTCACGCCCCCCTTTAAGGACCCGGGACTGTAGGAAGAAGTAAACCGTGAGCTGGCAGGGATTTCAGGTCTTAATGGGGCGACATAGGAATGGGTCACCAAACCGCTTGGTTCTTGATGGAATATTCTGATCCGTATGTGGATGACATCTGAGCCTTGCATTCGTTGTCCTGTGTAGGAAAGGAGAGGGTGGAACTAATTGCAATAGCTCATCAGAACATTCACCATGGTAGAGACGGTAATACGATAGGGACAACTATCTCCCAGAATACGTAATGTGCTTCAGAGAAGGTGCAACGATTTACTTCCTCCATGAGCGCGGCTTTGATGGTGATAGCTTAGAACATTCACCATGGTAGAGACGGTAATACGATAGGGACAACTATCTCCCAGAATACTTAATGTGCTTCATAGAAGATGCAACGATTTACTTCCTCCATGAGCGCGGCTTTGATGGTGATAGCTTAGGCTAGCCGAAGCAATCCCTGCTCTTCACGTTGAGACCGCCTATTTATGATAGGTAACCAAGGCAGGTATACTGGAGTACCTAACCCCAGAATACCCCCAATGCCCCATTCCTCTGTTAAATTTTAATCGGTTTGATTCCAATATTGCGCTAATTATGAGTTCTGCAGCCAAAGTGTCGAAAAAAAACCAAAGTTACTTATAATTATTTTAATTAAATGAAAATTACAGTAATATAAAGTAATGAAACCTATTCGATGCTAGAATTAGGAATGCACATAATTTTAATAAAACACAAGACATCGATTCGCGGTGTCAGCATTTTGAAGCTCGAACGGGCGTCATCGGCGCGGTGGCGTGATCGCTGCGTCGGCGTTTCCGTTGTCGTTGCTATGTCCCTTGAACGTCGTGCGCTTGCGGCGTCAGCACTCTCCTTTAGGGATCCGTACTTAACACCTCCATCCCCAGAACAGCAACTATTTTGTCATATTAAGGAAAAATGTTGCTGGGACCTCCTTGTGTTCCTTAGTTACTTCTTCCTGAGCAGGGATCTTGAGAGTTAGCTGCTTCTCCAGCATCTGCATCTGCGGCTTATTACAAATATGACAATGTTAGCTGCACACGCAACGATAGTATAAAGAGGTATCGTTGTATGGTATAGGACAGGCGAATGAGTTTTCTCTATGGCTTCTGTAGATAAGGGGATCTTTTGGTAGGCGTTTTTCAAATGATGGCGGCTTACAAGTGCCTGGATATAATCGGTTTCACTGCGTACTAGAAGAATTATCCTTTTTTCACAGAGATATTTGGTGCTGTACTTCGGGCATTCAGCCTCTATGTACACGAATGATTTCTCGATTGTTGCTATATAAGGAGTAGGAAGTACAAGGGCTAATTGGTTTTTTTTTTCTTTATTAGGGACAGTGGATAATTTTTATAAATCATATATCCATCTCTCGGGAGTCTTTAGGAAATTTATAAACTATTACTATTCTTTTCTCATCAAAGTATGAACCTGGTTTGATCAAATTATAGTATTCTCATAATTCTAAACTGATTGGCTAAAGGAATGGGAATGTGTAGTTAATCTAGTCGGTCCTAGTTTGTATAGTAAAAGTCCTGGTCTGTCAGCTAAGGTCTCAAGTCTGTTGTCTTCTGGATGCGTCGATCAGTAGTAGCAGACTCTTGTAACACTTGGTTCCCTTTAGGTAATCTTTTTAGTCGCGATTTAGCAACAGGGCCACGTTTTTTCGACGTGTAAATGTGAATGGGCAAGTCGGCTAGGACTGTATCCTGTGTGAAGCGTGGGGCAACTTTCTGGCGACTAGCGAGGGGGTTTCTTATAAAGACTTGTTGCTGGGGTAAGTACTCTATTTCAGGCTCACGGGTTTTATTCCTATTTTCGATTAGGGATGTCCGATTAGCGAGAGAGGATTCGTTGATTATCTCATATACCTGTTTCATCTGCTGTCTATGATTCTGCGCGTATTGCTGTAAGATGTGTTCAGTAAAGTCAATGTCGATTGGGTCTCTGGGGTCAAAGTGTCCATTCAATAAGTCAAACGGTCTACACTTGGTAAAACTGTGTATAGAGCTATTGTATGCTATTAAGGCGTATGGGACAAGATTAACTACAGGTTCACTTTTATGCTGTAGCTTAAGAATTCTAATATGCTCTAATAATGTCGAGTGAAAGCGTTCTATGTTACCATTATCGTTGGGACTATGGGGTAAGGTTTTATGGTGAACTATTTTATGAATACGCGTTATCTCTGAGAACAATTGGTTTGTAAATTCAGGGCCATTGTCAGTTATAATAGTCATGGGTAACCCATGGTGAGTACAAAATTTTAATAACGATTGGATTATGCTAATGGCTGTGCCGTCTCGCAAGTGATAAGCTTGACCATATTTCGTGAAAACGTCTATGAAGGTCGCGTATTTCTCTGATTCTACAGTGAAAAGGTCCATGTGAATAATTTCTAGTGGTTTTGTAGCTGGTGGTACTATATTAAAATGTGGTCTGATTGGATTTCTATCGTATTTAGCCTGTCCACAGATGGTACATTCGTTAATAAATTTGGCAATCTGTTCCTTCATTTTTGGCCAGTAATATTTTCGCGAAAGGGCTAAATGGCATTCGGTTATACCACGGTGGTTTGTTTTACCATCGTGATAGTGCTTAATGATTTCCTGCTGTCTCAGATACTCTTTAACGTTCTCTAATTCTGTCTTAGTTAATACTAGTTTAAGGGCAGAGCTTTTAAATTTGTCTTGTATAATAGGTACTATGGAATACATGGCTAATGGTGGATTTATTAGTATAGCTGTCTTAACCTTTGGGTTAACGTATTCCTTGATAGCATTAATAACATCTGACTCTAAATTGGTTTCAGAAATCTGGATTGCTGTTCTTGTGTGACCTTCGAAGGGCTTAGTCACTATGGGTCTTCGTTTTATGTCACCAACTATTGTAAAGTGGATCTGTCTATGAAATTTGTTAAGGGGCTCGTCAGTGATAGGGACTTCCAAAATGGGATGTTCGTTACTGGTATGTACAGTGTCAGTCGAGGAATTAGTCTGGTCAGCGGGTACGTTTACTGGGTTAGAGTCTTCTGTCACAGGATCATCGTTATTAATAACTATAGTGTCAGTCAGAGAGTTGGCCCGTTGGATTGGTGGTATCGAGGGGTTATTTATCATTGAACTTAAGTCGTTGATACTGTTAATTACTGAATTAATCTCGTCAGTCTCGTTATTATGTATCTCTACGCGAGAAAGGGCATCTGCATTGGTGTTAGATTTTCCTTTCTTATAAATTACAGTAAAGTCGTATTCGCTCAGTTTAAGTCTCCATCTTGTCAATCGTGAGTTTGGCTCTTTCAAGTTCATTATCCATTGTAACGGTTTGTGGTCAGTCAGTATCTTGAATTTCCTACCAAATAGATATGGCCTAAAGTACTTGGTAGCCCATACTATGGCTAACAGTTCTTTTTCTATTGTGCTGTAGTTTATTTCGCTTTCGTTTAATGTACGAGAAGCGTAACAGACTGGTTTATCAGAACCTACTGGTCCTTGTGATAAAACTGCTCCTATAGCGACATTCGAAGCGTCTGTGGTAAGGTTAAACTCTCTACGAAAATCTGGGTACTGTAGAATGGGATCATTAGTTAATAAGGTTTTACATTTATTGAAGGAATTAACATACTCAGGGCTATGTACCACTTTGTTACCTTTCTTGAGACAATGGGTAAGAGGTTTCGTGATGCGTGCGAAGTCTGGGATAAATTTTCGGTAATAACCGAGAAGACCTAAAAACTGTTTAATCTCCTTGGGGGTGTTCGGAATGGGATACTTTTGAATGGCTGAAATTTTGTCGGGATTAGGCTTAATGCCGTCTCTACTTATTATGTGACCAAGGTAAGCGGTCTCTAACTTCAAGAATTCTGATTTATCCATCTGGATTTTGAAGTTGGATTCCTTAAGCCTTTGGAAAACTCTTTCCAGGTTTTCTAAGTGTTCCTGGAGTGAAGAACTGAATACAATGATGTCGTCTAGGTATACCAGACAAATGCTATTCTGGAGACCTCTGAGGACATTATCCATGACTCTCTGGAACGTGGATGGAGAATTTTTGAGACCCATTGGCATACGAGTATACTCGAAATGCCAATGCTCTACATTGAACGCGGTCTTGGATATATCCTGGGGATCCATTTCCACCTGGTAAAATCCACTTGCTAGATCTAAGGTTGTAAAGTATTGGCATCTACCTAACTTGTCCAGAACATCGGTGATATTTGGTATGGGGTACTTGTCGTCTATTGTTTTTTCATTCAATTTACGAAAGTCAACTACGAGACGCCACTTCTGTTTTCCGGAAGCATCCATTTTCTTGGGTACAACCCAAATGGGTGAACTCCATGCAGAGTCAGAAGGTCTAATTATACCCTGCTGTAACATTTTCGTAATTTGGTCTCTGACTTCCTGTCTATGAACGAAAGGATAACGATAACTTTTGGTGTATACGGGTACCTCGTCGGTCGTACAAATTCTATGTTTGATCTTATTAGTAAAAGTCAACGGTTCGCCATCTATATAGAATACATCGGCATAGCGGCTACAGAGTGTTAAAAGATTAGCCTTTTCTTCCTCATTAAGGTGGTCTGTACGTAAACGCGATAGCACATCATTTACACGGTTTGAATTCTCAGTCGGCGTGCAATTAAAATTGAATACATCTGCACTAGCGGGCTGGTCTAAAGAGAATATAAGGTCATTAGAAGTTGGGTTTTCTATTTCTACGTAACCTCGGCTATTAGTTACAGTAGTCAGGCATTCATGTAAAATACAATTGCAGAAAATTTGTTCCTCAATAAAAACATCGCCATCTGGGGCATTTATGGGAACCTTGATTATTTTTGAGCTTTTGGCTGGAATAATGTCTTCATATAAATTTACATTACGGGAGTTATATAGTTTAATCGGATTCGTTGCATTTCGCGTAACTAAGTTGAAGTCTTTTAGATTTATATTAGCTTCCAATTTAGATAATATATCTAAACCTAGTAAACCATCAAAATAATCGTGAAAACGGTATACGAATAACTTAATACTATCACTCTCATTAAATTCAGAAAAATTTGGTAAAGATATAGAATAATCGCTTCGGCTAACACCATGTATATTTGTTACTTCGAAGGGGTCAAAATTAAGGGGATAGTCTGAGAAAAATTCTTGTACAGCCTCGGGGCTTATAAATGACTGGTTCGCGCCAGTGTCTATCAAAAATTTTAAAGGGGGAGAACCAATTTCTATGTATGGTAACTGTCGCTGGGTTTGCAAGTTAATATCTATCCTGACTCCTTTGACTTCGTGTTCAACTGAAAATCCTGAGTTGGACCTGTCTGGCTGGGCCCAGGTTGCGGTTCTATCTCTTGTACTACTTGATTATTATCATAAGTCGGTTCAGTAAAAGTCATGTCAGTGTTATAGTCATAGCTGTAAGAATGATGGTAATTATTAAAGTCTGTATAGTATTCAAATTCGGGTGCACAGTAATACTCGTTCGAATAATAGACATCATCGGGCAACAGATATTCGTTGAGATTAACTTCACGGGTCTTGAAATAATTAGTAGGTGGTGGGTTACCAGATTTTCGCCAATCGTGACTTGACGACATCGGTAATGGCCTAGGGGTAAAATGTTGGACACCACTCATGGGTTTCACACTAGCACCACCGGCTTGTGGCGGGGCGTTATTCCTAGGTGGTAACCTGAACAAATTGCTCTGTGGATGGTAATTGGTCGGTTGTGCCCGGAACATCTGCTGTGTTCTTGTAGGAAACCGGTTGTGTTGGAATTTAAAAGCTGGGTTTGGATTTTGATAAGGCCGTTGTGCCATAGGGGCTGGCCAGTTAGCAACAGGGGGACGCGGAACACTTGGCGTACTTAACGGTATATGGAATGGCGTAGCAGGCTTAGGGGCGCTATGTGTCTTTGGACCGTCATTGCGCTGTTGCAGGTACATAACGTTTAGCTCTTCCTGCACATACTCAAGAGCCTTTTCAATCGAATCTGGGCGCATGCATCGTATACGCGATCCCAAGGGTTCCTTTAACCCACGTACAAAAGCCTGCATAGCTACTTTCTTATAGAGGGTTCGTTTAGCGTCTATAGTCGTCTGTAATGTCTCATGTAACGTCACGTATGTCATTATAGTACTAAATAATGTCTGGCACTGGTCGTAGAACTCCTGTGGGGACCTATTATCCTGTCTAGCTAAAGAGAGGTCATTGTATAACGCAGTTTCATCCCTTTGGTCAGAAAAGTTATTGATTAGGGCGGCTCTGATGCCTGCCCAGGTTTCTGGGATGCCGTTCGCATTGATAGTTGAAGCGGCAGACCCTGTGATTTTGTTTAATATGCCATTTAACAGACATATATTGGCAAGCTCGTTGCCTGGCTCAAGGCTAGCATATTGGGTAACGATTCTATCACAAATATTAATGAATCTCGTTAACACATTATGGTTACCGTCGAACTCCGGCACCAGGCGTAAGGCCTTGAAAATAACATCGGGGTCATAAGGCATATTTGGTTCAAATAAAATGCTTAAATTAAAATCAAAATCACTATCTAAATGTCTAGATCTATCTGCTAGTTGCCGGCGAGCCTGACGCGATGCAGGGTCCCGGATATACGATTTTTCTGGGCGAAAAATTTTGGAAATGCTTAGGATAAGACGGGAAGCAACACGAGAAAGATTCAAGTGTACTTACATTAAATATATCATCTCTGGTTCTTCTCCGTAGATCGAAGTCTGGATCCTTCACTCGGTGCTGCAGCTCAGTAGATTCAGGATTCTCGTACCGTGGCTTGATAGCCGCCCGGGCGACTCGCGAACGCGAATTATCGATGCTAGATAGTCCTAAGTGCTCGCGAACCGGCCCGCGAGAATCCTACCGACTGCGCCAATTATGAGTTCTGCAGCCAAAGTGTCGAAAAAAAACCAAAGTTACTTATAATTATTTTAATTAAATGAAAATTACAGTAATATAAAGTAATGAAACCTATTCGATGCTAGAATTAGGAATGCACATAATTTTAATAAAACACAAGACATCGATTCGCGGTGTCAGCATTTTGAAGCTCGAACGGGCGTCATCGGCGCGGTGGCGTGATCGCTGCGTCGGCGTTTCCGTTGTCGTTGCTATGTCCCTTGAACGTCGTGCGCTTGCGGCGTCAGCACTCTCCTTTAGGGATCCGTACTTAACACGCTTGCCCCGATGTCGGACCGGTATCGATGGGGGATACCAGTTTCAGTTTTATGACTTCTCAGGCGGGTGGGGACTCCGAATTGAAGAATTTTGTATAGAGCTAAGAATATTATATAATAAGTTCTACTATTACTGTCACACAGCCTAATTTATGTATTACCTATAGAATACTAAGCATAGAATTTATATTTTACTTCAAATAAAACTATAAATACAATAAAATACAACAAATACACAATAAAATAAAAAAATTGAACAAAAGTAAATAAAAAACCATAAAAAAGAAAAAATACATTTTAGATGGATTCGAACGCGACTCAGCTAAGTTATAAGTCCACCGCAGACGTATTGAGCCACAGTTACCATGAGAATATAGTGTGAAATAGACGTTTACATATTATGTCATAAAAACATTCTGCCCCATTCCTTATTATAATAGCGTGATGATATAATAATTATGAAAGCCAGGAGTATTTTTACCGAACCAGCTGCTTACTAATTTGTTGGATTCGAGAGAAAATCGTTCGAGAACAATATGAATTCTATCGAGACACCTGGTGTGCCAAAGATTCTGCAGTAACCTGACCTGACTTGGCTGAGATGTAGAACTCTGGCCTCTCGAAGTTCTTCAGATTCCTATGACCGAAATAATATCTTTTTGTAAGCATTGTTGCTTCTATAATAGTTCGATCTATTCACACAATCACAAATTGTTAGCCGTGATATGCTATTATTGACATAACTTTTTTATTTATGAACCGATTTCAATAAAACAAACACTAAATGTTAAGTGAAGCCTGCCACAATATATTAGTGAAAACCGCAACCAAATCCGTTCAGCCGATTCTAAGATTAGCGTGCACAAACTCACATACAAACAGAGAAACAGATAAACAGACAAACAGACAAAAATTCCAAAAAACGTTGATTTGGCGTCTATTACGTTTATAAAGTCCCCCTATAACATTTTTTTTCATTTCCTTTCCATGTACAGACATCGATCGTTTACAGATTTATTATATGTATAGATATAGATTAGTAGAAAGGTTTTAGTTTCTTTATTTTAAGTGGTCTAGTACTCATTTTACCTTAATCATATTTTATGATTACGTATGATATGATAATGATGATTTTCAAGTAGATACACGTGTAGATTAATTATCTTATTATCGCCCACAGAAGAGAGTACCCAGATAGAAAAGTCCCTTCTGGTACGTACTTACAAAAGCTGGATAACAATTTAATAAATAATGGATCTTTCAACAGAAAAAAAGGTTCGAGAGCAAGAGCTCCGGAATTTAATAATGATTTAGATAATTTGCTAATTCTGTTGCTACATCTCTAAACTTAAAATTCTCTAAAATTTTCTAATTGCATCTGTTTCTATCATTATCAGATAGAAAAGGACAGACGATTTATTTTAGTGAGCACCTGTCAAATTAAGTCGGCGGCGCCTTGACAGTACCCTTCACTTTTAGTCGACATCTACGAACATGCGACTTAACTTACTACGCACCAACAAGGCGCAGTCTTAATTTGACATGTCTTAACTTAAATAAAATCATCTGTCCTTTTTTATCTGATCATAAACATGCAATTAGATTTTTTTAGAGAAATTTAAGTTTAGAGATGTAACAACAGAATTGGGGGCAATATTTTTAACTAAGTAGTAAATAATCCACGAGAATCGACGCGGTCAGTGGCAATTACTTTAATTACTTCGCAAATGTCAAGGAAAGTTCATTTAGAAACTGTAAGTAGAGCTCGTCATTGTATCGCACAACAAGTACGTCAGTTCGAACATCTGCTTCGAATACAAAGTTTTGTACTACTTAGAAATAAATATTATTCAATTAAAAGATAGTTTTATTACTCTGTTAGGTTAATAAACAGTTTCTTTAATATCAGTACTAAGCTAAAATATTCTTTTAAAATAAGGACACTAAAACGTTTCTACTAATCCTATACTAAATGTATGGGAGTGTTTAATGTCAAAATATTAGATACCTCTCGGTTGATCTTTAAAAAGTTATTGATGTCATTTTACTCAGTAGGTAACATACTTTCGATATCAGTTTAAAGTTTTTTGACATCTTTAATAGTTACAGAATTATCGCCTGGACACACTTAACGATTACACTCTGTATACCTATGTGTATTTTAAAGTTATGTCATTGAATTTGTTTAATTCAAAATTTACCTGGTTCTTTGAATCGTACCACCCATAAGTTACCCGACTATTTTTTACAAATACATATGTACATAATTTAATTGTTATATACGGGGTGTAAGGGGAATGCTCCCGAAGCCGAAAACCCCCTTTTTTATGTGCGGAAATCCCCTCGGATACCTCCCCTGCCGGAGCCGGAAGGGGAGGTTATGTCGGATTTGAACCGATTAAAACCGCACGCCGACTGTGGGTCGTGGTGCTAGGCCGGAGGTGAGGTTGTCATCGATATATCCCTCGCTCCCCGGCTGACCCAGGGCCATCCCTTATGGGCTGGCCCTCCTCGGGAGGGGGGACAACGGTGTACCCGACTCGCCCCCGGAGAGGGGAGGCGCGCTTTTCAGCGCGTCGCCGCCGTGTGCCGAAAACCCATTGTAGTATTCCAGGTACATAACACTGGCATAAAAGACATCACTACATAAAAAAAATTACCAGCCCCAGGCGCGTGCTTTTATATATTGATGTTTTTTTTATGATATTACCGTTTTATTTAACTTGACTAACACGATGGAGTGTAAATAACGCAAAAAAAAATTAAAAAAACGAAAAGGAACCATTTTTGTCCAAATCGATTTTATTTTTATGCCAATGGTACCTGGTGTACCACTAGGGGTTGTATGTGGCTGGCTTCATGGAGCGCGGGCGCTCCGTCGCTGCTCGTCAAGGAATTTGCTGACTTCGCGTCTGTGACGCGACCCCGCTACACTATGGTGCACTATAAACGACTAGTCGGTTAAATAGAACGGGTGGCAGACCTCAGCAAAAATTCCATCTTATCTAACATAACGTAGAGGCAAACTAAATATTCGAATTCAAGTCAAAAGTGGTCCAATATAACCGACTCTCCCCATATCCACGCATGAGCTGTGTTGTTTCGTGCGCAGGCGCTGTATCGACATGCTGTACGTGTGCGACGGGGACCTGGACTGCTCCGACGGCTCCGACGAGGACGCGCTGCCCGGCGGCCCGTGCGGTACGCAGCGCTCCGGCGACTCGTGACGTCACTCGCCTCGCCTCCCTCGCGGTACCGTCTGACCGACCGCCTCCCTGTTGCAGCGAACGTGACGTGCAACGAGGAGCTGTACACGCGCTGCGACAACAACCGGTGCATCCTCAACGGGTGGATCTGCGACGGACAAAGAGGTACGCCCTGGACCGACTCAGATTAAAAATATCGTCACCCTTACGAGGTCTCCGAGACCTTCCACCGGTATTAGTAGAATAAGAAGGAGCAAAGATTGAAGAGAGGAGGTGCGTACCGTGACTACGCACCTCCTCTCAACTCCGGCGCGGTGTGCGTGCGCAGACTGCAACGACGGCAGCGACGAGACGGCGGAGGCGTGCGCGCGCACGCGCTGCCGCGCGCAGCAGTGGCAGTGCGCGGGCTCGCGGCGCTGCATCCCCGACTGGTGGCGCTGCGACGGCGCGCCCGACTGCGGCCGCGGCGACCTCAGCGACGAGCGCGACTGCGCCGGCGCGCCCTGCGCCGCGCTGCTGTTCACGTGCGCCAACGGCGCCTGCCTGCCCTGGGAGCTGCGCTGCGACGGCCGCGCCGACTGCGCCGACGCCAGCGACGAGCGCGACTGCGGCGCCTCCCCGCCCCCGCCCGCGCCCGCGCCGCCGCCCGTGGCCGCCGCCTGCGAGGAGCACGAGTTCCAGTGCAACAACACTGAATGTATCCGGAAGGTCATTTTCTTGCTTCACTATTATTCCTCATTTTATCATACCATAGGTACAAACTGAACGCGTAGTCGATGGAATCTATAGTGATCTCAAAAGCCTTCTCCATGTTATAATATCGACTTTTTAAAATTTTCATTGCCATTTCAGTGGGTGCCTCCGGTTTATTCGGAGCCAATGGTTTTACTATTACGTCTAAAGTGATCTAGACAGTCAGTTTTTCTTTCATACTTTCGAGCTCGGAAGAGCAAAATGTACATAATACCAGTACTAGCGAATAATTTTCTAAATTAATCTTAAATAAAAAGTTTACTTGGATAACTTTACAAAACAACACCTATAAACAGAACTTGGCAGACATTACGCGTACGGTACGGCGAGCGTGGTTGCGAGCACGCAAACGTGTGCGTAACCGTACACATCCATCTTTTATTTTCTCGACCTCTGTTCATTCGCCCACTATAATGTTACTAGCTGTCCCGGCGAACTTCGTACCGCCAATTTTTTCCTACCCTCGTGGCGTCAGATCCCGTTCCCGCTGCACCATTTAGGGGGATGAAAAATAGATAATAATTAAATGACGATTGATCATTTTTCTACCGGAAAGAAAAAATGATTACATTACTAAAATGGCTATTAAAAAAAAAGGGTTGATCGTAGAAGGGTGAAAATTGAGGATTGTATGTATTTTTGTATGTTGTATCATAAAAAAAGTTATAGAAATTAAAAATTTTGTCTAAAAAATAAAAAAAATGATGGACTATCCCTAACATTTAGGGGGATGAAAAATAGATGTTGGCCGATTCTCAGACCTACTCAATATGCTCACAAAATTTCATCAAAATCGGTCAAGCCGTTTCGGAGGAGTATGGCAACAAAAACTGTGACACGAGTATTTTATATATTAGATAAGCACTAGTGACTTGTCACCGCGCCTGTTACGTTACTATGACGACGTTCATCATTCCTCGTGATCAAGGTGCGCGCAATTAGATGCGTGACAAATGTGCGCCTTTGGCTACTGGACATACGGGTGGGTTCACCGTGGGCCACTACTGCTGCAGGAGTTCCGGTGCGACGCGCACACCGACTGCCTCGACGGGTCCGACGAGGAGGGCTGCGCCAGCGCGCCGCCGCCCGCCGGCACCAGCGAGCCGCCCCCCGCCAGCACGCCGGCCGCGGGGCCCGAGGGGGGCGCGGGGGGCGCGGGGGGCGAGTGCGCCGCGCCCGCGCTGGCGTGCGACGGCGGCGCGCGCTGCGTGCCGCTGGCGCAGCTGTGCGACGGCGCGCGCGACTGCGCCGACGGCGCCGACGAGGCGGACCGCTGCGGTGAGTTTAGTTAGCAAAGACTGTATGAAGTAGGCGTACGGTCCAAGGCCAGTTCCGAACGTGAGGCCGGTCCGCAGGCGAGCCGATGTGCGCGCTGGCGGGCTGCTCGCACGCGTGCCACGCGGCGCCGGCGGGCCCGCAGTGCGCGTGCCCGCCGGGCCTGGCGCTGGGCGCGGACGGGCGCGCGTGCGCGCCGCCGGCGGGCTGCGCGTGGGGCGCGTGCGCGCAGGGCTGCGAGCCGCACAAGCTGCGCCACAAGTGCTCGTGCGACGAGCACTACCGCCTGGCCGCCGACGGCGTCACGTGCAAGAGCACGGACGGCGCCACGCCGCTGCTGGTGTTCAGCAACCGGCACGAGGTGCGCGGCGTGGAGCTGCCGGCGCTGACGGCGCGCGCGCTGCTGTCGTCGCTCAAGAACACCATCGCGCTGGACTGGCGCCGCGACGACAACGGCACCGTGGAGCTGTACTGGACCGACGTGGTGGACGACAACATCTACCGCGGACACATCGTCGGGAACGGTACGCGCCTACTGATTCTTACCATGCTCTCGTTTAGCCGGCGAGTCAGCCGAGGCGTAGAGTCCTGGGTGTGTGTGCGATGTAAACTAATGATACACTTAGATTATTAAACTAGTATCTTCTTTTTTTGACATTTCTATTTCATTGGACATTTTTTTTGGTATAAGGATGGGTATCAGGTTGAATAAAACATCTCAATGACTAAATTAATGTAAGACTGTCTATTTAAAAGAGTACATTTGGGGTTTATATAGGTACACACACATGATTACATACTCCTTACTACGTCACATCTCCCAAGGTAAACAAAAAAATGTAATATTATAAAGATAACATTTTTTTTTCACACAGACACATAAATGCGGTTACATACAATATGCATAATGATATACATTAACATTTAACATTAGTTATTATTTTAAGCACATTAACAATCGTATCTAGATATCAGCTGTCTTGTTATTACAATATATATACGGGCAGATGCCCGAGAGTAGATACTCTTAGGCGTAATGTAAACATTAAACAATGCCACTGAGGCTATAACTAAGAGTAGTGCAATTTCGTTCTGTTTTTATGAATTATATCAGGTTTTCCTTTAACCATGACCTCGACATTAGGCGACAAATCTCGTATTACTGTATAAGGACCGGAGTAGAGATTTGTAAGCTTATTACCAGTTTCGTTTTTTACCAATATTTGATCATTTGTTTTGTATTTTACGGGATTAACATGCATGTCGTATCTGCTTTTACGTTCCATTTTTGAATCTAGTAAATTATTACGCGCCTCTGCTTGTGTAACTTGAAGTCGGTATTTGAGTTCAAGGGGGTAATTGTCATGATTATAAAGTGGTTCTACCGTTTTTGTAAGATTACTTGGCAAGTTACATGGCTTGCCATACACAAGCTCAAACGGAGTGAACTTTGTCGATGAGTGCACAGTAGTATTGTATGCGAAAGCCCAAAAAGGTAACCAAGAGCTCCAAGACTCGGGTCTATTATCTGTATATATCCTCAAAAATGCTCCTAAGGTTTTGTGAGAGTTTTCGAGAGCTCCGATACTTTGATGGTGGTATACTGCCGAATTTATCTTAGAAATATTAAGAATTTTACATACCTCTTTGAATGTTTCGGACATAAATTCCGCACCCCTGTCTGAATCAATTTCTCGTGGAATGCCGTGCAGTAGAATGAAGTTGTTGACGAACACGCGTGCTACGTCAGTTGCTGTTTTATTTCGAAGCGGGAACGCACATACATATTTTGACAGCTCACATTGAAGTGTTAAAATGTATGAAAAATTGTTATAATCCCTATCAAGTGGTCCTACTATATCTAGAAAAAAAATTCGAATGCTGTGTGTGCAGTACAAGTGATTACCATAGGTTCTTTCACTGACGCGGTATACTTTTGCGTTTGACATTTATTACATTTTTTAACAAATTTAGTGATGTCCTTTTCAAGACCTGGCCAAAAATAATATTATTTAATGTTATTAAACATTCTTCTAATGCCTGCGTGGCCACTTGATGGTAATAAATGGAAATCATTCAGTATAACCTTCCTATCGTCTAAATTATCAATGCGCTCTATGTCGTTTAATATGCATAGCCGGGGGCCTGTCCATGTAGTATATCGTTTAATCTCATTCTATTATTGTCTTTTTTAGCAAAATAAAGGAGGATGGGCAAAGTGGTCTACCTACTCAATACCGACAAGCTATATGTCAATTTAAAGGATATTTTATGTACTTCATTTTTTGGTATGGCCGCAAATGTGTAGCTCATGGGGTTTCTCTCTTAATTAGAGCAGACTTTATTTTTTTTTCTTAATTGGAACAGAATTTACATCGAATGTTCTATACTTTTGTGGGGGAGACGATCGGGCGTGAGGTTGTTTTGAATTCCCGACGACGCGACGCAAGCGCAGGTACATGTTTGCAGCCTGCCCCCGCAACTCCCGCGCCCCGCCTCGCCCGCTCGCACTGTCCTTATCACAGCACCTCGCAGTTTACCTTCGCTTGTCGTTGTGTATTGTACTGTGCGATTCCTTGTTCTTGTTACGAATTATCTACGACCTTTGCTTGTTTATCGGACTGTTGAATATTGCTATTATTTTGACCTGTGCTTGTTAATTGGACTCCCATATTTTTTTTATAATGGAAGGAAATAGACTTCTATGTGTTGTTTGTGAGCGCTCTGTTTTGCGTCAGCGGCAACGTCATTTAATAACGTATACCCTAATACAATCCAGACCTTTTGTTGAAGTATATATACGAAGACATTCTTCACGCGAGGTAAGTTCTGTTTGTTAATTCTATAGCACTAGGTACCTAAGTACCTTATAATTAATCCTTTTGATTGTGATCTAATACCTCTTGTGAATTTGGTCGCTTCGAGGTCCGAAGCGACTTATGTCATTATTATTAGAGATATCGCGATATTTACAATGGTATTGTTTTGAGTTTCCTTTAAGCATCGTTAGGAATCCAGCTTGTTCGAGTTACTGACCATGATAGTTTAAATACCTAAACTTATAGATTTACTGGACTGAAAATAAAAAGAGTTCCTAAGTAAGATTATGTCATACCCAACCGTTAGTAATTATATAGAATGGAGAAGACCAAATTACACAATACATGTTAAACTAGGCTCAATCCCACGTGCATAATATAAGTTTAAAGGTTGTAATAATAAAATGTCATATTGAGAAATGATGCTATGACCAGGAGGCCAAAAGTAAAAATAACACAACATTAATAAACATTTTCTGTCTTTCTTTCCTATCTGTAGGTATCCTTCGATGAAGGTGAAGTTGTATTCACGTGCCATCGATGTTGGCAACGAATTAACACTGCCGAACGGGCACAGCTGGCTACAGAAGCTCCCAACGAAGATATTGATGTGCCAGTTCCACCAGATACAATTGACACTGCCGAACGGGCACAGCCCGCTACAGGAGCTCCCAACGAAGATATTGATGTGTCAGTTCCACCAGATACAATTGACACTGCCGAACGGGCACAGCCAGCTACAGGAGCTGCCAACGAAGATGTTGATATGCCAGTTCTACCAGCTATGCCAGATATCCAACGAAATCTCGCTAGAGCATCTAATACGGCCCGCCATTGCATATTTAATGGTTGTTTAAACGAGTCACGGCTTCGAATACCTAATAGCATAAAAGCTTACATGTTATCATATTACAATTTCTACATACCAACAAGTGCTCGTGTTTGTAATGAACACATAATGGTGCACGATTGGGACCAGTTGCTCAACGGAAATGTTTCTCATGATTTTAATCAAGACCATATATTGGACATCATTTCAATTTATAGAACAGCTTTAGAGAATCCATCGACTATTTTTGATTTTAATTTGCAAAGAGTAGACGAAAATGAGTTTCGACACTGGACAGGACTTACGGTCGCCGAATTCAATTTGGTACTCGAACAAACTCCATCACTACGACAGCGGTCGAACGCGCCAAATGTGGTTCTAGGTGGATATCTAATGAAACTTCGAACAGGCGAACCTAACATACGCCTAGCATCACTTTTAAAAATATCGCGTCGAACATTCGAACGCCATTTAGTGACGGCGAGAGAGTGCTTACTGGCAGACTTCGTGCCATGTCACTTGGGAGTAAATCATTTAAGTAGAAATGAAGCGCTTAACAAGAATTTGTTGATACCAAGTGCCCTTTTTGGAGACCAAAATAATTCCAAATTAATATCAATTTGTGACGGGACGTACATTTACATCCAGAAGAGCAGCAACTTCCTTTTCCAAAGACGTAGTTATAGTCTTCATAAGTATAGGAATTTGCTGAAACCGTTTCTCATTGTATGCAGCAATGGCTATATTATTGATGTAACAGGCCCTTATGCAGCCACTACATCAGATTCCACGATCATGAGCAATCTATTAAATGATCAGGATAGCGCATTTCATTGGTTCTTTGCAAGGAATGACGTGTTCATTTTAGATCGCGGCTTCAGAGATGCTATACCTGACTTTGAAGCATGCGGTTACGAAGCACATATGCCAGCCAGTAAGGATAGAAATAATACACAGCTATCCACAGATCAGGCGAATAAGTCTCGTTTGATTACGATTGTAAGATGGGTAGTAGAAGTAGTGAACGGAAGGTTCAAACGCGACTACAAGTTTCTACGGATAGATAATTTTAATACGTCCGTCCCTCATATGTTCGAGCATTTTCGGATTGCTGCAGCATTGATCAATGCTTTTCACCTGCCAATCCGTGACAATGCTTATGCCGACGCAATAGTTGCAATTATTAATGAACGAATGAATTTAGAAAATTATCTGGCCGAATATGTCATTCAAAAAAACTTAAATATGCGACGGGTTATATTTACCAGCATGGCAGCAAATATGCCTGGTTTTGAAGATATTCCTCGATTAGAAGAGGAACACCTCATTCTAATCGCCCTAGGCACTTACCATATTAAAATAGCCAGTTCTTACTGTGCCGAACATTTAAACGATGGAATGTATATTATCGAATTGTACAGAGACACTGAACTCGATGATATCAATAGATATAACATCGATGTGGGGGAAAGTAGTTTTTTATCAGGGGGGAAAGTAGTTAGTCATTCCAGGGCCAAGAAACACTACACATATGTGTTAATAAACCCAGAGAATCAAGGAAGAGGTGCCTTTAGCTACTATTATTGTACGTGTTTGACTGGACGTCGTACAATTGGGACATGTGCCCATGTAATAGCAATCTTGTGGTATTTATGCTGGGCACGCCATCAGGAAGCTTTGATACTGCCTGCCGCACACATAAATGATGTAATTTTAGATACAAGCATCATGTAATACTATAAATATAATATTATTGATTAATCACTGGTGTTTTATTTTTATCTATTTGTATTCTCTTTTAAAAAAAAATGCCAGCCCCTAGAACTGCTTCATTATGTGTTATTGGTTCGCCAAAATATACTCTATTATTTAGCATAGGTGGCGTTGGTATTGAGTAGGTAGACCAAAGTCCATACATTTTGCCCATCCTCCTTTCATGTATATTATTATTATTACAAAAATTTGCCATCGCTCTCACAAATACGGCTGGCGTTAGTTGCGATCGAACCGGTGGGTTTATATAGGTACACACACATGATTACATACTCCTTACTACGTCACATTGGTTTATATTATGAATCACCTAATTTTATATTATTACTAGCTGTCCCGGCAAACTTCGTTTCGCCTTAGAAAGAATCAATTAGCTGTATCAAATTCTCCTAATTATTTTGAGAACGGAAAGCATTTCGATTCGGGCCCCATACGTCCACGGAGCTCCCGACACTTATAGGTCACCGGGGCCCATACTTACACCTACGGAGCCTATATACCTATGGGACCCATACAACCATATACCTCTACGCTCAAGGGCGTTCATACTACCATAAAACATCAATTTTTCGACCTAAATAAAAAAATAGCCACCATAAATATTTTCGCGGCCCAAGCAACGGGCATTTTGTTAATTCAGAAGAATGTCTACTAATCACCCTCTGACGATATTTGCACGCATTATATCAATTCTATGTCAAACGTCAGATAACATAGAAGAACATCATACAGCAGTATGATGTTCTTCTATGTTCCAAATTCAAAATTTAGACATGGCGTATGTCGGATCAGCTATTTTATATGATGGTTATGTATTCTTAAATTTTCTAATTTTTCGCGCAATTTTCTTCATTTTTTCTTTCATAAGAACCTTCTCCTAACAATAACGAACACAACAAAAAAAGAATTAGCGAAATCGGTCCAGCCGTTCACGCGTGATGTCGTGACCAAGGGAAATAGGGATTCATTTTTATATACATACTAGCTTTTGCCCGCGGCTTCGCCCGCGTGGATGTCGGTTCCCGGCAATTATTATTCGATATTTTTTCGCCGTAAAAACCATCCTTGAACTTCAACAAACATTTAATAAAAAGAATTAGCCAAATTGGTCCAGATGTTGTTGAGTTATGCGCTTACCAACACATTTAGCGATTCATTTTTATATTATAGAAGATATAGATGTCGTTTCTTTTTTGACATTGATTATTGTAATTTGATTTAATTTATTATATTGTAGTGCCAGATTTCAGACATACATGTAAACGGACCACATTTATTTTACGTAATCTGGTAAATTTTGGCCACTGAATGCTAATTTACTGTGTTGCGCGTTTCATGCTTGCTTTTGTTTTGTTTTATTTTGTTTAGATCTTTAAGTTCAAACACAATGTAAAAATTGTTTATGAATAAATGAATAATAATAATGTATGGGTCTGTGTGACAGCGCTGAGCGGCATCGAGGCGGTGGTGCGGCAGGGCCTGTCCACGGCGGAGGGGCTGGCCGTGGACTGGGTGGCCGGCAACCTGTACTGGGTGGAGAGCAGCCTGCACCAGATCGAGGTACGGTATCGTGCTGCAGCACTCGCCCGCCGCACGCCGTGGTCGGCTAGTGACGCCCGCCGTGTGCCGCAGGTGGCGCGGCTGGACGGCGCGTTCCGGCGCACGCTCATCGCCGGCGACATGGACAGCCCGCGCGCCATCGCCGTGGACCCGCGCGACGGTAACGTGCACATCACTACTTGCTAATTGCGTATAATCTTGGAAGCTTCTTAAAATGGTTTATGACATATAGTAATTTCAGAGTTTTTTTTATATCAGGCCCGTAATGTAGTAAAAATACCATGAGTACACCGCGATAGTTTGAAAATAGTAATTAATTTTCGAATTCCTAAGTATGAAGTAATGTATGTAATTTAGTAGTACCACAGTATAACGAGTAATCTTACAGTAGTTCATCGCGTTTGATGTTTGCGGAAATGCCGCCTTTTGCAATTTTGTCAGGGTTGTCACTTTTTATTTTAAATTAATTTTCTGCAATGTTTATTTAGTCTCTTTATTCCCTCAAGGCACATCAACTCACACTAATATAAATAACTTAGCTGATGTATCGGGTCCGCTCGCGTGGATGTCGGCTATTGCGACTTTCAATCATATCTCAGTTTCCACTCGTAGCCAATTATGATCAAACTTATTTTATTTATTTATTTATTTATTAAATTGTGGAACACAGGTAATACATAACATACGTAACATAAGTCTGAGAGTTTAAGTCTGAGAGTCTAAGTCTGAGAGTCTTAGTCTGAGAGTCTTAGTCTGAGTCTGAGTCTGAGTCTGAGAGTCTGAGTCTGAGAGTCTGAGTCTGAGAGTCTGAGTTTAAGAGTCTTAGTCTGAGAGTCTGAGTCTGAGAGTCTAAGTCTGAGAATCTAAGTCTGAGAGTCTGAGTCTAAGAGTCTGAAAGTCTGAGTCTGAGAGTCTGAGTCTGGAATTCTGAGTCTGAGAGTCGAGATCTGAATTAGAATTGAATTTGAAATTTCAATTTTATATTTCGTGTCCGAGTCGCGAAATCGCGTCGCGAATCTTGGACCGCAAAATGGATGATATATTCGTTATCTGCAACCCCAAAAACCCTGAAAACTACACTCATATCGATTTTAGTGCAAATGTCATGTCCGCCATCTTGCGAAATGGATGACATATGCGTAATCCCCGACCCCTAAAAAAATTTTGTGTCCGCCATCTTGGATCGCTAAATATATAAAACAAAAAAAAAACAATTTTAGCAAACAAAACGAGTCAAGAAAATATTATAATTAAAAACGTGATTAATGTGATTACAAATGAGACAGCCCTGAATCCTTAGTACCGAGTAAAATGTATGGGCGTACCGAGTAATACCCCGTCCCCCACCACTCCCCTGCCCCCGCACGATTGCTCTGTCTAGAAGGCTTCGTTGACAGACTGTATGTAGTATGAATCGTTAGACTGTGGTAGTACGCTAAAGATTTAATAACTCAGCTCACGTACTTTGTGTGCTGCTAACTAACGTAAATTGAAATGGCCCTAGTTTATCTCAATGTACGTAGCATTTATTTTCGAAGCCGAAATTGCCAGAAGAGTATTTTCTCCAATTCACGTTCTCCTTTCTGCCATCAGCTCTGGAGCTCCAATCAGATTAGACAATTATGCTTTGGTATTTTGAGTTCGTTCACACCTGGATTGTCATCTTATTTTACTTTTTCCTGTAGTTATTACTGAACTACTACTACTACTACGTTTTACGTTTTGAAATCTAGAAACGGTTTCAAAGATAACGTAGTAAGATTTAGTGCAGGGGCTCAACATTTCATGCTACTAAAAGGTTTGGGCTAAACACAAACCTTGTAGACATATCGATGTGAACACGAGTGTGGTGCGCGTGCGTGCGCGCAGGCTTCCTGTTCTGGAGCGACTGGGAGCAGTCGGCGCCGCGCATCGAGCGCGCCTCGCTGGCGGGCGGCGGGCGGCGCGCCGTGGTGGCGGTGGGCGGCGGCGCCTGGCCCAACGGCCTGGCGCTGGACTACCGCGCGCGCCGCCTGTACTGGGTGGACGCGCGCGCCGACGCCATCGGCACGGCCGACTACCACGGCGCCGACCGCCGCACCGTGCTGCGCGGCCACGCGCTGCTGGCGCACCCCTTCGCCATCACCGTGTTCGAGGGCCACGTGTACTGGACCGACTGGCGCAGCAACAGCGTCGTGCGCGCCAACAAGTGGAACGGTACGCCCCGTCCGCGTCATGCCACGTGCCACGCACTGCCACCACGCTAACCGCTCGGCCGCCGCAGGCAGCGACGTGACGGTGGTGCAGCGCACGCTGACGCAGCCGTTCGACGTGAAGGTGGTGCACGCGTCGCGCCAGCCGCCCGCCGCGACCAACCCGTGCGCGCGCAACGGCGGCTGCTCGCACCTGTGCCTCATCGCCGCGCCCGGCCGCCGCGCCTGCGCCTGCCCGCACGTCATGCGCCTGGCCGCCGACGGCCGCACCTGCGAGCGTACGTACCGCCCGTCCCACTGCGTACTGCGGCGTGCGACGTCACACGCGGCGCGCTACACGGTCTGTGTGTGTGCAGCGCACGAGCAGGTGCTGCTCATCGCGCGCCTGGGCGAGATCCGCGGCGTGGACCTGGACGCGCCGACGGTGCACATGACGCCCACGGTGTCGGGCCCGCTGATCACCGCGCCCTACAACCTGCAGTTCGACGCCGCCGAGCGCGCCATCTACTGGGCCGACCCTGAGGTCAGACCGCTTATGTTGCTTACAACCGTCGCTCGGCGCTGTGCGGCGTGGCTGGCGTCCCGGTGACGTGTGCGGTCTTGCAGACGAACGAGATCAAGCGCACGGGGCTGACGGGCGGCGGCGTGCGCACGGTGGCGGACAGCGGCGTGGCGCGGCCGCGCGGCTTCGCGCTGGACTGGGCGGCGCGCCTGCTGTACTACTGCAGCGGCGACGCGCTGGTGGTGAGCGGGCTGGCGGGCGAGCGCGCCGCCGTGCTGCTGGCGCCGCTGCGCAACGTCAGCGCGCTGGCCGTGGACCCGCGCCGCGGCCGCCTGTACTGGGCCGCCGAGCTGCCCGCGCGCCTGGAGACGGCCGACGGCGCGGGCGGCGGCCGCCGCACGCTGCTGGACGCCGCCGCCGACCCGCTGCTGCAGGGCGTCACCAGTCAGTACACATATACCTCACCCGTGGCGGGCTACGCTTACTTTGCATCTATACGGTTTGCGGTGCTAAAATACTTGTACTGCCTGCAAACTCGCCGCGAAATCTAAGAATTGTATACGCTTTCAGGTTTGTGTGTGGACGTGGAGTCCAACCGGCTGTACTGGGTGAACCTCGACTCCGCCACCATCCAGTACATGGAGCTGGCCACAGAGAAGTTCTATACGGTAGGTCGAGCAGGCCCGGGGGCGAGGGGCGCACGGGCCGGGCGCGGCGTTTTTGCCTAATTTGAAGGACAAGACTCAGTGCGCTTAAAAGGCTCGAAGTCTAAAGTCCAACCGAGCTCGATCATCTATTAGCGGCTTGAGTCTTAAAAAGAACTCAAGTCTTAAAAAAGGACTCGTATTAATTAAAACATTACTCAAGTCTTGAATTAACTCGAGTCCTTTTTTAATACGACTCCTATTAGAAAAAACTCATCATTTGAAAAGTCTTGAATAGGTGAGGAGATAAAGGAGTCGTTTCCTCTTGTTTCGGAAAACAACGACCCTCTTCGATTCTTTAGTATTTATCACAATTTTCATTCAGGGGCAAATTATTGTTTTGAATACGTGAAAAATCTCTTACGAGGGAAAGCTCTGACCAACTGTGCTACTTGTAGTACTTGTACACGTTTTCTTCCTTTTCTTTCTTTTCTTTCTTTTCTTTCTTTTCTTTCTTTTCTTTCTTTTCTTTCTTTTCTTTCTTTTCTTTCTTTTCTTTCTTTTCTTTCTTTTCTTTCTTTTCTTTCTTTTCTTTCTTTTCTTTCTTTTCTTTCTTTTCTTTCTTTTCTTTCTTTTCTTTCTTTTCTTTCTTTTCTTTCTTTTCTTTCTTTTCTTTCTTTTCTTTCTTTTCTTTCTTTTCTTTCTTTTCTTTCTTTTCTTTCTTTTCTATCTTTTCTTTCTTTTTTTTCTTTTCTTTCTTTTCTGTTGTGGTAGATGTGGAGACAAGGGAAAGATAGCGGAGAATTAACGTAAAAACGTATATATTCTAATTACCGTAACAGTAGTATAGTTTGGCTTTCCTTGATGGTTTTTACTAGATAACAGTTGTACTGATAGTTTTTATGTGTAATTATTTGCATTGTATACTTATAAATAGAATTGTTATGCAATAAATCATGACGCGTGTCGCTGGTTCGGCAACGCATGTATTATACAGTCATGGCGCTATACATGTGCGATAGACTGTACATCTTTCTTTTCTTTCTTTTCATTATTTTCTTTTTCGCCACCTATTACATTGGGACCTAAACATAAACAGGCGAAATGTGGGTGCTGGCACCTCTGCCTACCCCTTCGGGGAATACAGGCGTGAGTTTATGTTATGTTATTTTCTTTCTTTTCTTTTCTTTTCTTTCTCTTTCTTTTATCTTCTTTTCTTTCGTCTTTCTTTTCCTTTTTTTATTTTCTCTCCCGTTTTTGTCTTTCTTTTCTCTTCTTTTTTTTCGTCTTCCTTTTACTTTTCTTTCTCTTCTTTCCTTCCTTACCTTTCTTTTATTTCGGTCGTTCTTTTCTTTTCTAACTCTTCTGCCTACAAGGAACGGGTTTCAGGTTCCAGTCCCGTTTTGAATCTTGACTTTTTCCGAACGAAATCTTACCCAGCACACCGTAGTTTAAATGTCATCATTTATTAGACTCATACATAAAATGACTCAAGTCGGACTTATCGCTAAAAAGTACTCAAGCGCAAAAAGAGACTCGAGTCCTTTTTTCAAATTAAAGAGCTCGTAGAGAAATTAGTTGTTTAGTCTTGGAGTCCTGTTGTATTGAGTCGAGTCTTACGATACATCAACCGAGTCCTTTCAAAAGGAGTGTAAGACTCGAGTCCTTAGCAACCCCAGCTACAGCGAGCGGTGCGCAGGTGGCGCTGGCGGCGGGCGCGCGGCCGCGCGCGCTGGAGCTGTGGCGCGCCGAGCTGCTGTGGGCGGACGGCGCGGGCGCGGGCGCGGGCGCCGTGCGCGCGTGCGACAAGCGCGCCTGCGCACCCACCGCCACGCGCCTGCTGCGCGACGACACGGGTCAGTGGGTACTCGTGTACGCGGGGGGACTGTCGTGCGTGTTGGGTGGGCAGTACGCGTACCCGACATATTGGAGATACACACATTCACTCAAAGGAAAACCTTTATTTTAAAAAGAAACAAAATTGCATTCTAAGATATTCGATAACTCGTTTTACACATCTAGTAATCGAACTAACCAAAATCCCGAAAAAAATACATCCTGCATTTTTTACCCGACTACGGCGAAGCCTAAAGGAGGGCTATGATTTTGACAGGCTATGTATATATGTATGTATGTTCATTTGTTCCTTCATAGCTCCTGAACTACTTATTAGAACTGATGATATGATGATATTAGTTAAATGAAAGGAAATCCCTGAAATCTAAACTTTCCATGTCAATAGACACAACATTTTTACTCCAGGAGCCACCAGAGACATTAATAATAAAGTTATCTTTGAATGCCTGAAGTTTGTTTCCGGTTTGAAAATATCCCTACTGACCAACCACATGCAAAGAGCGACAAGTATTAAAGTATGGAATTTTATTGCTTCGTGATATCCATCAGATGGACCTTTGAATTAAAGTGCTTTATTTTGTTGAATTGAATTTGTAAGTTTGAATTTCAGGGATTTTTTCCATTTAATTTAAAACTATGTTAGTTAGATAGATTTGATTCTTACGCATGACACTATCGATTGATGCCTTAAGCATGTGCTACACGGTTGGCAATATTGGTTGGCAACAAAGGTTTACAACAGTGTTGATGGTTGTTTCATACCAAATTTCGTTTGACCTTCCAACACAACACCCTTGGCAGCGAGGCTGGTAGAAGCTTTGGTTTACAACTTGCTGGAAACCGTGTACCCGCTTGTTTACAACCTCGCGAACGACAGTCGCGTGGCAGCGGCGAGCGCAGGCAGACGTACG
Organism: Eilema sororculum; assembly: GCA_914829495.1. Taxonomy (NCBI): domain Eukaryota; kingdom Metazoa; phylum Arthropoda; class Insecta; order Lepidoptera; family Erebidae; genus Eilema; species Eilema sororculum. Next base: position 20,309,090 of record OU618555.1, read on the forward strand.
CGACGACGACGCTCTCAAAATGGCACGAGAAGAAAAATAAAGAGCAGTAATTACAGAACTTCTCGAGCTATATAGAGACTTGCCCTGCCTTTGGGACTTAACTTGCGAGTCGTACAAAAACTCGCGCGGGTTTGATCCCCGCTCAGTGCAAATACTTGTATGCATGAATATGGCGAATTGCATTGGTCTGGGTGTTTCTATGTATAATATGTATGTATTTATAAAAAAAAGGTAAGTATGTTTATCCGCATTCTAGATTCCATAACACCAGGTATAAAAGCTTACTATGGCCGACAATGGGTCTAGATAGCGTTGTGTATAATGTTGTGGAATATTATTTATTTATTATAAAAGAAAAAAAACTCTTTGTTCTTTAGATAGGTAAATATACGGTGCGAGCGTAGAGACGTCCTACTCACGCGCAACGTTTCACACAACACTGATGTTTCCAACATGTTGTAAACCGTGTAGCCGGCAAAGCGCAAATCTGGTTTTTCTGTTGCCAACCGCGGTTGTCAACCGTGTAGCACATGCTTTATACATAATGTTTTTTTCGTGATTTAGTCGAAAATCTTTTAATGCAGTTTTGGTTCAAATCAAATCAAAATCATAATTAATTTATTTGTGCAAGCATAAGATATACATATATGTGCATGTAGACGTTTCTTGTTGTTTATGTTTCCTTTGAGTGCAATTCGTTATTTCCAGTATTTATAGTACTTCCCCTCCAGGTAAGGTCTAAATCTTTCACCCTGTATAAAAGCCGAGTGCCACCGGATAGACCGGTGCGTGCCGGCGCGCCCCACTGAGGCTGAGTGTCCGCAGAGGGCGTGATCTCGCTGCGCGTGTACGACGCGCGCGCACAGGCGGGCGGCGGCGCGTGCGCGCGGCGCGCCGAGCCGTGCGCGCAGCTGTGCGTGGGCGTGTCGGAGGCGGACAGCGCCTGCGTGTGCGCCGCCGGCTACCGGCGCGCCGGCGCGCGCTGCGAGGCGCTGGACGAGCTGCTGGTGTACTCCGTGGGCTGGGAGCTGCGCGCCGTGGCGCTGGCGGAGGGCGAGGAGGGCGCGGCGCAGAGCGCGGAGGAGGGCGCGCGCGGCCCGCTGCCGCCCGTGCCGCAGCTGGCGCAGGCGGCGGCCGTGGGCTACGTGGCGGCGGGCGAGTGGCTGTACTGGCTGGACGCGGAGGCGGGCGCGCTGTGGCGCGTGCGGCGCGACGGCACCGACCGCGCGCTGCTGCTGAGCCAGCCCCCGCCGCTCGACGCGCCGTCCGCCGACTGGCTCGCCGGTGCGTACCGCCCTGCCGCCCTACCGCCCGGCCCCGCCGCCGGGGCAACGCGAATACTCAGTTCATGTGTTTCTAAAATTCAATGGGGTGGTTACCGCATCTCATTGAGATTCTTAGGTGCACATGTTTGCCTCGGAGCCAATGCGATCACCAGCTCCTTATTTATTTGGCTTGTACGGTTTCCTGGGAGCACCTACTGTCTAATCCCCCACCCCGGCTAGCGGGAGCCCCCTACTCTCACTTGTGCTGAACTGGGCGTCCTGCCCCGAGTGAGCCCCGAGTGCGCCGTGTGTGCAGGGCTGGCCGTGGACTGGCTGAGCGAGAACGTGTACTGGTCGGAGCCGGCGCGGCGCCTGGTGCACGTGGCGCGGCTGGACGGCGCGCACCGCTACGTGCTGCTGGACACGGAGCCGCTGGCCGTCACGGGTGAGTGCCCCGCTGTAGCGCTACCCTGACTTTTTAAACGAGAGTCGTTTTTGGACCGCGTGACTACGTTTACGGTAGTTGGGCTGTCGTGAGCACTGTAAACCGCAGTGGCTATTGTGTAAACGGAACTAGCTGCGGCATACGTACAGTACAGTACAGAACAGTACAGTACTTGACAGTTTGGTGTTTGTTTGAATTTTGCAGAATTTTGAATGATGGCTTTGTCATAATTAGCTGTTGGGTGTATGGATGGAATTATTTATTTGGTATTTAAATTATTTATTCATGTTTTGTAGGTATTGCTGATTAGGTAGTGACGATATCACACTGGTTTAAGTGTATAAATTGATGTAAATGATAATATGGCTTGACAATATTCACATTATGATAGGTGTTTACTGGTAGTCATACCCGTCGCACAAACGCATTTGTCGTGTGACGTAACACACGACAGTCGAGTCACGTGAACCCGATACGACTCTCGTTTAACAAGTCACGGCGGACCCTCTGGCGGCCGGTCTACAGTGCGTGTGCGGTGTCCGTAGCGCTGGCGGTGGACCCGCTGGCGGGCGCGCTGTTCCTGGCGGGCGGCGGCTGGCTGCAGCGCGCGCGCCTGGACGGCTCGGCGCGCGACCTGCTGTACAACGGCACGCCCGTGGCCGCCATCGCGCTCGACACCGAGGTACGTGTGCCCGGCCGGCACTGCAGTGTGCGGTGCGTGTGTCCTTAGCGCTGGGCGGGAGAGTGTAGTGGGCGGTGTGCGCAGGGCGGCTGGGTGTACTGGGCGGAGGCGCGCGGCGCGGCGCTGTGGCGCGTGCGCTACGGCGGTGGCGCGGCCGAGCTGCTGGCGCGGCTGGACGCGCGCGCGCACCGGCCCGTGGCACTGGCGCTGCACAACGCCACGCTGTACTGGCTGGACTCGCTGGCGCACGGCGGCGCGCTGCTGGCGGCGCCGGTACGCGCACTGGGAGAGTCTCGCGTGCTGCGCGCGGGGCTGGGCGGCGGCGGGCGCGCGCTGCTGGTGTGGGCGCGCGCGGCGCAGGCGCGGGGCGCGGGCGCGGCGTGCGGCGCGTGCGCGGCGCTGTGCCTGGCGGGGCGCTGCGCGTGCCCGCACGGCCGCCTGGCCGCCGACGGCGTGTCCTGTCTGCGTACGTAACCGCTCTCAATACTAGCGATAGCGACTTTCTCTCGAGAGAAACGCTCCTTATTTTTTTAAATAAACAAAACCTGACAGATTTTGATGTACGGTTTGAAAAAATAATTACTCGAGAGTATACTTAGCTATGTTAAATGAGAATCGATCCCAGGATGGATCCGCGCGCCGTCACAAAAAGGTGAAATAATGACAAATTTCAAATCCAAAATGGTCGCCATAACAAAGTAGCCAATTACATTTTTTTAAGACCCTGGATCGTTACGAATTTCGATAATTTCTGGAAATTAATCAAAATATTATTACGTAGGTGTAAAGTGGAAGAGCAGGAACAGGACTTAATTTTTACTTTTTGGTGATGTTCTTTATATAGGAGATTTCTAACTATAACTTCAAAAAAATAAGGTTCCCAATTCGACTGTTTGTTATTTATTTATTTTATTTATTAATACATGGAAAACTTACAGCTAACACAATAGTAGAATAATAGGAAGATTAGACATCTGAAAACCAATTAAAAGTTTTCACTCAAAGCCTCGGTAAAACAACAATTAAACGAAAGCAACATACTAGCTTTTGCCCGCGATTCCGTCCGCGTTAAGTTCGGAATAGAAAAGAATCGGACACACTGCTCCTTTTACCTCGCCCCAGATCAAGTTCCATAAAGTTTCTGTGACCCTGGTGCTTCATACAAATGTACCAGATTCACAGAAATACTGATCCGGTGACCGCGACCCACAAGAAGCTACATTTATCAATTTATTTAACCTGAAGTCGAATGGGACGATCCCATCCTATTCCATCTCTTGGTTCTAAGCATTGCCACCAATTTTCAAACGAGTTGTAAACGGAATTGTACTATTTTTGCGACATTGAATAGGACTGTCAGAGTGGTCCCCGGATCTAATGCTGGAGAAATTAGTTATGTTAGAAATCATTTGTATAATGCCGTTTCGTTTTCAAAAAAAATGTTCAGGCGCTATCTATCAAAATTCAGTATAGTGAAAATTTATATAGTATAGGTAATTTTATTATATTTGACAGTCAACACTCGAAAATCATTTATTCGGGTATTCTGCATAGACCATTAAATCCGAACTTACAGAACGTCAATATAAAATAAATATTAAATACTATTTTACAAATGGACCAACCGGTTCGAAAAGCGGCCCAGACCTGAGAAGACTCCGGCAAGAAACTCGGCGGGCATTCTTTTTTTGGTCTATTTACAAACCTTTACTTAGTCTAATACTTATGGTCTAGATACAGTGATTTGCTTGAGTAGCATAGCTGAGCGAACAGCTCATTTCCAAGCTTGTTTATCATTTAAATATTTATGACGTGCTATGCGTCATAGGCAAAGTACACTATAACTAGGAAATAATATTATATAAACAACACGTATCAATAAACAATAATGTCAGCACTAAACTTATATGAGTAAAACCCCACTCTAAACCTCAGTAATAACGAGTAAACATCTTTCACTTACTCCGCAATAATGGTGACCCCGACGTGATCTCCTAGTGCTGATATAATTGCAGGCCAACTGCAGCCCTGAAAAGGTTTTCAGCAGCAAACCTAGGAACTATCACAGATCACGGTGGAGCCATATAAGGAAAAATTTACCCAACAGCCCACCAGCTTACCGACCACCACCATCAGCGAAATAGCACATTTCAGTTGGCTTCCCACAAGCGGGTCTAACCAGCTGAAATTTCAAGAGGCTAAACGCAATCATGGCACCGATAATTCCAGCCGGAACACCGTCAAAAAACTCCGGCACATCAGCTGAGTCAATCAGCGACAGCCAGGTGGTGGCTGCAATTAGCATTACGGAGAAAATACCATCGTTTTGGACAGATTCACCGCGCTTATGGTTCGCGCAATTCGAGGCCATCGTAGCCTCCCAAAAGCAAGGTGACGAATATAAATATAATAGCGTCATCGCAAAATTACCAAAAGAGGTCATACATCAGGTTAGCGACATCCTGACGTCACCGCCAAACGCAGACAAGTACCTTAAAATCAAGGAAAGATTAATTGCGTGCTATGAGGAAAGCGAACAACGACGCTTCCACAAATTGCTATCGGAGATGGACCTAGGTGACTCAACACCATCACAGCTGTTGAGAAAAATGAAAGAAGCCAGCTGCGACAAAATGACCGAAGATACCATCAGATTATTATGGTTCAGACAGCTTCCGGTATCAATCACCTCCATATTGGCAGTCTCCGAAGACCTCGACCTCACAAAATTATGCGAAATGGCGGACCGAATTTATGAAAATATGCGCTATAAAACCAAAACAAACAACTCGTCACAGGAATCCGCCGACGTTAACTTAATAACAATGCTGACGTCACAAATTGCAGCTATGCGAGTTGAAATAAACGAGCTCCGCGGTATGAGTAATCGCCGACCGATGCAACGCAGCAAATTCCGAGCAAGGTCGCAATCACGCTCACGGTCACGGACACGGCTATGTTATTATCACAGACGATTCAAAACAAAAGCATATAAATGCGATCAGCCGTGCTCGTGGATAAATAAAACCGATAAAAATTCGGGAAACGAGAACTAGCGCAGAATGAGACGGGACTCTGTGCCATACAACCCGCCAACCGTCTAACTATAACCGACTCAAATAGTGGTTATAGGTTTTTAGTAGACACGGGAGCAAATATTTCTGTATTACAAAACGCACAGGGTAAGAAAAACGCGAGCAACTACAAACTGTATGCCGCAAACGGGTCAATTATTGAAACTTATGGCGAAAGCACATTAACGCTAAATCTGGGGTTACGCAGACCTTTTACTTGGACGTTCTTAATCGCCGATGTAAAAATGCCTATCTTAGGAGCTGATTTCCTAGAGCACCACAGATTATTAGTGGATCTATACGGCAAAAGGCTGATCGACCAAGAAACAAAATTAACGACGCCTGCGAAAATTGCAAGAGCAACACACATGCCTTCAATTAGATCCATCGACGCGAAATTACCCGAACATATAAAGCACCTGCTAGAGAAATACGTAAACGCCACTAGACCAAGACCATTTAAAAAACACACAGAGCATGGAATACAGCATCACATCGTAACAAAAGGTCCTCCAGTTTATGCCCGCGCGCGCCCACTACCACCCGACAAATATAAGGTAGCAAAAAAGGAATTCCAAGAGCTAATAAACTTAGGAATATTAGAACCTTCCAGTAGTCCTTGGGCATCGCCTCTCCACATGGTAAAGAAAAAGAATGGGGAATGGAGACCATGCGGAGACTACCGCGCGTTAAATAAAATAACAGTTCCCGACAGATATCCCTTGCCAAGACTGTTAGACTTTACATACATCGCAAGTGGAAAAACAACATTCAGCAAAATTGATATAAAGAAGGCGTTCCACCAAATCCCTGTTGCGGAACCAGAGAAGACCGCAATAATCACGCAAATGGGTTTATTTCACTGGAATTTCATGCCATTTGGCCTCAGAAATTCAGCTCAAACGTTCCAGAGGTTTATGGACTCCCTGTTCAGAGACCTGGACTATATATATGTCTTCGTGGACGACATACTCATAGCAAGTCAAAATACCGAACAACATTACGTTCAATTAGAGGAAGTATTCAATCGCCTAAGTAAAAACGGCATCTCAATCAATACGAGCAAATGCGAATTCGAAAAGACAGAGATAGATTTCTTAGGTTATCATATAACGAGCCAAGGAATCACCCCCACGTCTGAGAAAGTACGAGCAATAAACGAATACCCAAAACCAAAGGTGGTAAAGGAGCTACGTCGATTTTTGGGAATGATGAATTTCTACAGAAGTAGCATCCCACACGCCGCCAGACACCAAGCTCCGCTCAACAAATACTTAATAAACTCCAAAAAGAATGACAATACGCCGATCGAGTGGAATACGGAAGCTAACCAAGCATTCGAACACTGCAAACAGGACATAAAAGAGGTCACAACACTCGCATTCCCGGAAAAAGACACACCACTAGCCATTATGACAGATGCTAGTTTAAAATGTGTAGGCGCCGTACTTCAACAAAAAGTTCAAGGAAAATGGAAACCCGTATCATTTTTACCCGACTACGGCGAAGCCAAAAGGAGGGTTATGATTTTGACAGGCTATGTATGTATGTATGTATGTATGTATGTATGTATGTATGTATGTTCATTTGTTCCCTCATAGCTCCTCAACTACTTATTAGAACTGAACAAATGAGGTATCGTTACAAGCGGCTTTATCGTCCGATGGTTATAGGCTATATGACGTGCCACTCAATCTTGTGTGGCGCCCTCTAGCGCTCATAAGGTACTGTGTTAAAAAATAAATTTCAGTGAAATATGCCGTGTTTGGTATCAAATGAAAGGGCTTAATAAGCACATTTCAAATATGTATAAATTATTAGCTTTACCTTGCCCCAAAATAATATAAATAAAAAATAAAGTCTAAAACTAAAACCCGACTACCGAAAAATCACGCTCTAAAAACTAACAAACAAGAAATTATCAAGGATAGCCGTGGTCGTATGCCACTTACTCTAACAAAACAATATATTCTAGGGTAAAGTGGCATACGACCACGGCTATCCTTGATAATTTCTTGTTTGTTAGTTTTTAGAGCGTGATTTTTCGGTAGTCGGGTTTTAGTTTTAGACTTTATTTTTTTTTTCAAAAGGGTTAAGCGAGACACAAACAAAATATTCCACATACGATCGAGAACTACTCGGTATTTACATGGCAATAAAAAACTTTAGACGACTAATAGAAGGTCGCACATTTACAATATACACGGATCATAAGCCACTGATTCATGCATTCGACAAGAAGCAATCAGTGGATGAATCCCCTAGAAGAATAAGGTACCTAGAATATATTGCACAATTCTGCACAGACATAAGGCACGTCACGGGCAGCGAAAACGTGGTAGCCGACGCACTATCACGGGTAATAGAAACAATAGAACTACCCCAAATTCTCAACTGGCAAGAGGTAAAAAAATACCAAGACAGTGACCCGGAGTTAACAAAACTAAAACAAAATAGGTCACTAAAAATGGCACGGGTACCAATACAAAACAATAATACCAAAATTTATTGTGATATATCCACCGGTACAACAAGGCCATACCTACCACAAAAAAGTTGATAACCGCAAAATACGTCTGGACTAGCATGCACAAAGACATTTACGAAATGTGCAAAACATGTTTACAATGCCAGCAATCAAAAGTTCAGCGGCACACAGTATCACCCCTGGGCAAATTTATGCCAGCAGTACGATTTAGCCACATACACATAGACATTGTGGGCCCCCTAACGACATCACAAAACAAAAGATACATCGTCACTATGATCGATCGTTGTACATCATGGCCAGAAGCATATCCTATTTCGGACATCACAGCAGAAACTGTAGCCAAAACCCTATACGATGGCTGGATTACACGTTTTGGATGCCCCAATTATATAACAACGGATCAAGGACGACAATTCGAGTCTGAGCTATTCAGAAGCCTAACCGAATTCCTGGGTATACAAAAAATCCGTACTACACCATATCACCCTCAATCAAACTCCAAAGTAGAAAGACTGCACAGAACCATGAAAGCAGCTTTGATGGCAAGAGGAAATACCGAAAATTGGACGAAAGAATTACCATCGGTATTATTCGGGATACGTACCAGCATTCGACAAGACACTGGATACTCAGCAGCCGAATTGGTCTACGGAACAACAATAAAATTACCAGCAGCATATTTTGGCGACTGTTCTAAAAACACAACATACGCAGAGTTTGTGGAAAAAATTAAAGATAACATAACGCACATGACGTCAATTCCACAACGACAAAGCTCAAACAAAAACATATTCGTACACCCACGCTTAGCCGACTGTACACACGTATTTCTACGATGCGATAAGCTACGTCCTACGCTCACACCACCTTACGACGGACCGTTTCTCGTAGTCAAACGTGACAACAAAATAGTCACGATCAAGCGAAACGGCAGGAAAGTGAACGTGTCGATTGACAGGCTAAAGCCAGCATTCACGACGAGCGACGACAAGATAGAAGCTCAAAATCAAGAGCAAGATAAGGCAGAGCCAATTCAAAACATAAAAAGAACACGTTCAGGAAGAATATCACGACCCACCGTCCGTTTCAAACAATGATATAAAAAGGGCAAAATGAAAATAAAAGTCACTCCACAGCAAGCCACAAGAAACAACACACAAGATGGGAAGCAGTCAAACCCACGAAAAGGAACAAATAAACATGGTGCAGAACAATAACCTGGCAGCAAAGGAAGAAAAGAACACACACATGGCAGCAGAATTGAAAAAATAAAAATCTGGATCGGAGTACTCATCGCTATAATTATACTAGCAGCAATAATAATAACAATCACCAGACTCGTACGGAAAACTAACAAAGTCATGGACAAAAAGATAAACAAAATAATCAAGGAAATGCAACAAGTGTAACCAACTGCAGAAAAAGTACAACTCAGCAAACAGCGTTCACGGACAAGGTCGACGCACCACAGCAAATAATAAATAGAATTTTTATAAAGGGGGGAGTACTATGACGTGCTATGCGTCATAGGCAAAGTACACTATAACTAGGAAATAATATTATATAAACAACACGTATCAATAAACAATAATGTCAGCACTAAACTTATATGAGTAAAACCCCACTCTAAACCTCAGTAATAACGAGTAAACATCTTTCACTTACTCCGCAATATATTCTTGGATTTTATAATAGCCATTCTGGCACAGTTTGCTCTTAACTGTATTTTTTAAATTGATTTACAGGTAAATCAATCAATTGTAAATAGACCAAAAAAAAAATGCCCGCTGAGTTTCATTCCGGAGTTTTCTCAGGTACGAGCCGCATTTCGAACCGGTGGTCCATTTGCTAAACTAGTATTTAATACTTACTTTATGTTGACGTTTTGTGTGGTGTCAATGGTCTATGCAGAATAAACTATTTTTGAATTATAAATTTAAATTTTCCATTTTTAAATTTATTTACAGGTAAGTCATTTATTTCAATAGGAAGGTTGTTAAAAAGCGTATGCAGTTGCAGCAGCCCTGGAAAGAATTACTTATTTTATGTAGTCTGCTATCAGTGCTATCACAAACTACAAGATTGTTTTTTAGTCTGGTATTAATATTGTGCCTATCACAGTCTTGAAAATTGTGCAATATTTTTCCTTATATACATTAGGTTTCCGAAAATGTATTGTGTTGTGACACTATGGTTAGAATATTTATCTCTATGAACTTATCTCGGAGGGAGACTTTTGGTCACAAATTGTAAATAGCTCGCACAGTCCGCTTTTGTAAGATATTTGGTATACAAATATAGTGTAACTAGCTTTTGCCCGCGGCTCCGCCCGCGTGGATGTCGGTTATCGCGACCAAACATAGCATATAATATGTCCTTTCTCATGGTCTAATCTACCCCTATACCAAATTTCATCAAAATAGGTCCACTGGTTTAGGCGTGAAAACGTAACATACAGACAGACAGATAGACAGATAGACAGACAGACAGAGTTACTTTCGCATTTATAATATTTAAGTATGGATTGGCCTTTTTTTTTTACAATATGTGTCTACGCTGTATTCTAGCTGTAAGCTTTTCTGAAAGAATAAAAAAAAGTACGGAATTACCCCAAAGGAGAATTCCCATAGGTACTATGAAAATAGCTGAAATAAACTATTCTAGCCGTATCCTCGTCTGTTAAGGTCCTAATCTCTCTTACAGCATAGGAAGCTGAGCTTAATCTACTAGCTATTTTTTCAATATGTCTCAATAGTCCGCAATAAAAACAATTTTTCTTTCTTTCTTTCTTTCATCCCCACTGCAGTTTAGCAACAATACTTAACCCTAAGAACATTGTCGATTCCACAAGGTTCAACAATTGTTCATTGAGTTGTACATTAGTTTCTACTTGTGTAACATTGGGCAGAGTAAATTTAATACATTTAGTTTTGTTCCCATTAAGGCAAAAATTATTTATATTAAACCAATGGACTACTCTTGTGATTACACCATTCACTGCGTCATAATAATCAAGTTGCCTTTTAATTGTAAAAATTAACGAAGTATCTACAGCAAATAAAATAATACTATTACTGTCCCTTACATAGTAGGGAAGGTCATTTATGTAAATTAGGAATAAAAATGGTCCAAGTATCGAACCCTGTGGAACGCCCATCAAAACCACAGATCTTGCTGAACGTATACCGTTAACATCGACCCTCTAAATTCTATTGTTCAAATATGATGTCAGAAGCTCGAGTGCCTTGTTCCTTATTCCGCAATGTTCTAATTTCGTGATTAATGTGTCATGGTGAACGCAATCGAAACCCTTGGTTAGATCACAGAAGACACCCAATGCATTATGCTTATCCTCCCAGGTTTCGTAAATACAATTTAACAGTTCTACACCAGCATCAGTAGTCGAACGTCCCTTAGTAAACCATTTTCACCAAAATGGGTCAGCAACTGTCCTAGAATTAGTTTCTCTAATACTTTACTCAAGGTCGGCCAACACAGCAACGGGTCGGAAATTCGAAGGATATGTGGCGCTGTCGGCCTTGAACAAAGGTATGACTTTGCTATGTTTCATTAAATCAGGAAATATATCGCTGTAGACACAGTAATTAAATACCTATATATGGGTAACGCCCATGAAGTTCTATATTATTTAGGGACTTAGGTAAATAGACTGAAATTAGGCAACTGCAATGTGTCAAGAGTGCAGTCGCGATTTAGGACGCGACGCGAGTCGCGGGCCACTCGAGGTACGCATTTTGAGTTTCGAGGGCGTCCTAGTCGCCATTCTAATGTATGTGAGAAATTCTATGACGATATCGCATTGCGTAATGTAAGAAGAGGTGTAGTAGTGAGCGATAGGACGCCCGAGTCACGCGTGTGTGTGTGTGTGTGTGCAGCGTACGAGTCGTTCCTGATGTACTCGCGCGTCACTGAGATCGACAGCGTCCACCTGGAGGGCGGCGACCTGAACTCGCCCTACCCGCCGATCCGCGACAAGTGAGCGCACTTTATTCTCGTCCTACTAGTTATGTAATCCAACTTTACTACCGTTTATCGACTGTGTGAACTTTTGACTGACCTCGTTCTACTAGCTTCGCGTGTATAAGTCCATACCGCCTCACTGGCTGCAAGTTTACTGTGAATGTAAAAAAGATAAAATACGAGCCGGCCGGCAGGGAGCTGATGCGCAACGCCATCAGCCTGGCGTACTCGTACAACGACTCGCGGCTGTTCTACTCGGACATCCAGCGCGGCTCCATCAACACGGTGCACTTCAACGGCACCGGGCACCGCGTGCTGCTGGAGCGCGTGGGCGCCGTGGAGGGCATGGTGGTGGGCGCCGCGCCCGGCGCCGCGCCCGCGCTGTACTGGAGCAGCTCCAGCGCGCCCGGCCTGCGCGCCGCGCCGCTGGCCGGGCTGCTGGCCGGCCGGCCGCGCGTGCTCAGCGTGCTGCGCCTGCCGCGCGGCGACCGCCCGCGCGGCGTGGACTTCGAGCCGTGCGAGCGGCGCCTGTACTGGACCAACTGGAACGAGGCGCACCCCAGCATCCAGCGCGTGTACGTCAGCGGCCGCGCGCTGCAGACCATCGTGGCCAGCGACATCCTCATGCCCAACGGGCTGGCGCTGGACCACGCGGCGCGCCACGTGTACTGGGCCGACGCGCGCCTCGACAAGATCGAGCGCATGCACTACGACGGCTCGCACCGCGCCGTGGTCACGCGCGCCAGCACCGAGCACCCCTTCGCCGTGGCGCTGGCGGGCGGCTGGCTGTTCTGGTCCGACTGGCTGGCGCACGCCGTGCTGCGCGCCGACAAGCGCGCCGGCCGGCCCGAGCCGCTGCGCCGCGCCGTGCCGCGCCCCATGGCCGTGCTGGCCGTCACGCCCGACCACCAGACCTGTGAGCGCCCTTCCAACTTACTTACAAATGTACTTTTTATGGTAACGAAATACAATTTATTGATGTGAAAGGTCAAATAAATAAACGTTATATGACGATTTTACGGGCGTGCGGCCACTCAATCGCATCGCCCCAGTGACATGTGACCGTCTAGGTTCCGAGGACCCGTGCGCGGTGCTGAACGGCGGCTGCGCGGAGCTGTGCGCGCGCAACGCGCTGGGCGCGGCGGCGTGCGGCTGCGGCGCGGGGCGCGCGCTGGCGGCGGACGGGCGCGCGTGCCGGCCGGCGCACGCGCACTGCCCGCCCGCGCACTTCGCGTGCGCCGAGGGGCCGTGCGTGCCCGACGAGCTGGTGTGCGACGGCGTGCCGCACTGCGCCGAGGGCGCCGGCGCCAGCGACGAGGACCTGTTCTACTGCAGTGAGTATACGGCGCGGGGGGCCCCGCCCCGTCACGCGCCCTCGCCGCTCGCTGACCGCTGTGCTCCGCAGCGTCGCGCGTGTGTCCGGCGGGCGCACTGGCGTGCGGCGCGGGCGGGCGCTGCGTGGCGGAGGCGCGGCGCTGCGACGGGCGCGCCGACTGCGACGACGGCGCGGACGAGGCGCGCTGCGAGTGCGCGCCGGCGCACTACCGCTGCGACGACGGCCTGTGCGTGCCGCTGAGCGCGCGCTGCGACGGCGCCGCGCACTGCCCCGACGGCTCCGACGAGCGCGACTGCCCCGCCTGCAGCGGCGACCACTGCGCGCCACTCACCACCGGTCGGTACTCGCGTTTCATCTCCTCGCAGATTGTTTCACTAAACTTAACGTTCGACTATGTGTCTACGCGCGGGATATCTACGGTTCCTTGCCGTTCCACCGTACATTAATTCACGGGTGTGGTCGCGCAGAGTCTAACGCTATCGAGACGAGCACGTGGCGCAGCGCCGAGGCGGCCGAGGCACCCGAGGGCTGTGGGACGGAGCACTTCTCGTGCGGCAGCGGCGAGTGCGTGCCGCTGGCCTGGCGCTGCGACGGGCGCGGGGACTGCGCCGACGGCTCCGACGAGGCGCTGCACTGCGGTAGGCCGCCGGCCGCGGGGGTGGGGGGGAGGGGCGCCGCCGGCGGCCCGCGCTCACTCCGCCGCCTGTGCAGGTCACGCCAACCGCACGTGCGGCGCCGAGCAGTTCCTGTGCGCCGAGTCGCGCGTGTGCGTGGCGCGGGCGGCGCGCTGCGACGGCGCGGCGGACTGCGCGCGCGGCGAGGACGAGGCGGGCTGCGCCTGCGCGCCGGGCGCGCACGCCTGCGCCGACAGCGGCGCGTGCCTGCTGCCGGTACACCACTTGCAGTACTCTAATATCTTTACACTGTTTTAGCTTCATGGGCACTATGTCATTTTGGGCATGTAATATATTTTTCATCCCTTCTATTCGAAAAATGTCACTTTACTGTCACTGTAGCGGGGCACAAAATAGCTCTTTTCTGTTCAAGGCCAAGCAGCGGGCCGTAAAAGTGATTTGAATTTGGAACATTAACATTCATAGAAATCGAACTCAAATTGTACGGATTACTGGCTGGTACGTGTTGGCTGCACAACGCGGGGTGACCTGTGCTAACTAAAAAAAACAAAGAGCGCCAATTACCTCTCTGTTCTTGTAATTAGTACAATACCTATTTAAGTTGTATTTTTAAACAATATGAGTTCAACCATCGAGTTATGGAAGTGACAATGTATTAACTCCTGAAACAATTAGATATTATAGAAGCTAACAACGCCGTACAAAACTTGTTACGCCCGAAATCTCGGGAGAAATATTTTCTCATAGAACGGGGATGAAAAGTAGAGTGTATAACTCGGGAGCAAATTATTTATACCTCGGGCGGTGTACTTTGAATCCCTCGCTGCGCTCAGGATTCTACGTTAGGATCTCAGGATTCTATTCTAGAATCCTTCGCTTTGCTCTTGATTCAAAGTAGCGCCCTCGCCGTAAAAATACTACTTTGCTCCCTTGTTATACAATCTACTATTTTTATCTAGGACACGTCAATTTGACTTCACCTCGCCTAATGTTAAGCTAAAGACAAAGTCTCGAGGGTCACCATCGCACCATGTTAACAGTGGTGGCACTCAGCTTGTCGACCTCATTAGATGCCTTTTCACGCCCCGCTTAGAGGACCCGGTACTGTAGGAAGAAGGAAACACGTGAGCTGGCAGGGAGTTCCAGGTCTTAGTCGTGCGGCATAGGAATGACGCACTGAAACGCTTGGTTAGCAGGCATACCCTGCACCGTATATGGCATCTTAGCCCTGTACGTGTCGTCCTGTGTAAGAAAGGAGAGGGTGGGACTAATTGGAAGAGCCCAATAATGCGGACCGCACGTCGCTGCAACCTGTCGAGAGCATCTAATAAGTAATTTGCGGAGCCGTCCCAGAGATGCGAGCAGTATTCCAAGCAGTAACAAATTTGGGTCTTGTAGAGACACCGCTGCTCCGGCGTGAAAAAACGTCTCACTCTGTTCAGGACTCCGAGTTTACACGATGCTGATTTGATGATGCTCTCGATATAGTTTTTGTTATTCAGTTTGCAGCGAACATCCAGACCGAGGATATAGAGGTGATCCTGCAGTGGCAGTGGTGTGCTCTGAAGAGTGGGAACGGGAAGGAAAGGAGATACCTTTGCTGTAAACGCACATGCCTGGGTATTCTTGGCATTGAACTCGACCAGGTTCCTAGCGCCCCATTGAGAAATGTGGTCCAGGATCCGGTCCAGCTTTAGAAGGTTTCTTCAGGGTAGGCAGCGCGAGTGTAACGCCCCTGGTGTTGCATACGTCCATAGGCCGCGGTAACTACTTTCGTAACAAATTGCGCTGAAAATTAGAAAATTTAAGAATACATAACCACCATATAAAATAGCTGATCCGACATACGCCATCTCTAAATTTGAATTTGGAATACGAATTGGGAAAAATGTGTTTATTATTCTAATACTGCTGTATGATATTCTTCTATGTTATCTGACGTTTGATATAGAATTGACATAATGCGTGCAAATATCGTCGGAGGGTGATTAGTAGACATTCTTCTGAATTAACAAAATGCACGTGGCTATTTTTTTATTTAGATCGAAAAATTGATGGTGTATGGTAGTATGAACGCCCTTGAGCGCAGAGGTATATGGTTGTATGGGTCCCATAGGTATATAGGCTCCGTAGGTGTAAGTATGGGCCCCGGTGACCTATTAATGTCGGGAGCTCCGTGGGCGTATGGGGCCCGAATCTAAATGCTTTCCGTTCTCAAAATAATTATGAGAATTTGATACAGCTAATTGATTCTCATTTCTAAGGCGAAACGAAGTTTGCCGGGACAGCTAGTTTACTTAATATAATACAATTAATCTATTCTAGATATAATAATCTTACAGTCAACATTTTACTTTACAATCTCCAACAACTCTTCCGTGTACTCGTAATCTAGTTTCTTTAGGTAATCAGTCACCAAATAATTAAAGTTACTGATGGTTAATTTCTAGTTTAACTTGTTGTACAAATAAGGTCCTAAAAATATATGAAATTTATTTACATAAGCATGTTGGAAGAGTGGAATGGTGCAAACCCGATCCCTCCGTCGTCCTACTCCGGTGCAAGGAGTGATCCTGTAGGTGGGGCATGAACTGTGAGTTAATGATGTGCTCGAACATCTTGCACAGCACTGAGGTGACGGATATGGGTCGATAGATAGTTTTTACTACACTACAACCTGACGATCATACTTTTCTTCTTATGTGAACAAAATTTGAACCGACTAAAAACGTCCAGGGCCATCTCTCCCGAGAGCTAGCCCTCCTCGGGTGTGGGGACCGCGAAGTTTCGAATTCGCCTCCGGGTACGCGGAGGCGCGTCGCGGCCTGCTTCTGCTAGTGACAGGCTGGTCCGCCGCGCGCCTCACTATGGCTCGGCGGATGTTTCAGAGCATGTACTGCGACGGGGACGCGGACTGCGCGGACCGCTCGGACGAGCCGCCGGGCTGCGCGGCGCCGCCCGCGCCCGCCCCCCTGTGCGGCGCGGGCGCGCTGGAGTGCGCGGGGCGCTGCGTGGCGCGCGAGCTGCAGTGCGACGGGCGCGACCACTGCCTGGACGGCGGGCCCGGCTCGGACGAGGACCCGCTGCTGTGTGGTGCGTACCCCCCCCGCCCGGGCCCCCCGTGCGCCTGGCCCTGCCTGACCGCTGTGTGCCCACAGCGTCGTTCGCGCGCAACGTGGCGGACGCGGCGGACGCGCGGGGCGGCTGCGCGCGCGGCGAGTGGCAGTGCGGCAACGGCGCCTGCGTGCCGCACGCCGCGCTGTGCGACGGCGCCGACGACTGCGGGGACTACAGCGACGAGTGGCGCTGCAGTGAGTAGCGCCCCCCCCCCCCCCCTTGTGCTACACGGTTTTAAACGGCGGTAAACAGAAGTTTAAAACAGTGTAAATGGTTGTTTTATGCCAACTTTAAGATAAATATGTTACTCTGTTACACAAGTACATGACTGTATGTTCCTGAAAAAATAAATATATAAAAAATATTAACTACACAATAAACAACAAGCTTAACAAGCAAAAAATGTAGAGTTTCTACACTTGTCTGCTTGTTAAGCTTGTTGTTGAGGAGTGCTTAGAGAAAGGATACCTTGGTTCACACACACTTTAATTACGTAGTAATTAATGTAAAGGTTACAAAAATAAAGGCGAGTTGGCGTTTCCTTTCTCGATTGTGTTTACCGCGTGGCAGTAATTGCACTACTGATGTATAATACATGAAAATATAATAATGACACAGGCAGGTTGCTGCGTCAGCCAAATATGCACAGTACAAGACTGTACATAATTTATCAGTTACAATTGGGTATTTGACAAATTTTGGAAACCTATCTTAAAAGATGTAATCCATTTATCTTTTTCGCGAAAAAGCATTATACGAGTACACATTCGACTCACGGCGACTCACGATTACTTGTTACGTTTGAATTAGTCCAATTTAACTAAAATTGTGAGAAAGGCCACCTACAAATGTAAGATAAGATAAGAAAAATCTTAATTTTACAATCATTTCACCGTGCCAATGTGCGAAAATACCAACCTCATGCATCCAAATAAATTATTTTTCATCCCTTCTATTCGAAAAATGTCACTTTGTTGTCACGGTAGCGGGGCATTCATATTTAATTGCAATAGTTGTCAAAATACCCGCATACCTACAACCAGCCGGCCTCGCGCGGACTCCCCACTCACTGGTACCGGGCGGCCCGCAGACGTGGACGAGTGCGCGGTGCTGAACGGCGAGTGCGCGCACAACTGCTCCGACCTGGCGGTGGGGCGCGCGTGCTGGTGCCGCGCGGGCTGGCGGCGCGCGGGCGGCGCCTGCGCCGACGTGGACGAGTGCGCCGAGGACGCGCCCTGCGACCAGCGCTGCCGCAACACGCCCGGCAGCTTCCGCTGCGCCTGCGCGCCCGGCCACCGCCTGCTGCCCGACCGCGCCACCTGCGCGCCCGACTCCGGTGAGTTCTGGCGCAGTCGCCGCCGCGCGCCGGCGAGTGTGCGGTGTTCGTTGAGACGAGTCGAGTGTGTCCGTGCCACAGACGTACGAGCCAGCCTGATCTTCACGAACCGCTACTACATCCGGCGCGTGCCCGTGCTGGGCGAGGGGCCGGGCGAGGGGCCGGGCGCGGCGGGCGAGCTGCTCGTGCACGACCTCACCAACGCCGTGGCGCTGGACATGGACTGGGCGGCGGACTGCCTGTACTGGAGCGACGTGACGCGGCTGGGCTCGGCCATCCGGCGCCAGTGCGCGCGCGCGGCGCCGCAGCTGCTGCACGGCGCCACGCTGCAGAACCCGGACGGGCTGGCGGTGGACTGGGTGGGCGGCAACCTGTACTGGTGCGACAAGGGCACGGACACGCTGGAGGTGTCGCGGCTGGACGGCGCGCACCGGCGCGTGCTGCTGCGCGGCGGGCTGAGCGAGCCGCGCGCGCTGGCGCTGCACCCCCGGCGCGGGTGAGTGGGGGTGGTGGGGGGTGTGTGGGGTGGTGGAGTGTGCGAGGTCGCGTACTGACGAGGAGCCCCCGCAGCACGCTGTACTGGTCGGACTGGGGCGCGGCGCCGCACATCGGGCGCGCCGGCATGGACGGCTCGGCGCGCGCCGTGCTGCTGGCGGCGGGGCTGGCGTGGCCCAACGCGCTGGCGGTGGACGCGGCGGCGGACGAGCTGTACTTCGCGGACGCGCGCGAGGACTACATCGCCGTGGCGGACCTGGACGGCGGCCGCGTGCGCGTGCTCTTCTCCAGAGGTACGCCGCTTTATTTAGTTAAACGTTGGTAGTCGTACAGGAGATTAATAAAACAACAGGCTAAGCACCATAATGGTTTATTGGCTTAACTTGAATCTATCTCAGGAATAAAAAAGGAAAGAAAAATTAAAGGGGTCCTCTTAATATCGAGCCCTGGGGTACTCCCATAAGTAACTGGGCGCCATCGCGCTAGTATAGTCAGTTCACTTGAAGTTCACTTTTCGTATTGACAGTGAGGCAAGACCACGTAATCTAATCTATATATTAATACGTGAAGGAAAATGTTTGGATCCCTTTTTACGAAAATTGCGGGTACGTAGGAGGGTGAGATTTGGCATATTGATAGTTCATACCGAAGAGAAGTGCATAAGATTAATATTTTTGTATAATAATGCATTAAAATACCTTATTACCCGACTGCGGCGAAGCCAAAAGGAGGGTTATGATTTTGACAGGCTATGTATGTATGTATGTATGTATGTATGTATGTATGTATGTATGTATGTATGTATGTATGTTCATTTGTTGCCTCATAGCTCCTCAACTACTTATTAGAACTGGACAAATGAGGTGTCGTTACAAGCGGCTTGATCGTCCGATGGTTATAGGCTATATGACGTGTCACTCAATTTTCTGTGGCGCCCTCTAGGGCGCATAAGCTACTGTGTTAAAAAATAAATTTGAGATAAATATGCCGTGTTGAGTATCAAATTAAAGGACTTAATGAGCACATTTCAAATATATATAAATTATTAGTTTTACCTTGCCCCAACATAATATAAATAAAAAATTAAGTTTAAAACTAAAACCCGACTACCGAAAAATCACGCTTTAAAAATTAACAAACAAGAAAATATCAAGGATAGCCGTGGTCGTATGCCACTTAATCTAACAAAACAATATATGTAAGGGAAAACGTGGCATACGACCACGGCTATCCTTGATATTTTCTTGTTTGTTAATTTTTAAAGCGTGATTTTTCGGTAGTCGGGTTTTAGTTTTAAACTTTATTTTTATTAAAATAAACGTTACGCACACTATAGCCAATTTTCACACACACATACGCATGTCACTTACGTGTACATACAGTTATTTTTTTTTAGGCATAGGTAAATCATCACAACAGTTCCATAACTATTTGATTTTTTTTTGTTTCTTTAGTTCCTCTCGGAACAGGCTAAGGTACTATGACCACGCTGCCTTATCATCAGTTAAAAATATTTTCTTCATTGAAATAACAGTGGATGATATTAATGATGGTGAGATGGTGATGGTGATGTTGATGATGATGATGATGATGATAATGATAATGATGATGATGATGATGATGGTGAATGATAAATAGATAATTCATGCCTTAGTAACGTTGTGGGGACTTTACTAAAAGCAATCCAAATCTCCCCAGGATTTGGATTGAACGCGTATAATCACTATTCACTGTAATATGCCACTTTCCTACACGTGCGTTGTCCAAGGCATTCAGGCTAAAAATTCACCATTTTTATACATAAAAACATGAATTCACACCAATTTCGGAAAATAAAATAATACCGCGATGCGTCCTCTACGCTTTCCGGCCAAAAAGAAAAACCGTACTTATTTGAAATGTTGACAGCTGACGACATAAAAAAAAATAATAATAAAAAATAGTAAGGAGGTTTTAACTTAATATATATTGATAAATAAATAGGTAACTTTGCATCTCTTTTTACGAAAATTGCGCGAACGGAGAAGTATGCAATTCCCCAAAACTTTAATTATTGTTAGTCTGTGATCTTTAATAGGGGTAGATGAGACCATGAGAAAGGACATATGACATATTACTCGTATGTTTGGTCGCGATAACCGACAGTGTGCGACGCAGTGCCACTTACTCCCGCTGGATACCATGGCTCGCACCATGGTCTCGAGCGAGAGAGTGCCCACGCCCAGACCCACCCCGAGGACCTGGCGCTGTTGCACCCACGCCGTTCTCTCCACCAGCGTGTGGAGCGCTGTCATCGCTGCAGTACTCGCAGTGCTGAGACTCGGCCGTGGGTTCCCGGTGTCATTATCGGGACAGGGAGGTCACGAACACCCTGGAGCCTATGCAGATGTCTTTGGCAGTATTCTACCGTCTCTACCATGGTGCATGTTCTCACGAGCTCTTCCAATTAGTCCCACCCTCTCCTTTCCTACACAGGAAGACACGTGCAGGGCTAAGATGCCATCCAGTGACTCACTCCTATGCCGCACCACTAAGACCTGGAACTCCCTGCCAGCTCACGTGTTTCCTTCACCTACAGTCCCGGGTCCTTTAAGCGGGGCGTAAGAAGGCATCTAATGAGGCCGTCAAGCTGTTAACATGGTACATGTTTATGATGGTGACCCTCTTTCCGAGACTTTGTCTTTGCTTAACATCAGGCTAGGTGAATAATTGACGTGTCCTTCAAGCCGGTCAATATGGATTTTGTATTTTATTTATTTTTATTTATTTTACAACTAGCTGTTACCCGCGACTTCGTCCGCGTTTAGTTCGGAATAGCTCAAACTCATTATTAAACATGGTGGAAGATTTTCATCCCAACTGGAACGGAAGTACTGGAAATAGTGAAGTGAATTTACGCAAAGGAAACATTTGTTTATTTAAAAAAAGAACGTGTACCATGTGTACGTGTACCATCTTAACAATGGTGGCACTCATCTTTATGGGATCATCAGAAGCCTTTTCACGCCCCCCTTTAAGGACCCGGGACTGTAGGAAGAAGTAAACCGTGAGCTGGCAGGGATTTCAGGTCTTAATGGGGCGACATAGGAATGGGTCACCAAACCGCTTGGTTCTTGATGGAATATTCTGATCCGTATGTGGATGACATCTGAGCCTTGCATTCGTTGTCCTGTGTAGGAAAGGAGAGGGTGGAACTAATTGCAATAGCTCATCAGAACATTCACCATGGTAGAGACGGTAATACGATAGGGACAACTATCTCCCAGAATACTTAATGTGCTTCAGAGAAGGTGCAACGATTTACTTCCTCCATGAGCGCGGCTTTGATGGTGATAGCTTAGGCTACCCATCACCCTAGCCGAAGCAATCCCTGCTCTTCACGTTGAGACCGCCTATTTATGATAGGTAACCAAGGCAGGTATACTGGGGTACCTAACCCGAGAATACCCCCAATGCCCCATTCCTCTGTTAAATTTTAATCGGTTTGATTCCAATATTGCGCTTGCCCCGATGTGGTGGAATCTCCGAAATGAAGAATTTTGTATAGGTAGATCTAAGAATATTATATAATAAGTTCTACTATTACTATCACACAGCCTAGTTTTATGTACTACCTATTGAATTCTAAGCATAGAATTTATATTTTACTTCAAATAAAACTATAAATACAATAAAATACAACAAATATAAAATAAAAAAGTTAAACAAAAGTAAATAAAAAACCATAAAAAAGAAAAATTATCACAGATGGATTAGTTATAAATCCACCGCAGACGTACTGAGCCACAGTTACCATGAGATCATATTGTGAAATAGACGTTTACATATTATGTCATAAAAACATTCTGTCCCATTCCTTATTATAATAGCGTGATGATATTAATTATGAAAGCCAGGAGTCTTTTTACCGAACCAGCTGCTTACTAATTTGTTGGATTCGAGAGAAAATCGTTCGAGAATAATGTGAATTCTATCGAGACACTTGCTGTGCCGAAGATTCTGCAGTAACCTGACCTGACTTGGCTGAGATGTAGAACTCTGGCCTCTCGAAGTTCTTCAGATTCCTATGACCGAAATAATATCTTCTTGTAAGCATTGTTGCTTCTTTATTGGTTCGATCTATTCACACAATCACAATTTTTTAGCCGTGATATGCTATTATTGACATAACTTTTTTATTTATGAACCGATTTCAATAAAACACTAAATGTTAAGTGAAGCCTACCACAACATATTAGTGAAAACCGCAACCAAATCCGTTCAGCTGATTCTGAGATTAGCGTGCACAAACTCACAGACAAACAGAGAAACAGATAAACAGACAAACAGACAAAAATTCCAAAAAACGTTGATTTGGCTTCTATTACGTTTATATATATTGTATAACAATTTTTCTCATTTCCTTTCCATGTACAGACATCGATCGTTTACAGATTTATTATATGTATAGATTTTAGGGAAACTTACAGCTAAAAAAGGTTCAATATTATATAATAAAAATGTTGAAGGCCAATTATCAGTTTCCACATTCAGGTGGTATTACATCTTAATATAATAATGCTCAAAAACTCTCAATGCAAATTAATTTCTTTTAGAAATTAGGAAACTATATTACAGACTAGCTGTTACCCGCGACTTCGTCCGCGTTTAGTTCGGAATAGCTCAAACTCATTATTAAACATGGTGGAAGATTTTCATCCCAACTGGAACGGAAGTACTCGAAATACTGGAAATAGTGAATTTTACGCAAAGGAAACATTTCTTTATTTTAAAAAAGAAACAAAACTGTATTCAAATTATTTCGAAAACTCGCTTGACATCTTCCACCTTGTATTTTTAAATTAAATATTATGAAGACAGTCTTTTGAGTGACTGACTTATAAATACAGGGCTACTCTACTGAAAACTACGAAAATTGACAAACTTCTTCTATGGGCTTGGCAAATATTGCGGAAGGATTTTGAAAAATTCAACATTTTGCTGACGAAATCATTATCAAGTATGTGATGAACATTGTTATATGTGGACTTGGTAATGTTTACCAGTTTTAATGGTTTAAATATTCTTCCTTCCTCCCAAATTCTTAAAACATGCTGCCACCACTTACGAACTGAACAAATTAAAATAAGTATATCAAGTATCACACAAAACCCGTTGCCTTGCACGCCCTGAGTGGCGAGCATTGGTTCTCTTCTTTGCCGAGCCAATGGTGGGTAGTTCCAGTTTTATGATAAATTACATCGACCACAGTCACATCGTTGTTCATTGCTTTACACACAGGTAGAGAAGAGGGGCGCAGTGGGCAAGAGAGCAAATACAGCATTGACTGGGATGGGGTCATATAGCCTCATTTTGCTATATCGTCGTTGTCAAACCAAAATCTGCTATGTGCATTTTTTATAATTTTAACATGATGAAAATTGCGATTGGATTTTGACAATTGCGACTGGCAAATGAACCAATCTATTGCATGAAAGGCTATGTGCTTATAAGTACTATACGACGCACTATGATATCTTATTCGAATATGCTATGTGGAGCAGCTAGAAATTATTGTCAAATAAAATCTGCTAAGTGAAGAGAGTGCACATAGCAGATTTTGGTTTGACAACGACGATATATTCCTTGTATTGGTAAGCTTGTTTCCAGCAGATGATGTAGATACTTCCAAATTGATACTGGAGTTGATGTCCACGTGGCGGATTTTTTTGGTCTGATGAAATTTACCGGAACTGAGTGTTTCTCTGCCCACATTCAGTCTCTTTTATATAATAGGAGCAGCGGTATCTTTATATACCTAATACATAGGTTGGCTTCTCCTGGCATACTGTTATCATTTCTGGGATAGATTTACGTATTTACCATTAGATATCTACTTATTAGACGGAATCGATAATATCGCAGCGGCTTGCGTTGGTAGTCATCAGGTCACTAACATTGTATAATGTCTGCAGTTGCATAAAGACGTTGTCTCTCTGGCTGTATTTTACCATTTCTACCGCACCACGGCGAGATAGAACGGTAAAAGAGCCTATTAGGAGTCTTTCAACTAATCTCTCCTTCCTTCCGTCAGTCACATACGGTAGAAATAATGCCACCTCGAACCAAGCTGTTCGGAACTTCATTTCTTTATCAGGCGGTTAAGAACTGTATTGCTCTGCCCACACATGTGTTTTCTTCTTTTTAAGATCCGCAGTTTTTTTTACATAGGACACGTCAATTTAACTTCACCTCGACTGATGTTAAGCTAAAGGCAAAGACTCGGAAAGAGGGTCATCATCGTAAACATTTACCATGTTAACAGTGGTGGCACTCAGCTTGACGGCCACATTACATGCCATTTCACGCCCCGCTTAAAGGACCCGGGACTGTAGGAAGAAGGAAACACGTGAGCTGGCAGGGAATTCCAGGTCTTAATGGTGCGACATAGGAATGGGTCACCAAACCGCTTGGTTCTTGATGGAATATTCTGATCCGTATGTGGATGACATCTGAGCCTTGCATTCGTTGTCCTGTGTAGGAAAGGAGAGCGTGGAACTAATTGGAACAGCTCATTAGAACATTCACCATGGTAGAGACGGTAGGGACAACTATCTCCCAGAATACGTAATGTGCTTCAGAGAAGGTGCAACGATTTACTTCCTCCATGAGTGCAGCTTTGATGATGATAGCTTAGGCTACCCACCACCCTAGCCGAAGCAATCCCTGCTCTTCACGTTGAAACCGCCTATTTATGATAGGTAATCAAGGCAGGTATTCTGGGGTACCTAACCCCAGAATACCCCCAATGCCCCATTCCTCTGTTAAATTTTAATCGGTTTGATTCCAATATTGCGCTTGCCCCGATGTGGTGGCATCGGTATCAATGGTGGATACCACAGTACAATAAGTTGTACTATTACTGTCACACAGCCTAGTTTTATGTAGGTACTACCTATAGAATACTAAGCTTAGAATTTATATTTTACTTCAAATAAAACTATAAATACAATAAAATACAACAAATACACAATAAAATAAAAAAGTTAAACAAAAGTAAATAAAAAACCATAAAAAAGGAAAATTACATTTTAGATGGATTCGAACGCGACTCAGCTAAGTTGTAAGTCCACCGCAGACGTATTGAGCCACAGTTACTATGAAATCATAGTGTGAAATAGACGTTTACATATTATGTCATAAAAACATTCTGCCCCATTCCATATTATAATAGCGTGATGATATATTAATTATGAAGGCCAGGAGTCTTTTTACCAAACCGCTGTGCCGAAGATTCTGCAGTAACCTGACCTGACTTGGCTGAGATGTAGAACTCTGGCCTCTCGAAGTTCTTCAGATTCCTATGACCGAAATAATATCTTCTTGAAAGCATTGTTGCTTCTTTATTGGTTCGATCTATTCACACAATCACAAATTGTTAGCCGTGATATGCTATTATTGACATAACTTTTTTATTTATGAACCGATTTCAATAAAACAAACACTAAATGTTAAGAGAAGCCTACCACAATATATTAGTGAAAACCGCAACCAAATCCGTTCAGCCGATTCTGAGATTAGCGTGCACAAACTCACAGACAAACAGAGAAACAGATAAACAGATAAACAGACAAACAGACAAAAATTTTTTTTTTTTTTTTGATTTGGCTTCTATTACGTTTATAAAGTCCCCCTATAACAATTTTTCTCATTTCCTTTCCATGTACAGACATCGATCGTTTACAGATTTATTATACAATATGGATACGACATATAGGCATTAATTGAAACCATATACTTGGTACCCCCATAGCTTCAAATAGGAAAAATTTGAACAAAATCGGCCCAGTATTAAGGGCAGAAACTAGGGTTTTAATATTACAAAATTTTGAACAACTTTAAACACTCCGTAGAATCGCAGTTATCAATGAACTCTAAATTGCACGAAAATACTACCATTAGGGTTACCATCCGTCCGAGTTTCCCCGGATTTGTAGCCACGTAGCACCCGAGAGTACTATACCCACTCCGACCTGCCCATGTGGTGCATGTGAGATCATCACCAGGTAGATGTCCCCAATGAGCTTAGAGTAACAGCCGCCGGCCGTCACGGCCACCGTCCGCCTGGAAAGTACATACGGCGTGCCGATGTTCCACGTTACCTCCACTTGCCTACTTGGTTCTTCTTTAGCCATGTCCGGCTCCGGTACACTAGTGAACGAGCGAACCTCTTGGGAAAGTGGGGTACCTATGCATGCACGAAATCCTGAAATTTTGACTTTTCCGGAGATGACTGGCGTCCGACGTTTTTACAGGCTCGGCAGCCCAACTGTAACACCCCTGGGGTGGCATACGTCCATAGGCCACGTTAACCACTTTCCATCATGTGTGCCGTAGGCTTATCTGCCACCTTAGTAGTATAAAATAAACTTCTTGTCCTGGTTTACGGATTTTGCAGATGGAAACCCTTATTACTATTAAAATTGCACGATGCGACGTTGCCGTTCTGTGTATTCATTCATTTTTCCATTCATCAATTTCGTAAAAATACGATTGTAATGAGAGAGACATAATACCTCAAATGGTGCCGCCGGTAGGGTAAATTTCTGATTAACGGCAGTCTGTTACTCGTACAGAGAATAATGGTTGTTTTGATTACACATAAAACTTTTTGATTTGATAAGTAGGTACCTACTTATCAATGATTAACTTTGATTACTTACACTTTGTATTTGATTTCTTTATAATTTTTCCATAACAAATTCAATAATTAAGAGTATTAATATCTACGTAATGAAGAATTTAGAGCTCATAATTTCAGTGTTAATCCCGGTTGCATCCATATCTTGTACTTTGGTGCCTGAAGGCTGCTTTCCTAATCTTTATTTTCATTTGGTTTATCTTGGCTTTTGTGGGAGCGACTACCGGGCTACCCTCCAACTCTGTCAGGAAAACTACGCACGATGACATGATAATGAACACCATGAAAATTGACTATAAATACCTTCCAACTATTCGTCAATCAGGTTAATAATAAATAAAATATTCTAAAATAAACATATTCAAAGATGGATATTGGTGCCTTTACCTTATTAGGTACGATTTTATGTTTCGATAATTTCTGGAATGTTGTCAGTAACCGCGACGTCACTGGGGACCGCGTGTCGTTCTTTGATCCTCTCGGTTTATTTCCTCGTTTTAATTTGTTTTTTAAGTGAAATTGACACTAATCTATTCTTTTTGTGTTTGTGAATTGTGTTTATTTTTTGTTTAGCTATTCTATCCTTAATTTTAACGGTGAAAGTGAGTCTAAATACCTACCTAGTAAATTTGTTGTGCGAGTTTTGTTACGTATTCTTTTTTTGAAAAAAACAACGAAGTGTATAGTGTACCTAACGTGTTTCTGAAAGTGACTCGCAGCCGTATTATTGAGGCATTTGATAAATTGAAAGCAAGGTAGGTACCTAACCGAAATCTGTTGAACAGTTAGTTTGGCGATATCATTTTATGTTTTCAAGTTAGTGGAGGGCTTTTCTGAAATTTAGATTCACATTTTTAAGCACTGCCGTGAAAAAGTAGTGTTTATAAAGTTAAGTGAACTTTCGTGATAGGTGCCTAATCTTACCTTAGTAGGTAGGTCACGAGCGCGCGTCAGCTGGCGGCACGTTGCCGCTTTGAGCTGTACCTATAGTAAGTAGTTGTGCAAATTCTAAGCGTGTGTATTTTTGTGAATGAATCAATGACTTATAAAAGTGGTTACATTTTCTACATTTATTTTAATAATTACTTTGTTAGGAAATTTAGTTTTTTTTAAATCTGCGAATTTGAGTTTAAATTTAATTTTGTTTCATTCCTATGGACCAGGACGCTTCACTGTTTCCGTAAATGCCTATATGTCGTATCCATACTGTATGTATAGATATAGATAATCACATATTAGAGATAACATCATTCAAAGTATTGATCACATAGGGCTTTCTTCATTCTAGTAACACTAGTGCAAAATAAATCCAAATCAACCTCCCGACATGCCACATTAAAAGAACGACATGCTCTCAATAGGTATGAATTTCGTCTATACGTAGTTCTTGCTATAGGGACGTACAATAAGTTCGGCCTGCGCAGAAACAATGATGGTGCGTATAGGCCCACCTTAGATACCAGTTCTGGCACCTCTGCTGTACCATTAAATAAAGACATTAGAAACGATATGTCCGATATTTTTCTACGCTCAGCTAGAGGCAAAATATGAAACCTTTTGCAGTACGGAACGCATTGTGTGCGAGTCCGACTCGTCACTTCACAATGTTACTCGAAACCTCGTTATTCATACACCTACAGACAATTTAACATAGTGTTAACAGAGCGGCGCTCCGGCCCACTGGACGCACGTCACACTGTCCGGCTCGTGTCCGCAGAGCGCATGCCGTGGCTGCAGCTGCACCACGTGTTCGCGCTGGGCGTGTGGGAGGGCCGCGTGTACTGGAGCGACTGGGAGACGCGCGCCATTGAGAGCTGCCGCCGCCGCCCCGACATGCACTACAAGGCGCCGTCGGCCGGCAACCACAGCGCGGCGCGCGGCGGCGCCTACGACTGCCGCACCGTGCTGCGCACCGTGCACAAGCCCATGGACCTGCGCGTGCAGCACCCCGCGCGCCAGCCGCCTGCGCCCGAGCTGGCGGCGCTGTGCGCGGCGCTGGACTGCGCGGGGCTGTGCCTGCTCACGCCGGGCGCGGGCGGCGCGGCGGGCGCGCGCTGCGAGTGCCCCGAGCACTGGGTGCTGGCGGCCGACGGGCGCTCGTGCACGCCCAACTGCACGTCGGCGCACTTCGTGTGCGCGCGCGCGCTCAAGTGCATCCCGTTCTGGTGGCGCTGCGACACGCAGGACGACTGCGGCGACGGCTCGGACGAGCCGGCCGCCTGCCCGCCCTTCCGCTGCGCGCCCGGCCAGTTCCAGTGCGCCAACGGCCGCTGCGTGCACCCCGCCGCGCTGTGCGACGGCGCGCAGCAGTGCGGCGACGGCTCCGACGAGCGGGACTGCGACCAGGTACGGCCTTGAAATACGAATCCGCGGCTCGACGGTTAGTGGACCGCAGTCCCAAAAATCGCAGTTAGAATGGGGTCTAAATAACCAACACGCATTCCCAGCGAGGACAAAAATAACCTTATTCACTCAAGCTTATAACATGGTTCCGGAGAATCTCTACATCGCAATCTACAAATTCAACAAATTGTACAACGCCATCTAGTTAACAACTTAGAACTAAATCATGTAAACATTTTACTACTTAGCACTAAACATTCCGCCCACCATGGACAGAATGGCCATAACAATCAAGAGTTCATAATGATACATAATTCGACAGACTTGCAATTAGATAACCGCCCACCATGAGCGTATTACATTATGGCTTGGAAGGCGTTATCAGAGCTCGTGGACTGTAATATACCTACATTTATAAAAATTTCTTAACAACAAAAAACAAAATCTAAATCGTTAAACAAACTTGGCGCAAACACTTAAATCTAATTACATATTGCTAACCGGAAGTACAATAAGCTTCGAAACAGGTCTCCTTACTATGGAGTCCTTACAGCGCAAAGAAACAACTCTCGTGACCTTATCCGAGCCAGTATGTTTTTCAACAATAAGACCATAAAGCCACCTTGCCGGAGGTAAATCATCTTCCATCACTAATACAACGTCCCCCACCTTAGGTTCTGGAGTTTGGTGTGACCATTTGTGACGATGATGAAATTGAATGAGGTATTCACTAGACCACCGACGCCAAAAGTCCTGAAGCATGCGTTGTGTCAATTGCCACCTTTTCAATGTGCTGATATTTGAGCTCTCAAAGTTGGACTCGGGTACAAGCAGCAGAGGTTCACCAACTAAAAAGTGACCTGGTGTTAGCGGACATGGATCTTCAGGATTTGTGCTTATTGCAGATATCGGCCTGGAATTGAGGCAAGCCTCAATCTGTGCTAGTACTGTCATCATCTCTTCAAATGTCAGCGTACTAGTGCCTATCACTCTCCTAAGATGGTGCTTGGTGGACTTCACTCCAGCTTCCCAAAGCCCTCCAAAGTTTGGAGAGTGGGGTGGAATGAAGTGCCATTCAGTTCCATTAGTTGCCAGCCAGTCAACAATCTCAGGTGCTACACCCGACCTTTCATGGCGGAAAAGAGCCCTCAGCTCCTTGTCAGCCCCAACGAAAGTAGTGCCGTTATCACTCCACAGCTCTCTGCAATGGCCTCCTTTCCTTTCCGTTCTTCTAAACTGGTTTTCTCTATAATACCTCTATTGTAATTAATATTCTTATCTTTAAGCCAACTGGGCCCGTTCTTCCAAAGCTCAAACTCGACAAATTCCAACGGATTCATTCCTCGAGATGCACAATGAGCAGGGTTATCCTTAGACTGGACATGTGACCACTGATTACTTTCCGTTGTGGTAAGAATTTCAGATACCCTGTTGCTGACGAAAGTATTCCATCGACTAGGATGGCTACTCAGCCAGGCTAGAACAACCGAGGAGTCAGTCCAGGCATGGATTTGTTCCTTGCCTATACCTAAGGTGCCCGAAACTTCTGAAAGAAGTTTTGATAGCAGCACTGCGCCGCACAACTCTAAGCGTGGTATAGACACCACCTTGACTGGAGCCACCTTAGTTTTGGATGCCACCAAACTGACATGAACCGTACCATTACAATTCACTGACCGCACGTACACCACAGCTGCATAGGCAGCATTGGATGCGTCAGAAAAACCTTGAAGTTCGATGGTACCACCTGGACTTGTTTGAAACCATCGAGGAATGTGAAAGGCGCAAAGATTATGAAGAGTACTTCTGTAACTAAGCCAATCCTTTAGTAAGCTGTCTGGGAGTTTATCGTCCCATCCAACACCTGATAACCACACACGTTGAATGAGAACCTTCGCCGTGGTGACAACGGGAGCGATCCAACCGAGAGGATCAAATAAACGAGCGATGTCCGAAATCAGCCTGCGCTTGGTTACGGGGAGGTTCAGCTGAGGAAGATGCACGGTGTATTTAAATTCATCTGATTTTCTATCCCATGAAAGGCCTAAAATTTTTACAATCTCATCTATTTTAAATTCTAAATTTTCCCTTGACCCTACTGATTCTTTCGTTACCTTCTGTAAAAACTCTACACTGTTACTTGACCATTTCTGAAGCTGAAACCCTCCGCGACCAAGTAACTCGTTCATTTCGACATAGATTTTTTCACTCTCATCGATTGAATCACAACCAGACAGCAAATCATCAACGAAGAAGTCGTTGAGAACGCGATCGGCTGCCAAGGGGAAATCTTTGCCATCATCGTGGGCTAACTGTTGCAAGGTGCGTACAGCTAAGTATGGCGCCGAAGATGTACCAAAGGTGACACGAAGCAAGCGTATGTGCTGCAATTCAGAGCCGGGATTGTCACGCCACAAGATGCGTTGATAATCCACATCACTCTCTGAAACCTTTACTTGGCGGTACATTTTAACAATATCAGCGACCAAACTTATGCGGTGGCAGCGCCATCGCATAATAATTTGTCGCAAATCACGTTGCAGGGTAGGCCCAACCATCAAATCGTCATTCAACGAAACTCCGTTGCTTCCAGGACAGGAAGCATCGAAAACAACCCTGACCTTGGTGGTACTCTTATCATTTCGTACCACTGCGTGATGCGGCAGATAGACCGCAGGAGTTCCCTTCTCAGCTTGGGTAACCACCTCTGCATGACCCAACTCTAGGTACTCATTAATAGCAGCACTATACTGAGTTTGGAGTTCGGGGTCTTTCAAAAATCTCCTTTCCAGCATGTGAAAACGTTTGCGAGCTATTGCCTCCGACTCACTACACAAACACTTGTGATCGGTGGACTTAAAGGGCAACTTGACAATATATCGTCCTGTTGCATCCCTCTGCGTTGTTGCGGAGTAGAAATCTTCACAGCTTTGCACCTCAGTGGTCAACATGACCTTAGGAGTCAAAGACTGTTCAGATTCGAGCTCCCAAAATCTGCGCAATAGCTCGTTCGTATCTATACCTGCAACAGCATGGCAGCATACTGGACTCGACTTCCCTGGATTACTCTGGATTCCTCCCGATAGAATCCAACCAAGTTTGGTCTTTTGTGCGACGGGCGTTCCCGGCGGACCCTTAACCAAACCCTCCAACAAGACTTCACCGACCACGCGAGTACTCAAGAGTAAGTCAATCTTACCTGGAGTATCAAAGGTTGGATCGGCTAACTCGAAGGATGAAAACGTTGATAATACCTGAACAACCTTTCGTTCAGGCAGTTGCGACGTAAGTTTGCTTAAAACATACGCATCGACATTCAAAACAAAGGTGGGATCTAGGCGTGATTGCAATTGGAATTTAACTATCCACCTAGAGGGCATGGAAGAGCCCACATCATCGCCTAGCCGCAATATGTCGGTGCGTGCAGGTGTTTTCCTAAGGCCAAGCATCTGCACAGCGGCCTCTGTAATAAAAGAGACCTGCGAACCCTGATCCATCAGAGCTCGTAAGACAATAGCAGTACCCGATCTTGACCTTACATTGACCAAGGCAGTGGCTAACAGACCTTGGCTGGTGACATCTGTGAATAAACAAATCTTTTTGGTACACTCGCTTTGATTAGAAGTAGTTGCAGCTGCAACCACTACAGACTGTTCTGCTGAACCATCATTAGGTTCAGTAGACTCCGCGATTGGTTTGGGATGAAGTAGTGTGTGATGTTTTTTCTTACACGTTTGGCATTTGGTGGATTGGCGGCAATTATAAACGTTGTGATTTGGACCTAAACAATTATAACACAATTTATTGGCTCGGACAAATTCACGACGTTCGTCTGTGTCTTTTTTCGCGAATTGCTTACAATGACACAATTT
This sequence comes from Eilema sororculum, assembly GCA_914829495.1. Lineage (NCBI taxonomy): Eukaryota > Metazoa > Arthropoda > Insecta > Lepidoptera > Erebidae > Eilema > Eilema sororculum. The sequence continues at coordinate 20,342,842 of OU618555.1, forward strand.
ATGCTCCTCTGAACATAAAACACAAGATTTTGAAGCGACATGGAAGGATTTGGCAGAGTTGTTTCGGTTATTAGTATTTGTTACATTTTGTTTATTTGATGGCTCTTCTATATTCCCTAAAGATCGAAATCTGGATTCTAAGAACCTCTTAAATTCTACAAAGGTTGGTAAATTGTCCGATGTACTAATTTCCCTTTCCCACAGTTTACGTGATTCGACATCGAGTTTTGAACGCACTAAAAATATTACAATGACATCCCATGAATCTACATTAATACCTAGCGAGCGCAAGGCTTTCAAACATTCGACTGTGGTGTCTAAAATGCCCTTTACGGACGCTGATGACTCCTTTATAACTGGTTGATTGACAAGACGTTTTAATATGCAGTTCGCTAAATGTTTTTTGTTGTCATAACGCTCCATCAAGACAGACCAGCTTTCCGTATAATTGGAAGCGGTAATAGGAGTATGTTTCAACAGTTGTGCTGCTTCACCCGAAAGATGAGCCTTTAAATAATGTAACTTTTGAACATCATCGATCTGGTCGTTTTTATCAATTAAAGACAAAAATAAATCACGAAAGGAGTTCCATTCACTATATTGTCCAGAGAATTTGGGAAGATTAATTGTGGGCAACTTAACATTAAAATTTTCAACTTGTATATGTTTATTAGTGCTAGGTTTAGGTTTAAGTTCTTTTAATTCCGATTTGTACATAGTGTAAATATCTTCTGTTTTTTCATAAATGTCTTTTGTAAAATATGATGTGCCTTTTCTTTCTTCATCTGTTGCAATTTCAATAATATTACGATGTGTTCGCACAAATTCTGTCCATTGACTTTCCAATGTTTCTAATCTTGTTTCTATGTACGATTGAGTTAATCTGTCTTTAGGCGACTTCTTAAAATTAGTTCTACCTTTCTCAATAATACTCTTTGTATCTAATTGCAACTTTGACAAAGATTCCATATTTACTAAACAATATAACTACAATACTCTAATTCAAATCAAGTTCTAGTATACTAAACAAACCCACATAAAGTCTACAAGCTTTACATAAATTTCCTCTAAGTCGAAGAACGAATTGAAACAAATTACAAGTTTTAATTTTACACTGAAATTTTCTAAGTCTACAACTATGTTCTACAAAATTCTAAGTTGAAGATTACAGCCAAAAATTTTACAAGTGTTTGAGAATAAATACAACTTAGGCAAAATCGGGCATAGGTTCCCCGTAGTTACACTTTTTACTAAACTATTCTAAGTCTACGTTAACTAACTACAGAATTATTCTAAGTCGCTAATAATGTCACTATATTTTTTCTAAGTTCCAAACACTGATGATTTTACTAAAGTTCAAACTATCTTCGCAAACTACAACTTTCACAAAGGCGTAAACAGTTCCAATGTACTCACGGTTTCTTGCTGCCAAACCTCACTTGTGTCACGTCACAATGTCGTCACTTCGTTGAATGTCTTGACGTTAGCTCCAAGTGGCGCCCTCTAGTGTCTCGGGGAAACACTTGCATACACAGCGTCTTTCGTTCTCCAGGTGGCTCTGCTCACAATTCCTTAACCGCAGTTGACAGCGGTTGGAACCAACTCTTAAACTCGAAGCACCGTTGCGCCCTCTGTCGGCCAAGTCTCGTACTTCCCACACGAATGCCAATACGTCCCAATTCGCACACACTCCAGTGCACAGTGTGTTATAGAAGCCGATTTGCGGACATCTCCGTTTTATAAACTCTTCATAAAGAGAATTTTGAGATAAACTACTTAAAAAAACTTTCGTTGATGTACGTGTCATACTTTTTGAGAAATTAAAAAAATCGAGAAAAATCCATAGAAATCAGAAAAACTTTATAGCTGATTTCTTTATGATTTTTAACCATATTTTTTTTATAAACATGATGAATGTTGACCTAAAGAACAAATGTACACATAAATAATTGATGACTGGAGTACTAAAAAAAAGAAAAAAAATATTTTCTATGATAACTTAAATATTTTTTTATTCGAAAACTATTGCATTGTAGCATTTGTTTCAAATTGAATTATATGTATAATTTTAATATGTATTGCCACAAAAAAAACCAGACGCGTAAAACACGGGTTTCGTAAGATATGATTTTTTAAAAATCTTGCTTAGGGTTGTCAAAAATTAAGTTATTGTGTGAAATGTACCATTTATGATCCGCAAAGTTCTTACTGATGACTCATTATTGACGTTATAGGTAAATATTATGTACTTATTGTAAATATACTATTCTCATGGCAAAAGATATGCTACCTGGCAATTTTCTTTTATGAAGGTCATCGTGTGGTATTGGGAAGGGTACCGCCCTCGTTAGGCATATGCTAAAACCCAATATCAGTACACGATGACTGGAGAAGCGGTTTGGAAATAGATTCTAAAAAGTTTAAAGTATTTTGCTATGATCTCGCCACTAGATATGTGGAACACTATAAGTGGTTTTATATGTCACTCACCTTGCATAAAATACTGATACATGGTGAAAACATTATAGAATCGATTTCCTTGCCGATTGGTATGCTTTCAGAACAAGCCGGTGAATCGAGAAATAAGTTTTGGCGTTATGATCGCGAGCATCATACGCGAAAATTAAATCGCCAAACTACCTTTCTTGATTTATTTCTCGAGCTTTGGAATCCTCAGATCCAAACATAACAACCATGTTCGTTGACTTGCGAAAGAATAAAAATAAACGCACAGCCCTACCCGAGAAGGTCCTTTCTCTGTTAAAACCCTCGACAGAAAATGTTACGCTTCCTGGACTTGATGAGACACTTTCTTTGTCATCAGAAGAATTATTAATTCACTCTGATGAGGAGTCCTAAAAATAAAAACCAAAAAACTTATTATTAGTATTTATTTACTTTTGGAATTATTTACCACGTCAACACGCAGTTGGCGCACAATCTACATAAACCTCTCTCCTTCCTTGAATCTCTTCTCAACCTTAATCTCCTAAAAACTTTTATTTTAATATTTGTAATTAATTAAATGTTGACAACCCTATTTCCATAGAAATTTCAAAAAAACTTAGAAACGCTTTTTCTCCTTTAACCTACGTTTGAAGTTTGTGAAATTTTAGTATATTGTAGACGACACTATTGTGCATAGTAATAACCAAAAATAAAATGCTACAACGCTAATGTACAATTATCAAAAATATAATTGTGAAAAACAGAAAATATTTAATATTTCTCAGACTACTAAAGCTACTGTCTTCTACTTTTTAATATAAATATATAGCATACAGTTATACTACTCTGAGTGCTAATAAAGTGTAATGGGGTCATAATTTTCCTAATAAAAATAAATAAAGATTTTCTTAAGGTCATTGACCTCTCATAGAAAAATTAATATCTCTAAAACTAGAGAAGATTATCGTATCGGGATTTCTGTCAATTCTTCATCACGATGGTGCCCATCAAATAGACATATAAACCACACATGTCCGCAAGTCGGCTTCTATAACACACTGTGCAGTGGCGTATTAGCGATCCACTAATACAACCACACGCCAACACTTAGGTACTTTAAATCGTAAAGTACCTAATTTGCCGAATGACCCGGTTCGTTAGGACCAAATGGACCGCAGTCCCAAAAATCGCAGTTAGAATGGGGTCTAAATAACCAACACGCATTCCCAGCGAGGACAAAAATAACTTTATTCACTCAAGCTTATAACATGGTTCCGGAGAATCTCTACATCGCAATCTACAAATTCAACAAATTGTACAACGCCATCTAGTTAACAACTTAGAACTAAATCATGTAAACATTTTACTACTTAGCACTAAACAGTTAGTGTAAACTAAAAATACAAAAACGGGATCTTACGTTAGTCTTGTCCCCCAATGTAATTACGAGAAAAAATCTAGTTTGAGTGGGATTCGTCAAGTTCATAGTTGAAATGCATACGAGTTGACAGACGTACTTTTGGTGCGCAGTTCACGTGCCTGGCGTCGCAGTGGAAGTGCCGCGGCAACAGCTCGGCGGGCGTGGCGGCGCGCTGCGTGCCGGCGGCGGCGCGCTGCGACGGGCGCGCCGACTGCGCGCACGGCGACGACGAACTCGCGTGCCCGCCGCGCACGTGCCCGCCCTACCACGTGAGTGCCGCCCCCCCCCCTGCGCCGTACAGCGTGCTGGTGTCGGGTGACGTGGCTCACGGCGCGAGGCGTGTTGCAGTTCACGTGCGGGAACGGCGCGTGCGTGCCGCAGGTGTGGGTGTGCGACGCGGACTCGGACTGCGGCGACGACTCGGACGAGGCGCCCGCGCTGTGCGCCGCGCGCGCCTGCGCCAGCGACGAGTTCCGCTGCGGCAGGTACGTGCTACAGTGGTACGCGGGAGGGACGCGACAGCGCCGAGATCTGTCTACTGAACCGGTACTGTCAAATTTTACCCATTAAGACCACAGATTAAAATTCTTGCGTAATGGTTCCACCACGTTACATCACAGTCTAACGATTCATACTACATACAGTCTGTCAACGAAGCCGTCTAAACAGAGCAATCGTGCGGGGGGAGAGGGGTGGTGGGGGACGGGGTATTACTCGGTACGCCCATACATTTTACTCGGTACTAAGGATTCAGGGCTGTCTCATTTAATTTTGTAATCACCAGTGATCGGAGTATATTAATTAATATGGACATTCTTTCTGAATTCCGGAAGTGGTTATTTCGGAAATTAAAAATTCGTAGTACTTAGATAAATAGATTTTTAGAATTGATCGATATTAGATAAATATATCGACGAAGAATTATGTCTACATCTTTTACATAAGTGCTAACTGTAGTTAACGGATAAACAATCATACAATTTGTGTTGGAATGTTTAGAAAATTTATAGGAACTCTTTTGAATCGAGAGTAAAATTACGTCCTATGCACCGATAGCGTAGCCTATATGCAGCTGCAGGATGAAATTTAAAAAATTACTTACTTTAAATAAAACACGTGACATGTTTAGCACACACGCTCCACCGAGTATCTGAGCAAATTAGATCTGAATATCAGGATGTCAACATTTTAATATCAAACGTAAAAACAGTATTTTTAAAAGCCCCAAGCCTAATCAAAATTTTAAAAGAAAAGTATCCTGATTTGCCGCTGCCTCCCCAATCAGTTATTACTAGATGGGGCACTTGGTTAGAAGCTGCATTCTACTATGCTCAACATTTTGAAAACATTAAAGGATGAATAAAGAGGGTAGTTGAACTGTACACAGCAGAAAATTGAGCTCTGTGATTAATTTATTTTTAAATATACTTTTCATTAATCTTAAATGATTTATAACTGCTAAAAGTGATCATTATCCTGTAGTGCACTTAACAACTTACTGTGTCTCCTGTAAACTTTACTTTCGCACTGACAACACAACATCACAACAATGGACCTTTACACAAGACTGTCAAACAGCATGGAAGAACTTTCTTCAATGTTTACATCACGCATGGTCCAGTATGATGAAGACCTAAGGAATGCAGCGGCCACTGACACTGCTCATAAGACCATTGCCTCTCTCTCACGGGATTTCATCGACTTCAAGGCTCTTATATGGAAAACCATGGGTATGTTAAAAATGCAAATGGAGCTGCTACTGTCTGGACTTGACCGGCATGAGATGGCTTCCCGAAGGAAGGTAATATTGCTGCATGGGTTGGCTGAATCAACTGAAGCCACTTGTGTGAATCAGGCCATTTCGATTATCAATGGAAAACTGCATTTGCCTGAGATCACTGTTAGCGCGCTACGCCATCTAGTGACGGTTGCGAGAACTATGGGTGCGAGCGGCGAAGGAGAGGGGGTCGACCACGGGCGCCTGCGTCGCGAGGATCGGCCGACACAATTTCTCTGACATACCTTCGTTAAAGACAAATTCACACTGTATTTAAAAATTGTAATTACGAATAGATTAAACCTCAGTTTATCATACTACTCGTTATCATTGAAATTCTCCCGAACATAATTGGACCTTCGGCCGAATCGAAATCATCAGACCACGATACGTTCTGAAGAATATAGAAGAATTCCGTCGCCACTTGCACCTACGTTGCGGGTGATATCAGCCACGTAAGTAGCTTTCGATTCTTGCAAGCTGCTAGGATGAGTGAAGAGGAGTATAGTGAAGCTGGAAATGTCTTAAGTTTAGCTGATTTAAAGAAACAAAGGGCATCGTTAAAAGGTAGACTAACTTTGTTTGAAAAATATGTCGGTAAATTTGAAAATAAATCCCTATCTGAAACGCAGCAAACTGATTTAAGCATGCGTATTGAGTCGAATTCTGTTTTATTTAATACATTTAATAAGGTTCAGAGCCAAATAGAAAGTGTTTTGGACGAAACCGAAATGATCAAACAGCTCGACTACAGGGAAACTGTAGAAAATCAATATTATAGCACAATGTCTATTGCAAAACTTCTTATCGATGTAGGTAAAGGCAAAAGTGACAATTCTCAGTGTTCAAATCCGCATTATAGAACGAAAGCTTCGATAAAATTACCCGAGATTAAGTTACCCTCATTCGATGGCACGTTTGATAAATGGCTCGAATATAGGAATTCATATTTGTCTATGATTCATAAGCGAAGTGATCTAGATGCAATAGAAAAATTTCATTATTTAAAACGCTCCCTCACTGGTTTAGCTCTCCAGGTTATTGGCGAGTTAGATTTCACTGCCTCCAATTACGTCCACGCGTGGGCGCTGTTAGAAGAAAGATTTAATAATAATAGGTTATTAATTCAAAATCATGTCCGTTCTGTTTTTACTGCACAATCCATTAAAAAGGCTTCAGCTGAAGAAATACGAAATTTGATAGATATTATTTTGCGAAATTTACGAGCACTTAAATCCTTGGATGAGCCAACGGAATCGTGGGATACCCTTATTATATATATAATTGTGTCAAAACTAGACTCATCCACAGAACTCGAATGGGAAAATTATACCGGTTTATTTCCATCTGAATTGAAAAATAAGAAAATGCAATTAAATGATTTGTTGAATTTTCTAAGAAACCGTGCTAATTCGCTAGACATGATTCATAGAAACAAAGCTGAACCTAAAAATAATACAATGGATAAAAGGCACAAAACTACCTCCCACCCACAAAAATCACATAGTTTTGTTTCGATGCGTAATAATGAGGCTAAATCTAACAAGTCAGCTCACCAGTGCATTATGTGCGGTGATAATCATTTACTATATTCTTGTATTCGTTTTCTTAATTTGTCTGTGTCAGAGAGAATTAACTTTGTTGATAACAAGAATATATGTAAAAACTGCTTACGTGCGGGACACCCACTTTCTGAGTGTAGGTTCGGTCCATGCAGGCAGTGTCAAAGTAAACATAATAGTTTATTACACAGCGATAATTATTTAAATGCGTCTAAGCGCGAGCCATCAGTGGCAAGCTCAGTTAACTCTCAATCAGCCGATAAATCGGTTTCAATCGTTTCACATACATTAAATTCCGTAAATCATGCGAATACTGTATCGAGCGTGAACGCATCGGCGTCATCGGTACCGTCACAAGTGTTACTGTGCACTGCCTTAATCGAAGTCATGGATAGTAACAATCATTATCAGACAGCCCGAGCTCTGTTGGATAGTGGTAGCCAAAATAGTTTTATTTCGGAAGAATTATGTAATCGTTTAAACGTACCGGTAATACAGTCCACTATACATATATCTGGAGTGGGACAATCGGTCTCACAGTCGAATAAAGTATGCGATTTAAATATGCGATCTCTAATTTATAAATATAGCACACAATTACGGTGTTTCGTTTTGCCGCGTATTACGTCGAATTTACCTTCATCAACCATAGATGTAAATGTATTTCGCATTCCGAGAGATATTTGCCTTGCAGACCCCACATTTAACGTCTCATCAAAAATCGATATATTGATTGGGGCTGATATATTTTGGGATTTGTTGGACAAAGATATGATCCGACTCTCTAACGGACCATACCTACGAAAATCAAAGGTAGGGTGGTTAGTTTCGGGTCCCGTTTTCTATCATAACTCGCGTGTAAATAATGTCTATTGTCATGTTGCTCAAACATCAATTATTGATGAGCAACTTCGCAAATTTTGGGAATTAGAGGAAGTAGGGTTAGTTTCCACTTTAACGAAAGAAGAATGTTTATGCGAGGAGTCTTTCGTCAAAACTACTGTACGTGACAGTAGTGGTAGATTTTCGGTACGTATACCACTAAAGGAGTCGGCCGACACACTCGGTGACTCATACGATAAGGCAAAATCGCGTTTCCTTTCGTTGGAGCGTAAATTAGAACGATCACCATCTTATAAAAAGATGTATTGTGATTTTATGCGTGAATACATTGAGTTGGGACACATGTCTAAAATAAAAGACTATAAAAAGCCGTATTATTTTCTCCCTCATCTTGGGGTGTTACGAGAGCATAGTACAACAACAAAATTGCGCGTAGTGTTTGACGCGAGTGCCAGTACTACGTCCAATAAGTCATTAAATGACATCCAATTAATAGGCCCGCCACTTCAAAACGATATATTCTCGATATTACTTCGTTTTCGACAGTATAAATATGTGGCCTGCGCTGACGTGGAAAAGATGTACAGACAAATACTGGTACACCACGATCAGCGCAATTTGCAATTAATACTCTGGCGAGAAAACCCATCTGATGAGTTGTGTATTTATCAATTAAATACAGTTACGTATGGCACAGCGTCGGCGCCATACCTTAGTATACGTTGTTTACGACAGCTCGCATACGAAACAGATGATAAGGTAATAGCTAGGGTTATCAATGACGACTTTTACGTTGATGATTTAATAACCGGTCATGATTTTTTAAATAATTTAGAAGAAATATGCGAAAAAACCACCGAGGTTTTAAAGTCAGCCTGTTTCCCATTGCGTAAATGGACATTTAATCATGACGTAAAAGGTGACTTTTTCAAAGAATTAGCAATCGGAGACTATTGTCAAAATAAAACACTCGGATTAGGTTGGCAAATTATGAGTGATGAATTGCATTTTACGACACAATTAAAATTTAGTCCCAAAGTTACTAAACGTACTATTATGTCTGTGATATCTCAAATATATGATCCCTTAGGATTATTGTCTCCGGTCATAATTACGGCAAAAATTATGCTTCAAAAATTGTGGTTACAAAAGCTCGATTGGGATGACGAAATCCCATATGACCTGCAAATTACTTGGAATAAATTACTCACCGATTTTTCAAATATACATAGTATTCGTGTCCCTCGTTACGTCATGAGCGACTGTACTCACAATTTAGAATTGCATATTTTTACCGACGCATCTCAGGATGCATATGGTGCCTGTGCATACATACGGACTTATAATAATGACTCATGCGTTTATACAAAATTATTATGTGCTAAAAGTAAAGTTGCACCAGTTAAAAACGTGTGTACCATCCCTAGGCTCGAGTTATGCGGAGCATTGTTAGGCGCAACATTATACAATAAAATTATAAACTCGCTCAGAATGACATTTACTAATGTTTACTTTTGGACTGATTCCACTATAGTCATAGGGTGGATTCGAATGTCACCGCATCGTCTTAAAACTTTTGTTCAAAACCGTGTAGCTCAGATAAATCAATTGACTGGTGATGCGCCATGGTTTCATATAAATGGGACAGAGAACCCGGCAGATATGTTATCTAGAGGTATAACAATAGCCGATCTTAATAACAATAACATGTGGTGGCATGGTCCCGCTTCATTGAAAGACTTAACCTTAACCAACTCTAATGATACATCGGTAGATGAACAATCATTACCGGAATTAAAGTCGGCGAATATATGTATGATCTCCAATAATGTTACCTATAAAAATGATCTTATTGATTATAATAAATTTTCATCATTTAATCGGTTACGGCGATCGACAGCATACGTACTGCGTTTTATACACAACGCGCGCTCGAGTAAACAACTCCGTAAAACCGGTTTGTTATCAGTCGACGAGTTAGCCGCTTCGATCATTGTGCTCGCGCGCTTTGCACAATTAGAATCCTTTTGTAATGAATACAACGGTTTATTTAAAAATAATGTAGTACGTTCTAAGCGAATACTTAGTCTTAATGTTTTTCTTGATGAAAATAAATTAATCCGCGTTGGCGGGAGATTAAAAAACCTCAGTTTATCATACTACTCGTTATCATATTGTGCAGTAAACACAGATTTACAATGTTGCTATTTAAATACGAACATGAACAGTTGTTGCATGGGGGACCTCAAGCGTTATTAGCGTCTATTCGTGAGGCTTGGTGGCCACTCGGAGGGCGAAACCTGGCCAGGAAAACTGTGCACAACTGTGTCAAATGCGTGCGTATGAAAGGAAAAACAATACAACCACTCATGGGTAATCTGCCATCAGAGCGCCTTGAACCTGGGTTTCCTTTCATGCGCTGCGGTGTAGACTACGCAGGGCCAGTGATGATCTTAAATCGGAGAGGGAGAGGATCTACTCTTCTTAAAGGATATATTTGTATATTTATTTGCATGTGTACTCGCGCTATACACTTAGAGTTAGTCACAAGCCTTACCACAAACGATTATTTACTTGCCTTAAAACGATTTATATCTCGCCGAGGAAAACCGGTCGAGATTATTTCAGACAATGCTAAGAATTTTGTAGGGGCTGAAAAGGAAATTGTATCATGCCTTATGCGTAGTAGTAATGACATTATTAATTTTACAACAAATAACAATATAAAATTCAGCTTCATTCCTCCTCATTCACCTCATTTTGGCGGTTTGTGGGAGTCGGGGGTGAAATCGTGCAAGCATCACTTGCGACGTGCAGTGGGGTGCACCAACCTCACCTACGAAGAGTTCAGCACTGTCCTGTCGCAAATTGAAGCCATCTTGAATTCAAGACCACTGACAGCCATGTCTACAGATCCGAACGATCTACAACCGCTTACACCTGCTCATTTTCTCATCGGGCGGCCTATGACTGCTCCTGCCTGCAAGGACATGACTGCCACACCGAGTCATCGTCTACTGCGATACGATATAATTGAACAAATGAGACAGCATTACTGGAAACGTTGGGCAACCGAGTACGTGACGGAACTGCAAACGCGTACCAAGTGGAAGACGCACCAAGCTGAAGTTCAACTGAACGGTCTCGCTCTCATTAAGGAAGACAATCTGCCACCTTTAAAATGGAAGTTAGGCAGAATTATACGCGTCTACCCAGGAACCGACGGCATTGCCAGAGTAGCTGATCTGCGCACGGCTTCGGGTATCATACGAAGATCCTTCTCCAAAATCTGCCCATTACCCGTTCTACCTGCGAGTGACCTGATGACATCGTGACATCGTGTTCATCCCTTTGAAACCTGCTGCTTTCAAGGCCGGGGCCATGTTAGCGCGCTACGCCATCTAGTGACGGTTGCGAGAACTATGGGTGCGAGCGGCGAAGGAGAGGGGGTCGACCACGGGCGCCTGCGTCGCGAGGATCGGCCGACACAATTTCTCTGACATACCTTCGTTAAAGACAAATTCACACTGTATTTAAAAATTGTAATTACGAATAGATTAAACCTCAGTTTATCATACTACTCGTTATCATTGAAATTCTCCCGAACAATCACAGCCACTGATATAGAGAACTGTCACCGCCTGGGAAACAATGTTTTGAAACCACGTCCCCTTCTCATCAGGTTTCAGAGCTATGGATTGCGAAATGAGGTTTGGAATTCTAAAACTAGACTTAAGGGTACAGGGTTAACATTGTCTGAATTTTTAACCAAGCCCCGTCACGATGTCTTCATGGAAGCCCGCAAGCACTTCGGGCTTAAGCAATGTTGGACCTCTGACGGGAAAATAGTCGTTCAACTTCCGAATAATGTACGTCGTAAGATTGAATCGTCCTCTGAACTGCGAAAACTGTGCACAGAATTCCCATCCCAGCCAATCGTCCATACAGCATCCAGTGGAGCCGCCGTTAGTGAGAAAAGATCCCGTAAGCAGGCCAAATAGCAACAATCTACTTATCCATTACAAATCCACCAGATAATATGTATGTTCTCATGAATAGTATAGTCATCTTTAATCATACTTTGTTTTGGTTAGAAGCTGCAAGTGGAGGTTAGTTTTAAATTAGTTCCTGTTGTCTCACTCTAACTTCCAAACTTAACACCCTTTCAATTTTATGCAGATAATGTCGGTTGGTTTGGAATTTTATAGACATTTTTTCTCTTTTTTTTTGTTCAAATTTATATCACAAAACTTTCACAATTTCATCATATGACTTAAGTGACAGGTTGCTCTCAGTTTGTGTTGTCACTTGTGTCCAGTGTTGCCAGTGGAATATTGTCAAATGTTACACATGACTGCTTAAAAAGTTACATTTTCGGGGTAAAAGTTACGTGACCTTATATTACGAGAAAAACTTCAATACCAACGTTAATAAGACACTTTATTACACTTAATCTAAAATGTTTCCAGTCCCATTAAGTCGTTAAGCTTCAAAAGAAATGCAGTAATTGTTCGATTTTTTTATGTATATACCATAGGTGGCGAGTAGAATTGACTGGTGATTCTGCAAAAGAATATATATAACGAAAACAATACAACTAATTATTTATGAATAATTTAACAAATAATTCAGAAATTGAACTACAAACTTGAAGGAGAAACTTACTTTGTTAATCTATTTTAAAAAAGTCCTCATCATAAACTATTTATCTATTCTGTTTCCCATTTTAATACCAAACAATATTTTGATTTTGATCACAGTTGAAACATTGCCTGTTCACTGAGACTTAGATAATTGTCTCTATGGACAAATTAATGAAGTATTTATTTAAATACCTACTGGATTTATAACTACTCACGAGTTGACGGCAATTTTTTTGGCTATGGCTCATCTTTTTTAAAGGTTTTATGACTATCACAGGTAGATATTTATGTTAAGTCTTATTTTGTAGCATATTAATTTGGTTAAAATGATTGTTGATGATGATAATGTTGATGATGACGATGGATAATATGATTGCTACCTCAATAAAGTTGTGGGGACTTTACTAAAAGCTTACTAGGGAGAGTTGAAATTAACGCGAAGAGTCGCCATTCACTGTAATATGCCAATTATCTACACGTATGTGCGTTGTCCAAGACGTTATGTCTTTAAATCCACCACTTTTATACATAAAAACTCGGATTTACACCAATTTTGGAAAATAATATAATACCGCGTTGCATTCTCTTCAGTGTTCGTGCCAAAACTTTTCTATGGCTCACTCTGTGAGTAATTTCCAGTGTCAAATAATATAATTTGGTAAATTACATAAATATTCTACTGCGTTTATTTAATTTAACCTCGATCAAATGTTGAAAATGATCACGATATCAAAGTTACGTTACGAGAAAATCTTTTTTTCAACCTTCAATTTCTTTTTTAAATAGGTACCTACTTACTGATTGAAATTTTCGAATCGAATCGAGACAAAAATCTTTTGAAATTATGACAATTGTTCTTGCACCGTAGATACATTATATAATAATAATTATTATCCTTTCTACCACACTAGTGAATGAACATGAAATAATTATTTGAAAATATATTATTCTTTGATTGATAGTTGTTCGAACAGAAGTAAACTTTATTAGGTACTGGGAAAAAAAGTTTAAAGTTGTTTGAACCTTGTCATCTCCATACAAGCGATTTCTCTAACAATACCAAGGTTGGTATTACTCTTATATTACTGGTGATACGGGTAGCGTAGTTAGTAAAATAATATTTACCACAGACTACAGAACACTACAGAATTCTGACTGATATTGACCCGAACCAATACGGCAAAAGTTACAATAAAGTTACATTTTGAGTCATGTTACGGAGATGTTACATAAGGGGGTCAAAAGTTACGTAAATTGTAACAAAAGTTACAATCTGGCAACGCTGCTTGTGTCATATTATATTTCGTTCAGAAACAAGATAATTTGTCAGTACGTTTAGTTATTACAGTGTAATTTAATTGTGTATGTCCCTTTGGTGCACTGAGGATAACTTAATGAGAGTATTGTTTTTATATAAATTATATATTTAATATTATTTTTATAATTCTTTATATATAGTATTGTTTATATTTATGTCTGATTATGATGATAGTTATATGTCTTGCTCTTCGTCTGTTGTGTCTGATGAGGACTATGCCAGTGCATCTAGCGATAGTGAGAAGGATGCAGTTCGCCTACGCAAGGACTTGTTGACCATTTTTAGTCCTTTAGACAAATTTTTGAATGTTGTGCACATCAATGCTCAAAGCGTTCACGCCCACTACCCAGATCTACTTTTGGCTTTCGACTCTAACATCATACATGCTGTGCTCATATCTGAAACTTTTCTCAAACCTACACTTCCTTCTACACAGTATACACTACCAGGGTATAAACTGATACGAAATGATAGGGTCGGCAAAGGGTATGGCGGGGTCGGGATCTACCTGCGCAATGATATCACGTTCAAAGTGATAGATCAGTCTCCTAATCCTTACTCCGGCTTTACTGAGCATATCTTCATTGAAGTTGACCTATATCATATTAAATGCCTGCTGGGTGTATACTACAGTCCTTCCCTCAAAATTGACTATTTCTCTTCCTTCGAATCTAAGTTAGAAAAACTATCCTCTATATATCAGCACTCCATAATCTTAGGTGATTTCAACACATGCCAACTCAAGGATGATGCGCGCAGCCGAAGCCTCCAATATGTGGTCTCTTCTGTGAACATGCACATTCTTCCATTAAATGCAACACACCGCGCCCCTCACTATGTTCCTTCTCTCTTAGATCTGATTATTGTGTCTGACCGAAATAAAGTTGCTACTCATGGTCAACTTCCTGCTCCTTTCTCTTACCATGACCTTATTTACATCTCCTACAAAATTCGCACGCCGAAACCTAAACCTACATTTTTCTTTTTCCGGTGTTTCAAAAACATCGACTTGCAAAATTTGAAGGCCGATTTGAGAGGAGCTGACTTCTCTCTTGTCTATAATTCCCGGGACATTGACACAAAAGTAGATACCTTTAACAAAATTCTCATGTGTCTTTACGATAAGCATGCTCCATTGAGAAAGATTAGGGTGAAGCATTTACCTGCACCCTGGCTCTCAGATAATATTAAACTGGTTATGTCTAAAAGGGATAAAGCCAAAAGACGTTACAATCGAAATCCATCCGATGATAATTGGTCTGCTTACAAAATTATTCGGAATCGCTGCAGTCGTCTGTGTAGGGACGCGAAAAGGCGCCACATCCACGATTCTATCAAAAATTCCAACACATCTCAGGTATGGCAATTCCTTAGGTCCCTTGGTATCGGTAAGACTTCCAGCGACATTTCGCAGAATATTGATCTCAATGCGCTGAATATACATTTCTCCACTCCGCCAACGTTCATAGATGATGTAGATAAAGTATCTACTTTAAATTATATCTCCAGTCTTCCCCTGCCTGAATGTGCTTCGTTTATATTCAACCCGGTTGCGGAGGACGATGTAAGGAAGCAAATTGTAGCGATCTCCACGAAAGCGGTAGGCAATGATGGTATGCAACAACAAATGTTGCTACCAATTTTAAATGAAATCCTTCCAGCCATTACCCACATCATAAATTTTTCACTTGAATATAGTTCTTTTCCAATGGCCTGGAAGAAAGCACTTGTTATTCCTTTGCCCAAAACCTCCAATCCCACCTTGGTATCCCAGTTTCGACCCATATCAATTCTACCAATTCTTTCCAAAGTGCTTGAGAACACAGTGCGTAATCAATTAACTAGTTACCTCTCCTCTAACGGTCTACTGAGTCCATACCAATCTGGGTTCCGTTCAGGCCATAGTACTGTTACGGCACTAGTCAAAATATCAGATGACATAAGACTGGCCATGGAAAACAAACTCCTAACTGTATTGGTTTTACTGGACTTCAGTAGCGCCTTCAATTCTGTTGATTTCGACATACTCTTGGGCATCCTTTCGTCGTTAAATATATCGTCCTCTGTGATCGCTTGGTTTAACTCCTATCTTCGGGGTCGCTCGCAGCGGTTTCGCTCTGATGAGGCGTCCTCTGACTGGTGTGACCTTGTTGCGGGCGTACCGCAAGGTGCCGTCCTCTCTCCTCTTCTATTCTCAATTTTCATTAATGCTATCCACAAAGTAATTTCCTCCAATTATCATCTCTACGCAGACGATTTGCAGCTATATCGACATTTCAGGGCTGAGGAGGTAGATGAGGCCATTACTGACATCAATAATGACCTTAACAGCATTAATGCTTGGGCAAAATCCTTCGGATTGCTTGTCAATCCCGCCAAATCTCAGGCAGTCATTATAGGTGGCAGATACTTTTATAATCAACTTGACCATGCCTCTCTACCTTCTGTTTTTTATAACAACACTTTGATACCATATACCACGGTCGCCAAAAACCTAGGGATTACAATAGATTGCAACTTGTCCTGGATTAGTCATGTCAACGAGGTTAGCAGAAAAGTTTTCGGTACCTTCCACTCTCTTAAGCGTCTTCAAAATTTCCTTTCTTTTAGGACCAAAGTCTGTCTTGCTCAATCTCTTCTCCTTCCTCTTCTAGACTATGCTGATGTCGCCTTTCTGGATGCAACTGAAGAGCTATGGAACAAAATGGAGCGACTGCAAAATTTATGCATTCGTTTCATTTACGGTCTACGGAAGTACGACCATGTTTCCGAGTTCCGGATGCAACTGAAATGGTTGCCAGTTCGGCGGCGTCGAGATATTCACATTCTTTCCCTTCTCTTCTCTATTCTTCATAATCCTCATTCTCCTTCATATCTCCGTGAGCGCTTTGAATTCATTGTCCCCAGGGGTAAACCCTGTCGCACTACCTCCTCTCTTTTACTTCGAACTCCTTCTCATAGTTCTTCTTGCTACGACAATTCTTTCACAGTTTCTGCAGTACGGCTGTGGAACTCTCTTCCTCACTCGATACGCGATAGTCCATCTTTAAATACTTTTAAAAAACGAATAAAAGACTACTTTCTCTCGCAACAGGAGCAAACATAATAGGTATCATTCTGTGTTTGTAGATTTATGTATATGTGTATGAATGTATGTATGTATATAAGTAGGTATGTAAGTATGTATGTTTATAGGTATTTATATGTATGTAATTCTGTGTGTATGTATGTATTTGTGTATGTATGTATTAATATCTATGTATACCTATTACCTGGGGTATACATCTCGTATACCTCGTACATCAGAATCTCTTTTTTCATGTACACTAGACTTAGCCTCTCGTATTGCAATTCCTCTGTGCACTCCCAGGTTTGCTGGAAGAAAACTCATCTCTGAGTTAAGCTCGCCTTTGTACATTACATATCACTATTCTGTTTGAATGCAATTTATGTGTACAATAAAGTGTAAATAAATAAAATAAAAAAAATACTAAATTGTTTAAGCACACTTTCTATAAATTTGCTACTTTGACATCCTCAGAAGTGGAACGATCTTTTTCCTCATGTAAATGGATTTTAGATCTTAAAATAAATAGACTAAAAATAGAAAACATAGAAAAAGTCATGTATATGATTTTAATTTTCATCAGTATTGAAAACAGAATTGTATATATTTGTACTTAATATTAAAAAACGTTAATTTTATGTATATACGATATACGATAAATGTTGGTTTTATTCAACGCGTAATCTTAATGACTACCATGCTATTGTTAAGTATTTGCAAAAACTAGTCCCATTAAAGTAAACTAAAATACTAGGCATAAATTATACGGAACAGATAACGATGAGGGCGGAGATGCACTTCATTTCAATTTATTATTATTCAAGTGATAAATGAAAACAAGCTTAGATAGTTTTGAAAAACATTTGTTATTTGAAATCGGAAATACCGGAAGAAATTCCTATATTGCGCACCATGTTATTCTTTCGGCGACCAGTTTTGATATAAGTAGCAAAAAACAAGATTCATCTTTCTACTCCGATCACTGGTAATCACACTAATCACGTGTTTAATTTTTTTTTCATGAATCGTTTTGTTTGTTAAAATTGTTTATTTTTTTGTATATTTAGCGATCCAAGATGGCGGACACGACATTTTCACAAAAATCGATATGGGTATCGTTTTCGGGGTTTTAGGGGTTGCCAATTACGAATATATCATCCACTAGCTGTCCCGGCAAACTTCGTTTCGCCTTAGAAATTAGAATCAATTAGCTGTATCAAATTCTCCTAATTATTTTGAGAACGGAAAGCATTTCGATTCGGGCCTCATACACACAATGAGCTCCCGACACTAATAGGTCACCGGGGCCCATACTTACACCTACGGAGCCTATATACCTATGGGACCCATACAATCATATAGGTACCTCACACTTCATACTACCACAAACCATCAATTTTTCGACCTAAATAAAAAAATTGCCATCATAAATATTTTCGCGGCCCAAGCAACGGGCATTTTTTTAATTCAGAAGAATGTCTACTAATCACTCTCTGATGATATTTTCACGCATTATGTAAATTCTATATCAAACGTCAGATAACATAGAAGAATATCATACAGCAGTATTTTAGTATTTTTTCCAATTCGTATTCCATATTCAAAATTTAGACATGGCGTATGTCGGATCAGCTATTTTTACCCGACTACGGCGAAGCCAAAAGGAGGGTTATGATTTTGACAGGCTATGTATGTATGTATGTATGTATGTATGTATGTATGTATCTATGTATGTATGTATGTATGTATGTATGTATGTTCATTTGTTACCTCATAGCTCTTCAACTACTAATTAGAACTGAACAAATGAGGTATCGTTACAAGCGGCTTGATCGTCCGATGGTTATAGGCTATATGACGTGTCACTCAATCTTGTGTGGCGCCCTCTAGCGCTCATAAGGTACAGTTTAAAAAAAATAATTTGAGATAAATATGCCGTGTTTGGTATCAAATGAAAGGGCTTAATAAGCACATTTCAAATATGTATGAATTATTATCTTTACCTTGCCCCAAAATAAAATAAATAAAAAATAAAGTTTAAAACTAAAACCCGACTACCGAAAAATCACGTTCTAAAAAGTAACAAACAAGAAAATATCAAGGATAGCCGTGGTCGTATGCCACTTACTCTAACAAAAAATACATTCTAGCGAAAAGTGGCATACGACCACGGCTATCCTTGATATTTTCTTGTTTGTTACTTTTTAGAACGTGATTTTTCGGTAGTCGGGTTTTAGTTTTAAACTTTATATATGGTGGTTATGTATTCTTAAATTTTCTAATTTTCCGCGCAATTTTCTTCATTTTTTCTTTCATAAGAACCTCCTCCTAACAATAACGAACACAACAAAAAAAGAATTAGCGAAATCGGTTCAGCCGTTCAGGCGTGATGTCGTGACCAAGGGAAATAGGGGTTCATTTTTATATATATAGATTTAGCGATCCAAGATGGCGGACTCGCTTTTTTCCCCAAAATCGATATGGGTATCGATTTCAGGGCTTTTGGGGTTGTTTATTACGAATTTATCATCAATTTAGCGATCCAAGATGGCTGACTCGAAATTTTAACCAAAATCGATATGGGTATCGTTTTCAGGGTACTCGGGTTGCTGATTACAAATATATTATTCATGTAGCGATCCAAGATGACTAGATGGATGATATATGAAATCGAAACCGAAACCGAAACTGAAATCGAAATCGAAATCGAAATTCAAAAACTCAGAGTTAAAATATTACGTTTGCTTGATCATAATTGGTTGAGTAGAACCGGAGATATAACCAAAAGTCGTAATAACCGTCATCCATGCGAGCGGGGCCGCGGGCATCAGCTAGTAATTTATATTAGCGTGAGTTGATGTGTCTTGACAGAACAAAGAGATCAAAATAGGGGTTATATATAAAATGTTACAGAAAAATTAATAATAAATAAAAACTGAAGTGACAACTCTGACAAAACTGCAAAAGGCGGCATTTCCGAAAACACTAAACGCGATGAACTACTGTTAGATCACTCGTTGTACTGTAGTTACATCATCCCTTCCTTCACTCTTTACCTTTTCCGTTGTCTCTTTTCTTAGCTCCAATACTTTGATTCCATATTTCCTCTCACTCGATGCCCACGCGTGCATGGCAGCGGGCGCTGCATCCCGCTGGAGTGGGTGTGCGACGGCGAGGCGGACTGCGGCGCGCGCGAGGACGAGGCGGCGTGCGCGGCGGGCGGCGCGCCGGCGCCGTGCCAGCCCACGTACTTCCGCTGCCCCGACGCGCGCTGCGTGCCGGGCCGCTGGCGCTGCGACGGCGAGGACGACTGCGGCGACGGCGCCGACGAGATGCGCTGCGAGCCGCGCGCCTGCTCCGAGTCCGAGTTCCGCTGCGCCTCGGGCGACTGCGTGCGCGGCGCGCTGCGCTGCTCCGGCGTGCCCGACTGCGCCGACGGCAGCGACGAGCGCGACTGCGGCGCCTGCGCGCCCGGCGCGCGCGCCTGCGCCGACGGCCGCTGCGTGCGCGCCGCCTGGTGGTGCGACGGCGAGCCCGACTGCGCCGACGCCAGCGACGAGCGCGCCTGCGCCGCCGCCGAGCCGCGCGCCTGCGCGCCGCCCGCCTGGCGCTGCGACGGCCGCGCCGATTGCGCCGACGGCCGCGACGAGCTGCCGGCGCTGTGTGCCGCGCACGCCTGCCCGGCGCCCTCCTTCCGGTGGGTCCCGCGCCGCCGCCCGGAAGGCCCCGCGCGCCGGCTCGGGCACTGACGCGCTCTGTTGCAGGTGCAAGAACGACACGTGCCTGCCGCTGGACCTGGTGTGCGACGGGTTCGAGGACTGCGACGGCGACGAGGAGCCGGCCCTGTGTACGTAGCGCCGCGCCGGTACGCGGTAGGTCTAGGGCGCGTGCCGGTACTGACCGCTGTGTGTGCGCAGGCCAGCGGCGCGGCGGGCCGGGCGAGGCGGCGTGCGCGCCGGGCGAGACGCTGTGCGACGACGGCCACTGCGCGCCCGGCGAGGCGCCGTGTGACGACCACGGTAATGCGCCGGACGATATCGACCTTACCGGAGGGGAACTACCTTAATATATCTAAGTTTGACCAAATCCGCAGTTAGACTGGTAAAGCAGACCCCCGACTCCAAGCTGAAAGCTTCGGAGGCGACTGAGATTAGCGCGAAGTTGAAGAAGAAGACACTGGGTCAAAAATATTGACTTTATATAAATACAGAGGAAACAACGTGTCCTTTGATTTCAATTTTGCAAATACAATTTTACACGTGTAATAAACGATATAACCCCAGCATATCTAGCTGGGAGGACCATATGTTGGGGTTGTATCGTTTATATTATGATCTAGCTGGGAGGACCATATGTTGGGGTTGTATCGTTTATATTATGATCTAGCTGGGAGGACCATATGTTGGGGTTGTATCGTTTATATTATGATCTAGCTGGGAGGACCATATGTTGGGGTTGTATCGTTTATATTATGATCTAGCTGGGAGGACCATATGTTGGGGTTGTATCGTTTATATTATGATCTAGCTGGGAGGACCATATGTTGGGGTTGTATCGTTTATATTATGATCTAGCGGGAAGGACCATATGTTGGGGTTGTATCGTTTATATTATGATCTAGCGGGAAGGACCATATGTTGGGGTTGTATCGTTTATATTATGATCTAGCGGGAAGGACCATATGTTGGGGTTGTATCGTTTATATTATGATCTAGCTGGGAGGACCATATGTTGGGGTTGTATCGTTTATATTATGATCTAGCTGGGAGGACCATATGTTGGGGTTGTATCGTTTATATTATGATCTAGCTGGGAGGACCATATGTTGGGGTTGTATCGTTTATATTATGATCTAGCGGGAAGGACCATATGTTGGGGTTGTATCGTTTATATTATGATCTAGCGGGAAGGACCATATGTTGGGGTTGTATCGTTTATATTATGATCTAGCGGGAAGGACCATATGTTGGGGTTGTATCGTTTATATTATGATCTAGCTGGGAGGACCATATGTTGGGGTTGTATCGTTTATATTATGATCTAGCTGGGAGGACCATATGTTGGGGTTGTATCGTTTATATTATGATCTAGCTGGGAGGACCATATGTTGGGGTTGTATCGTTTATATTATGATCTAGCTGGGAGGACCATATGTTGGGGTTGTATCGTTTATATTATGATCTAGCTGGGAGGACCATATGTTGGGGTTGTATCGTTTATATTATGATCTAGCGGGAAGGACCATATGTTTTTTATGGTGGCATTTTGAGATGTTGAGAGACATGCAGTTAGTGACACACCATTCATTCATTCCATCTATATCATTTTGTAGGCTTTGAGTATCGTAGGTACAATGCAATTGTTTTATAAATTTTGAGGTCATCCGCAAATAACTGGTACTTTGACTCTATAATACTACATAAATACTTTCCCTATTAAAATCTTTCAACATGCATAATAACGTCGGCCGTGATCGACGCGACGAATAGTGCAATGCGACCGGTCGCACAGGCGCGTTCACGTCCAGTGATCGTGTCTATACCGCACAAGTGTGTCGCGCAGGCGCGTGCCGCTGGGACACGTGCTCGCAGCTGTGCCTGAGCAAGGCGCGCGCGCACGCGTGCAAGTGCGCGCCGGGCTTCCGCGCGCGCCTCCTGCCCGACGGCGCCGCCGCCTGCGAGGCGCCCGCGCGCCCGCGCGTGCTGCTGGCCGACGGCGGCGCGCTGCGGGCCTGGCGCGCGCGCGAGCCCGACGCGCCCGCGCCCGCCGCCCGCGCCGCCGGCCCCGACATCTGGTGCGTGGGCGGCGCGCTGCTGGGCGCCGAGTGGTGGGTGGTGTGGGGCGACGACGCGGGCGCGCTGCGCCGCGCCAACCTGTCGGCGCTGGACGCCGGCCTGGCGCCGCGCGACGCCGAGCTGCTGGCGGAAGCGGGCGCGCCGGTGCGCGGGTGCGCGCTGGACGGCGCGGGCCGCGTGTACTGGGCGGCGGGCGAGCGCGTGCTGGCGGGCGCGCCGGGCGGGCCGCGCGCCACGCTGCACTTCCGCGCCGGTGCCATGCCGCACGACCTGGCGCTGCACCTCGAGTCGCGCCTCCTGTTCTGGGCCGACGCCGGCGCCGAGCCGGGCGTGTGGGTGGCGGGGCTGGACGGCGCCGAGCCGCGCCGCCTGGTGCGCCGGCGCGTGCGGCGCGTCACGGCGCTGGCGCTGGATGCGTGGGCGCGGCGCGTGTACTTCGTGGACGGCTACTACGACACGCTGGAGTCCGTGCGGCTGGACGGCGGCGAGCGCGTGCTGCACGCGCAGTTCGCGCAGCGGCCGCCGCTGGCGCCGGCGCCGCCGCACGCGTACGTGGGCGGCGCGGCGCGGCGCGCGGGCAACTCGTCGGCGGCGGCGCTGGCGGGCGCGCTGGTGCTGGAGGCGCGCGCGTGCTCGCGGCTGGCGGCGTGGGAGGAGTGGCTGTGGTGCGCGGCGCCGCGCGGCCTGGCGCGCATCCCGCGCCGCGCCGGCCGCCGCGCGCAGCCGCGCGTGTGGGCGCCGCGCCGCGCGCTGACGGCGCTGGCGCTGCTGCACGCCGCCATGGCGCCGCCGCCCGGTGAGTGCGCGAGTGACGGATTGTTCACAGAGCTCGAATATCCCTAAATCTTGAATAAGAATAACAGGGCGTTTTTTTAAAGTATAAAATGTCAAAATCACAGAAAAAAATAAACTTTGCTTGGTGGTGGTGTGATAAGCGGTGAGAACTTCGTTTCCAAATATTAAATCCTTCGATCGGTATTCGTTGCGCAGGAGCGGACCCGTGTGAGGAGGCGTGTGACGTCAGCGCCCTGTGCCTCCGCAGCGCGGCGTCGCGTGGTTTCGCCTGCTTGTGCCCCGACGGGCTCGCGCCGGAGGATGAGGGCGTCGCTGGGGTGAGTCACACTGCGTGTGTTTATGTTTGTGAGAGGGTACCAATCATTCTTCATCACATACAATGTTCTTTTATAATAGTCCCTCTCATAGGGTTGACGCGCACAGTTATGTCACTACGAATCGAATCGAAATCGAATCGAAAAAGTGCGCGAAAGTCCTAAATGCGATTTGAAACTGTCCTCTGTCAATGGAGCCGGCGTTGTTCAGTGAGGCCCTGTAGAAGCTCCTTCGCTTGATGGCAAGACCTGTGCTCCGAATTAGGTTTAACTGTACGTCCGCAGGAGAGGCGCAAGTGCGTAGCGCCGGGCGGCGCGGTGGCCGCGGGCGCGCCGGCGGGCGCGTGCGCGCTGGCGTGCGGGCCGGGCGCGTGCGAGCTGGCGGGCGGCGCGCCGCGCTGCCGCTGCCCGGCGCTGTTCGCGGGCGCGCGCTGCGAGCACTACCGCTGCGCGCAGCACTGCCACCGCCGCGGCCGCTGCGAGCTCGACCCCGCCCCGCCCGCGCCTTCCGCGCCCCTCGCGCCCCCCGCGCTCGCGCCGCTGCGCTGCAGCTGCTACGCGGGCTATAGCGGCGCGCGCTGCGAGTTGCACGAGCCGCAGCCCGCCGACAAGCAGGTGAGCAGCCGCCGCGACCTCCTGTACCGTCTTGTATTATGCTCTAACAGTAAATACCTAACGTCCCGTACGCGGTGTGGTCGCAGTGTGCGGCGTGCGGGCCGGGCGCGACGCCGGCGTGCCGGGACTACTGCCTCAACCAGGTGAGTGCGCCCGCGCCGCCGCCGTGCGCTGGCGGCGCGGGCGCTACTGACCGGCGGCGCGTGCGCAGGGCTCGTGCCGCGAGGCGGCGCCGGGCGCGCCGGAGTGCGCGTGCGCGCGCGGCTGGGCGGGCGAGCGCTGCCAGCGGCGCGCGTGCGAGGACGCCGGCTGCTCGCCCGCGCCGCCGCCCGCGCCGTCCCACACGCCGACTGACGGTGAGTCGCCCCACGCTTATTTTTATTTTTTTTATTTTTTTGCTAATGATAATATGTTTCTGAGGGCCTTGTAGGAGTCCTCGTTCTTGGCATTAATTTTGACACACTTACCATTCAAGATTTTAGTGGTAAATGCATCTCCCTGGGGATTTGCTGCTATCACGTCGAAGAAGGCTTGATAGTCGTCTATTCCATCTACAATTATAGGTGGAGGGGGTGGCGCCTTCTTTACTTTGGAGTTTTTGGTAACCAAAGTATCAGCCTTCTGAGCTTCTTCCGTTTGAGTAGGCGACGAGCTCAGTTTCCTTTTCTTTCTGGATTTAACTCGAATCCACTCGGTTTCCTTGACCAGATCTTCTTCATCTGTACAGTATTCCGAGCATTTGGTAGAATTGTCTGTGGGTGTGACTTTTGGTTCACTAGCCTTGACTTTGTTTTCATGAGTGAAACTCATGATTTGCTTTTGCAGCTCATCGATTTGAGTCTGCATCTTCTGTATAATCTGGCGAAGATTGGCATTTTCAGCTTTCTCTTCACTGTACGCTTTAAACAGTAGATGTTCATTCTCTGTTTTAAGTGTAATTGGGCTCGACGACATATTTAAAACTAATAAAGGGCTTCGCCTTAATTTTATTATTTATGTTACCTTGCGAAATGATGAGTGCGTCATCGCGGCGATCGTTCAACCGACGCGCGACGTTCTGCAACGTTTGCACTTTGCACTATTATTTAGTTCATACGCGCAACGCGACTGTTCTGAATGATAGACGAAATAATAATGAACGCTTATTTTATTTTTGGTAATTGTGTGCTTCCCGATCGCCACCCGTTGCTACTGAAGGGAACCGACAAAACAGATTTTCAAACTAGGTCCACCGCTCTACTTCAAGGGAACCCGGACGGACGCACCTGTATTGTGTCGCTAGAATGTATCACGACAACCACGAACACACACACAGCTCCGGCCGATTCAATTTACCGTCGATATTACGAGTATACTGGTAACTATTTCATTTGTGTCTGTGTGTTTCAAATAGCTTTTTTCGAGGTCCAAAGTGTAGTGAGATCGACGGCCGAGGCTGAAGGAGCTCGCCGTTACCTACAATACGAGTGAGTACCTGCTCTGTCGCCTCGCTCCGCTGAGCGTTATTGTCGATATTGTTCAGGTATAAAAACTTGGGTGAGTCGATTAGGCACATGTTCATGAAGATATGATCGTGCGTGGTACTGCGCCGCGCGGCGCCCGGCCACTCGCCACTCGGCACTCGGCACTCGGCACTCGCCACTCGCCACTCGCCGGCCGCGTGTACTGATCACGTGTCGGTGTGTGTGTAACACGCGTACGGTCTACTTAAACCCACTCGTACAGTCAGCATCAGAACGAGCTTGACTGCAAACTCTCAAAATTATATTACCACCAATGTATTAAAAGCAAATCAATCTGTTTTATTGATTAGAATTGTTACACATATTGAGTCTGACCGGTTTCACCAACATTCTCAAAGGTTTACATTTAGATGTTTGAATGTTCCATTTCTTAACCACTACAATATTTAACATTTTCCATAGGTGGATATTTTAATAAAAAAAGATTAATATTGAATTATCGTTCAAACTAAAGGTGTATACCATAATATCAGAGCAATTAGTCAACAGGGCCGGAAAAAACTAAGGCATTATTATTATAATTTTCAGTACTTCGTCTAGCAAAACCGATCGACCGTTTAGTCCACTCTCGACCCCTCGACCCCCAATAAATAATGTGTCCACTGGACCCCTAACCATAGTTTCCTCTCGACCCCCATTAGTACACTTAGGGTGATAAATCATTCATCTATGCGTATTGAAAATTGGTCCTTCGAGAGGTGTAGGCGTATAATGACATAAACATAACATAACATAAGCTGGGATGCCGGCGGTGACAAGAGCCCGGCGGATAATGGCATTTAAATGTGCATGACGTGACATGCGTCCTGCGCTCCGCATGATAGGCCGTGATGCCCGAGGCTGTCGACTGCTTCTCCACAGTGGCAACGATGAGGAGAAACACAGGGAGCACCCAAACGAAGGCAGGCTGCAATCCTGAAAGTCGTGTCATCCAACATGGTGCCAATGTTGGATGACGGAAGAGCCTAAAGCCATACACCAGAGTCCCACTCGGTTGATGGGCAAAACAGTATTTGGGCAAAACATTTTTCAAGCATTTATAGCTTCGGCTTTACCTGGCACTTCGGAATTAACCAGTGTATTAAAATGGTATTGGGTATTAAAATTTTCCTAGTTAATTCCTCTGTGCCATGAGTCGAAGCTAAAAATGCTGGCAAACTAACATCAGAAATTTTACGAACACCGAACCCCAGCGAACCGAACCAGCGAAGCGAACCGGGAGAGATGCTTGGAGCCAGGCTCGGTGGTTCAAATCTGCATTCAAAATTTTGCATAGGGTATTTTGGATAATTTTGTCCATCTTGCCTAAAAGTTCCAAATGTTTAAAAAATTGTGATGATCGTAGAGCATGGGTGAATTTGGGGACCAAAAGGCAATATCTGACAATTGTAAAAGCGGAATGTATATTAATTTGGAGGAGTCGGTCCGAAACTTCATTGAAATTTTGTATCGCTTGGTTTGACCAATATAATCGGGTCAAAGAACACATAGCTGACATAAAACACCAACGCTCAACAAAGTCAGCTGTATGTGAACACGCGCAAAAAGGCACCAACCATTACCTAAGGTTTGATAAACCACAGATACTCGCCAAAGAACACCGATATATTCCTAGAATGATCCGCGAGGCTATTGAAATTAAAAAACACCCAAATTTTAATAGAGAGGATGGATGGACCGTACCACCAGCTTGGGACCCAGTCATCCACTTAATCAAACCCAGTAAGCAGCAAAATCCAGCAAGACTTAACAACACAGTGAGCTCATTCTGCGTGAATGCGAACACCAATAATTCACCATGATTCGGGTATTTTGAGATAACTTATACTTCAAACTATGTGACAACTACCATCGTGAGTCACACCGCGAAAATGGCTGCTGCAAAGCAGCCGAAACGTCGGGTTAAAAAGTAATAATAACAAATATATCGCGATAGAATCCGTAAAAAGTGGTTTTACTTCAATGAGTGACACCCTCGAGCCTTTGCAGATGCGTAGAGATGTTGCGTCTTTGGCAGTTTTCTACCGTCTCTACCATGGTGAATGTTCTGACGAGCTCTTCCAATTAGTCCCACCCTCCCCTTTCCTTCACAGGACGACACGTGCAGGGCTAAGATGTCATCCATTTACGGTGCAGAGTATACCTGCTAGAACCAAGCGTTTCAGTGATTCATTCCTATGCCGCACCACTAAGGCCTGGAATTCCCTGCCAGTTCACGTGTTTCCTTCTTCCTACAGTCCTGGGTCCTTTAAGCGGGGCGTGAAAAGGCATCTAATGAGGCCGTCAAGCTGAGTGCCACCACTGTTAACATGGTAAATGTTTACGATGGTGACCCTCTTTCCGAGAATTTGCCTTTAGCTTAACATCAGGCGAGGTGAAATCAAATTGACGTGTGCTGCATAAAAAAAAAAAAAAAAAAATCGCGTAAACTTCAGAAAATATCAAATATTTCACATTTTGAAGGATTTAGTTCTAAACCAATAGTTTTAAATTTGTCTTTCAGAAAAGCCAAATCTTGAAGCACTGTGTCTATATCCCCTCCTAGAGTCCCTCCGTCATCAAGATACCAGATCTTAAATTTGGAATTTAGCAGCCTAATGATAGGATGTAATGATAAGCTGAAAATGAGTGGCCCAAGAGGGTCACCTTGTTGACACCCGACCGCAGAATCTAAAATATTTTCTTTAAATAGTAATTTAGAAGGGTGTCTGTAGCAAAAAACGAAAAATCGGTGTCGGAATTTGGAGCATCGGGGAAGGAAAGGTCGTCAGATGGCGGTTTGTGCTTGTTCTTCAGATCTGCAAGAGTATCTGGAGAGCAAGGCGCCACTACGTCGCTACTAAAAAGTAATCTAAATAATATTATTAATTTAATTTCATAATCGTGTAGTTTAAAGAGCAAAGGAAAATAACGCGGGGATAAAAATAGTAAATCGTAGACATGGCCGGGTTTTATTTTGGTATGGACACCAGTTTTATAAGCACAAAATTTATAAATGTAAATCGCTAATTTGGACTTGTTCCCAAAAACAAAAACAGAAATGTAATGGATTTAGTAAGTGAATTCACATGCGTTTATAATAATAATAGTCCTTATTTGTCTGAAATGTATTAATGTTTTTATTTTTAAGGTATTTTTCACAGGAAGTACTAGGTAACAGAAACGCTAGTAGCAGGATCAGTATTGCTGTGAGCCTGGTACTTTTCACTTGAAGTACTAGGCACATAGAAACGCTAGTTGCTGGGTCACTATTGCTGTGAGCCTGGTACTTTTCACTTGAAGTACTAAGCACATAGAAACGCTAGTTGCTGGGTCACTATTGCTGTGAGCCTGGTACTTTTCACTTGAAGTACTAGGCACATAGAAACGCTAGTTGCTGGGTCAGTATTGCTGTGAGCCTGGTAGTTTTCGCATGAAGTACTAGGCTCACGAACATCATCAATCAACCCCATCATCATTGGCACCAACTATCACCCCCAGGCCCACCCTTATGGGGACGGAGGTCCGTTTGTGCCCTCCGATGTCCTAGTTGCGTGCCCACGTGGGCGGCCCAGCCTGCGAGTCTCTCTCGCTCACGTCTCCACTCCCTTTCCGCCGTCTCCTTCTCGAGCATTACCGTCAAGTCTCCCACGAATCTGCGTAGCAGGCCATCATCACCGCGAGTAGGGTGGCGAGCATGAGAACTCTCACTTCTAGGGCCGACTCCAGCCCCCGTTTCGGCGTTCCCCCACCGGACACTCGCTGAGCGTGAGCAGCCTCAAGTCCTGCCTCGTATCGCAGTGATAGCACTCGGACGTTGGCTCCTTATCGTTGGACGTGGGCACTAACTTTTCATATGACGTACCAGGCACACAGAAACGCTAGTTGTGGGATTAGTATTTCTGTGAGCCTGGTACTGTTAACATGGACTACTGGGCTCACAGAAACGTCGGTCGTGGGATTGGTATTTCTGCAAGCCTAGTACTTAATACATAAAGCACCAGGCTCACAGAAATACTAATCCCGCAACCGAAGTTTCTGCGAGCCTAGTAATCCATGCTTAAAGTACCAGGTTCCCAGAAATATTTATTTCGTGACGATCCGCGATCATGACCTTCCCAGTATGAAAAGTATCCTACATATAACCGTCTCTGGGCATGGGTCTGATGGATGGTGCCAATGATGATGGGGGTGATTGGTGATGATTGTCTAGTACCTCATGCGAAAAGTACCAGGCTCACAGCAATAGTGATCCCGCAACTAGCGTTTATATTTGCCTAATACTTCATGTGAAAAGTACCAGGCTCACAGCAATACTGATCCTGCTACTAGCGTTTCTGTTTCCTAGTACTTCCTGTGAAAAATACCTTAAAAATAAAAACATTAATACATTTCAGACAAATAAGGACTATTATTATTATAAACGCATGTGAATTCACTTACTAAATCCATTACATTTCTGTTTTTGTTTTTGGGAACAAGTCCAAATTGGCGATTTACATTTATAAATTTTGTGCTTATAAAACTGATGTCCATACCAAAATAAAACCCGGCCATGTCTACGATTTACTATTTTTATCCCCGCGTATATATGCCCTCCTTATTGCAAACGCAGTACTTGCAAAATGGCGGTTTCGAGATAAACGCGGTAAAGCTATTTTCTGATTTCTAATGGAGAAATATTCGTGGTATAACTTTTAAAATTTAACTAAAAATTAGTAAAAAATTCAAGCTTTCTATTGATATATTTTTTTCTTTATTTTATTGTCTTATTTAGATAAAATGCTCAGTACTGCGTTTTCATTAACTTTTTGGGCTTGCGAGCATTACAGTATTACTAAGACTAAATGCAGTAACTGTGTTTATTACTGCAAACTTATCTAGCACGTGCTTATTACTGCGTTTGTAATTAGCAATCATTTTATATTTTTATGCCTGGTCCTCCTAAAAATTCAAATAACACTGTTTGTTACTGCGTTTAGGCTTAGCATCGCAAGAGTAGGCTCTTCTTATTTTCGTTACGTTCAGATGCAATAATGGTGACTACTGTGTTTGTCTTTAGTTAATATTCGTTGCAAAAAAGTTATGTGCTAAAAGCATATGCAGTAAACGTAGCAAGTACTGCATAAACTTCTAGCATATGCTTAATGCTTCAAATCTTTTTAGTGAAACTAACATTTAGGTGCAAGTGCTGCGTTTCATGTTAAATAAAAATCACGTTTTTAATAAAAAAAAACTTGTAAATATATTTTTTACGTATAGAATATTTCCTCAGGACGTCATTTTTGCAAAAAAGTGAAAATCTCAAAAATGTCGATTACTGCAAATACAATTAGCAGGGCAGATATATATTCCTTCACTCTTTAAACTACGCGATTATGAAATCTAATTAATAATATTATTTGATAAAATTAAAATAATATTGCACAAATCATTAGTAACATTAGATGTCATTCGAATGATAGATAACTTATCTTTATTTGCTTCTGCCAGTAATTTTTCAAGAAGAGATCTTATAAATCCTGGCCATTACACTACCGACGTGAACCCACTCATAGCACAAGCAATTTAGCTTAGTTGGAGGGGTTAGAGGGAATATTAGTAACTTCGGTTCTAACTTCTAATATTCTTTTTTATATGAAATAAAAAAATACATAAAATATGCAAAATAAATTTTAAAATTTATCGATAAATTATACTTATTTCGGTACACACGTGCATGGTGGGTGGGTGGTAATCGTGAATTACCCCTCCACCCACCAGTGGGAAACTCCAGTGGGTGTAGGGGTCGGGACCCTTTTATATTTGTACCACCACTCGGGATTGAACTCACAACCACACGCTTGTAAGGTCGGTTATATGCTCACTTAGTTACCATTACTCTTTGTATAGTCTGTTCATGACTGTACCAAAATATTAATTTTAGATAATTATCAAATTAGGGGGCGAGAGTAGACGAGATAGATTCAAGGGCCGAGAGGACACCAATAAAGAAATCTTTATTTAGGGGTCGAGGGGTCGAGAGTGGACTAAACCAGATCGACTGCTGTTGCTGCCGACTGTACGTGTGGGTTTACATGTGTGTGTGTGTGGAACAAAGGCTAATTTTGCAGGTTTAATCGTTTTTAAAGTAAATAAAGCTCAATGAAACTTAGATGCAGTATAGTGTAGGTATTATACGAGGGTCATGCCAAAAGAAATTAGATATTCTTAAATGTTCTAAAACTATAATTGTTCTAAAAATATTATTTATTCTCTATTGTAGATATACACACTCATACATAATTATACTCACGCCTTTATCCCCGGAGGGTTAGGCAGAGGTGAATTTACATTTCACCAATCAATGTATTGGGTGTGAAGCACTGAAAACTAGAAAACCATACGATGACAAATCGTTGAAATTCCTCCCACAACTCAAACGAGCCCATTATAATACATGTCGTTAAGGATGTCCATTACTTGCCTGTTTTGTCAAACTGTTCTGTCAGCATGTCTGCAGCCATAGTTTGGAACCTGCACCTGATAGCATTGGCAGAATACCCTCGACAACTTAAAGAGACATTCATGCTGTACATCATTAAGGAGTTCTGGTGTATGGCAGACAGGAAATGATTTCTAAAAGGGAATTAGAATTCACTAATAATAATGATGTAAGCTAAGAAATCACGTCCTCTGCCATATAACACAAAATATGCAAGTCAGTGAGAAGATATGACGTGACCACGAGCATCGCTCCCACTCCACCAATGGTGGATAAATCCCATGGTAACCTTTTATAGCTTGTGTTATGGAATCTAGAATGCGGATAAACATATGTATGTATTTACAAAAAAAGTATATAACTTTTTTTTGTAAATACATACATATTATACATAGAAACACCCAGACCAATGCAAATAGCCATATTCATATTCATGCATTCAAAATTTGCACTGAGCGGGAATCAAACCTGCGCCTCCTGCGTGGCAGTCACGTGCACTACCGCCACGCCACAGAGGCTGTCGATTAAGTTTGTTAGACATTGCTTTATTAAATCACTAGCTTTAGCCCGCGGCTCTGCCCGCGTGCATGTCGGTTATCGCGACCAAATATAGCCTATGTCCTTTCTCATGGTCTAATCTACCCCTATACCAAATTTCATCAAAATCGGTTCTGTGGTTTAGGCGTGAAAGCGTAACATACAGACGGACAGACAGACAGACAGAGAGACAGAGTTACTTTCGCATTTATAATATTAGCACAGTATAACGAGAGATCTTACAGTAGTTCATCGCGTTTGATGTTTGCGGAAATGCCGCCTTTTGCAGTTTTGTCAGGGTTGTCACTTCAGTTTTTATATATAATTTTTCTGTAATATTCTATATATAACTCCTATTCATTCTCTTTGTTCTGTCAAGGCACATCAACTCACGCTAATTTATATTACTAGGCGATGCCCGCGGCTCCGCTCGCATGGATGTCGGCTATTGCGACTTTTGGTTATATCTCCGGTTCTACTCAACCAATACGTAATTATTTTAAGTCTGAGTTTTTGGATTTTGGTTGCGATTTCGATTTCGATTTCGGTTTCAAATTCGATTTCGTTTTTGATTTTGAATTTCTATTTCGATTCCGACTTGAATTTGGATATTGATTCGGGTTCGGGGTTGGATTCGGATTCGAATTCGAATTTCGCTAATCGCCGGGATCGCTAAATGATGATATGTTCTTAAGGAGCCTATCCACGATCAGTTCGCCTGCAGTATCAAATCGTATCGGGCGGCCTGCAGTCCTAAGTCGACAGCGCCCACACACGAAAGCGATTTTGGCCTGGTGGCCATGCCCTGCTGTCAGTTTTGCGGCTACACACGATCAGTTGGGAGTCGACAGTTTCCCATCGTATGATTGCCTGCCGGCAATTGTCTGCTATCGGGCTTGACGACCATGTTACCGACGATCAAAGATGGCGGACTAGAAATTTAAAATAAAAAACATCGAGGTTTTCGGGGTGACTAATTACGTATAGGTAATAAAATCCATCTAGCGATCCAAGATGGCGGACTTGAAATTTCCCAGATAGTCAACATGAGCATCGTTTTGGAGGTTTTCAGAGTTGCTAATTACGAATATATCATCCATCCAGTCATCTGGGATTGCTACATGAATAATATATTCGTAATCAGCAACCCTGAAAACCTTGAAAACGATACCCGTATCGATTTTAGTAAAAATTATGAGTCCGCCATCTTGGATCGCGAAATGGATGTTATATTCGCAATAAGCGACCCCAAAACCCTGAAAACGATACCCATATTGATTTTAGTGAAAAATTCGAGTCCGCCATCTTGGATCACCAAATGGATGTTATATTCGTAATCAGCGACCCCAAAAACCCTGAAAACGATACCCATATCGATTTTGGTAAAAACTTCTAGTCCGCCATCTTGGATCGCGAAATGGATGTTATATTCGCAATCAGCGACCCCAAAAACCCTGAAAACGATACCCATATCGATTTTTGTGAAAATGTCGTGTCCGCCATCTTGAATAGCTAAATATAGAAAACGAAAAAAAAAACAAATTTAACAAACAAAACGAGCCTTAAAAAAAATCACGTGATTAGTGTGATTACAAAAATGAGACAGCCCTGAATCCTTAGTACCGAGTAAAATGTATGGGCGTACTGAGTAATACCCCGTCCCCCACCACCCCTCTCCCCCCGCACGATTGCTCTGTCTAGACGGCTTCGTCGACCGACTGTATGTAGTATGAATCGTTAGACTGTGATATTAGTATGGATTGAGTCGTAATAAATATACTACAACCAGACGGTGTTAGCTCTCTACACGCCCGCAAATAGTCCTCAGTGTGGAACAGACTCCAAGTCTAAACAACTCCAACATGTCCTTTCCTTGACCACAGTAATGTACCTAGCGTGTTACAGGATGGTCATAAATCTAACAATACGATCATTTCATATTTTCTATTTGATTTTGTTGAGTACCCAAGTGACCAAAGATCCACCTAAAACGATACAAATATATTTTTTTTAATTGATGCGTTTAAATGGATCGTATCTCATGAATAGGTCACAACTTGATAACATTAGGCTATAACTCTGTTTCTAGATCGGTTCCATTTGGTGTACCTCAGGGCTCACACTTCGGACCGCTCTTCTTCTTAGTGGACGTTAACAACGTATGTTCTAAAATATACTCCAGATGTGAAATATTCGCTGAAGATCTTAAATTGATCCGCATTGTCTTAAATCGCGATGATATAGACTCCCTGCAAAGTGACATCGGAACGGTTAATCAGGACCAAATAAGATTGGCAGAATGCAACAGCAATGGGATGACGATATAAATACCTCCAAATGTTTTCACATCAAATTTGGCTGGTTTTGTCATTCGCCATACAATTTTTCTAAAGATCTTGACATTTCTATCCTTCTTTTTAACTGTTCATCAGTTAAAAAGAAGGATAGACATCAGTTCTCAAATATTGCTGTCAGATATGGAACCTCGTCTATGAGGTGCATATTATGCGGTCGGAGAGAGTGCAGAAGAAATTCTTATACCATTTATCTTACGCCCACAACATGTCGGAATTTGCCAAGTTACGAATGTAGACTTACCTACATATTTCAAAGTCATGTCGCACGATCACGGGCGAAGAGTACCTAGCTGACATATTGTGTGTGCGTAAGCTTATCAACGGAACCATAGTCTGCCCTTCTCTTCTTCACAAGCTCAATTTGTCTGTGCCGCGGCCGGGCAGTCGTCTCCATAATCGTAAAACTGTCAGTCTGCCTCAGTGTCGCACTAATTACAGTCAGCGTGCATTTATTAGCGTTTGTAGCGAGATTGATATTT
This sequence comes from Eilema sororculum, assembly GCA_914829495.1. Lineage (NCBI taxonomy): Eukaryota > Metazoa > Arthropoda > Insecta > Lepidoptera > Erebidae > Eilema > Eilema sororculum. The sequence goes on from OU618555.1 coordinate 20,378,798, forward strand.
GGTCTCATCTGTTTGCTCACTGAAGCATTACTTGAACAAACATGTTTAGACTGCTAGATCTTGGATAATCCTCCTTGTTCAATCATTGTGCAACAATGTACCCCTGCTCTATTTAGATATGCATGCTGTGTACACTTCCAGAAGAACAGACCCGGGAGGTAGTGTAGTTAATTAAGATTTCGCATCTTGAGCTTGTAATTATGTGGTGTGTGTCTAGTTCAGTAAACCTTTAAAAACAAACTGTTTCAAAACAAAGAATATGTGTACCAAGTATGGTCAAAATCGGTTAAGAAAGCGCCCTCTAGAGTGGAACTCACTTAGATATGGATCAAAGCAAAATCGGCCGGAGACTCTCGCTCGGTCAAATATCACCTGCCACGACTCTCCGACAAACGACATTCATAGACGTGTGCGACCTCCGCGAACTCAGCTCGTGTTATAATTAATGTCGAGGCGCAGAGCAACGCGCGCGCTGGTTCCGACAACAGGTTCTGCGGCCGTGACCTCGCGCCGCTTGTTTACTCGGCGAACTCGTCAACAACGCCAGCTCGCAAACTTACCGAGGGCCACTGTTAGCGCACTATGCCGGTACATGAGCACGATAACTTGAGCCACTAGTTCCACTGGCTACTTACTACATATAAACGGTACGTGACAGTACTAATATTACCAAGTGTTTTTATGCAAAATTATGTTTTGTAAGGTTAGGCGTTAGCACTGTTAGCGCATGTTGCCGTCGGTCACGGTCATGTGAACAACTTGCGCTGTCGTTATAAGACAATTTAAAAGCCGGGGCGATGTCTTGATGGCTATGAACAGGGCGGCTAGTCGGCTGCGACCTCTGTCGGTGCCCCTCGCTCTACTCCGCGTGTGGGGCTTACCCGTGTCCAAATGTCGTGGGAATACCGTGATCTTGTCGCGATTCACACGAGATTGTACATTTTCCTCCTACGTGTTATTGACTGTACCTACTTTGCCACTTACCTACCTGTAAATCAAGGCTTCTCCGCGACCGCGTCGCTCGCTGACGCAATCCTAGAGTTCGCGGTATCTACCAGTTAATAATAAACTGTGGAGTGCCGCATATATTCGGTGCCAGTTGCCGCACAGCAGAGTCCCGAGCTCTATCAGAAAAACATATTCTTAAAAAAATAATTTACCGCGATTTGGGTTTTTAATAGGTACCTACCTACTTACTCGTGTCCCGCCGGGTGGATACTTAGGTCCAGACTAACCAGCTTCTTGTTCGCACCTGCACAGCGAGGGGTCGGCTTAACGGGCAGTCCGCAGGTTGCTTGTGTCGTGGTACCCTACTCCTGCGAAGAGCCCATCTGCACTATTACAGTATTTTCTTTCATGCTTGTCTTTTCTGCAATATTACAGTTCCGCCAAAAGTATTTTTTTATGTTAATCAGGCATTTTAATTTGCCGGTTTTAATTGTATGAGCATACGCTTAGTGACGTAAATCACGTAACCGAGTGACCGCTCGCCCTGTCGGCTGTCGAACTGGTCGAGTTGCTCGGTCCTCGGCCATCCTGCGCTGCTGAGTGCAGTCGCCGCGGAGCAGCGGTGCGGAGCGCGCGTGCAGCGCCCAGTGTCCGGCAGTGCGAGCACCTTCGCGCGACGTGCTCCGTTTCTTTACATCCCCTGTACTACGGCGCGGTGTGCCTCATGTCACCTACATTCTGTAGTGTTACTGGTGACGTCACGACCGCCGGCGGCGCCCCTCACGCCTCGCGACACGCTCGACAGCACTTATACTGTCCAGCTACCTCTGTGGCTTGTGTCCGTCTGTGCCAACTACACACATACTTGCAAGTACCAGTTTTAATTGCTGCAGTACTTCTAGTCACTCCCCACGACTGTTGATAAGCTACCTGCCACACTAACACTATGGAACGAAGGAGGAGACGTCGCAGGCGCTTCGGTGAGTGACTCATACAACTCTAAATGTTGCTCGCGTATATTGAGCCTGTTCCCGCTGCAGCTTCTGTTCCACTGACCCTCCCTCCCTAGCTTTGCTCTTGACATATTTTGCCCCCGTTGCACCCCTTTAGCCCATACAATCGCCTCTAATATAATTGATTTTATATAATAAAGTATGAGAATCTACAGGATTTATTGACATTTACGTCCCTGTTGGATCGTAGCTATCCAAGGCGCCGGAACAGTGACCGATGTGCCTATTCAGTGATAATGTAGCTTTTCAGTAACTAGTATTTCAGTTTTTTTTTAACATATAAAATGCAAATCTTTGCTCTTATAATATATTTATTATAAGTACCTATGTATAGGTATTATAATATTATTAATACCACAACCGACTACAAATGGGTAAACACACGAAAATTGAGAGTAGGTATGACTCAAGGCCCCAAGGTTAACTATCTCTCGGCAAGCGCGCGACAAGATACTTCGACAGTAGCTTTTTTCAATAAAGTGTTCAAAACAGGACACGCAGTACAGGAAATCGTGAAATATGTATCTATAGAACCAAATGGTTTGTTGTTTGTTCTTTGCCTAACCCGGAGGGAAATAAACACCCTAAAATCCCGAGAGAAATTAGGTTCCTAGCAGAGGAGAAGCTAAATCATAAATAAAAGTAGGAAAGCTATCAGAGATTGACAGAAACTACTGTCAGCGATGGCACCGATCCGATAGACCAACGTCTCTTGGTGCGGCGCCGCTACCGTACCTTCGGAGATGAGATCATCGCTACATTGCACAACCAGTCGCGTGCACACACTCGCCGGCCGCAGGCTCGCCGACGCGCGCGTGGCTGTAGGTCAAGGAGGCAAACCTTTAAGATGACCCGATCGATATCGACGGACAGTGCGCTCGCGCACGCGTGCATAATGGCATCTACTTTAAGTGCCGTTACTGGGCAACCTAGTATGAGTGTGTCTTCTAGAAGTAAGGCCCTTCCACTGCTTCATGAACTATTTCATTCGCCTTTAGCGGTCGCTCGCTTTAATTTATAAATTAGCTCGATCATATCGTCCTACTGACACATTCACTCAACACAGACCGGTCTGGTGTGGCACTGATCTTGTGTCGTTCCGAGTTCCAATCCTTGAATGCAAGTATCGCGTGATTTATACGACTAAAACCAAAATGAGCGTGTCTCTATAAATAATGTAACTTCGGAGACGGGTCACTCCTCTCGGCTAGAACGAAGGTCCGACTAATCTAAGCGATGGTGACGCGTGGCGGGATCCTTTTCCAACCATTCTGATTCCGCGTTGCAGAAGTGGCGGTCTCACCGGGCAAGGCGGGCGAGGCGGGCGAGGCGGGCGAGGCGGGCGAGGCGGGCGAGGCGCCGTGCCCGTGCCTGAACGGCGGGCACTGCGAGTGGACGGAGCGCGGGCGCGCGTGCGGCTGTGTGGGCGCGTGGGGCGGGCCGCGCTGCGAGCTGTACGTGGGCCACGACCACGCCTGCGCCGCGCGCGCCTGCCCGCCGCCCGCGCTGTGCGTGTGGGGCCCCGACCGTGAGTACACGCCTGGCGCCTCCCCCACACCCCCACACCCCCACACCCGCCCGTACTGAGCCGGCCGTGTTGTCCGCAGCGAGCGGCACGCAGGTGTCCTGCGCGTGCCTGCAGGGCGCGTCGTGCTCGCCGCCGGGCGCGCCGGGTGCGCCGCAGCCGGCGAGCGGCGCGGGCGCGGCGGGCGCGTGGGCCGGCGCGGTGCTGGCGCTGCTGGCGCTGCTGGCGGCCGTGCTGGCGGCGCTGTACGCGCTGCAGCGGCGCAGGCGGTATGTACCCGCGCGCGCGACGCCCCCTTGTGTTGTGTTGTCGCAGTGGGACTAAGAGTATGACGTGATGTTGCAGCGGCGCGTTCGTGCACGCGCGCCTGGCCGACAACGTGGAGATCAACAACCCCATGTACCTGGCGGGCGAGGACGAGCTGGAGCCGCCCGCGCACGCCGTGAGTACCCGCCTACTTCTGAACGATACTCTATAATAGTCGACACCTAATTAGCATTGATCTGCTAACGATAACGAGTCAGTCGTGTGACAGCACCGACGATACAGGGACCGCGGTCTGTTAGTTGAGTAGGCTCTCTCGATACTCGCGGAAGTGTACGCGCGCTTACACTACGCACGTGTAGTACGCGATTCATTACTTGTTTTATATTGTATATCTCACTGCCGATGCCGCAGAGTGCCCCTGGCAGTAGCCAGTGGCGGGTACGAGCATGCGATTGCTCGCACGTGCAAGGCACGCCGGGGCACGGCTACGGCCGATGTCTCGTGTACTGAACAGCTAAAGCCACTCACTCCGCGTGACCTCCCACTGAACTCGTTTACAATAAGAACCTTGAGGTGGCCGCACATTTCGCTGTTACTCGCCACTACGCGCTCGCCGGCCGCCGCCGCCGCCGCCGGCTTCCGGAAACTGGCTAACATCGTGAATAAATCATCTTGTAAATTACCTAGGTACTAGCAATACTTACACTAAAAGAATAACTATTATTCTTTTAGTCTGAGTAGCAATATTCGCTCACTGAAATCATACATTTGGATGCAATTTTTTTATATCAAGAGGGGATCAGCTTTAACTTTCAGGGTTAAATACCTAGTAGGTACAAGTTTGTGGGGTTGTAGCTGGCAGCCCTTGTCCCATGGTCGCCATCTTGGAAAAAGGGTTCTAATGGATTTTATAGTTTATCTGACGATATTTTTGTGAGACCTATACTCACGAAAAATGATAACAGTTTTTGTTGCAAATAAGATTACGTGCAAGTTTTGTCAAGAAACTCTGGACCGTTTTTATAAGTTAGTACTATTTAGTTAATAAGTCATTTATAAAGAGATTTCATCCTTATGATTGACCTCATCGATGGATGATATAAAAAAATTACATTTAAGATTTAAAAATCCCTCGTCACAAAAAATGCCTCCAAAAAGTTGAAAATAAATTGTGTTGCTTAGCCCTTTAACTTTAAAGGTACCTAGCAGGTAATATTTTGATTGAAGCATTGTCATGTCAGGAGCCCTGAGTGAGAAAGCACTCCGTCATGTTATCGGAACGATCCACGGTCCCTCGACATGACAACGCTTGAATACGTAGTATGTAGGTAGCTATATCAAAGTTTATCAAATTTAAAGGACTAAACAACCAACACCTTGTCGTTTTCGCTGGTGACGACGTGCGGGTCTACATACCGCGAAGCGACCCTGAAGGCCACGACCGCGGTTGCCCAAGTCGTGGAGCGGATCCGACGGCTGGGTCTCGAGGTGGCTCTGCATAAAACCGAGGCCATGTTCTTTCATGGGCCTCGGCGCGTCCCACCAGAGGATTCCAGCCTCATAGTGGGAGACATTTCCATCGCCATCAAGCCCCAGATGAAATATCTGGGACTCGTTCTCGACGGCCGGTGGAACTTCGGGGAGCATCTCCGAAGACTGGCCCCTAAATTGAAGGACACAGCTGCCGCCTTGGGGCGGCTGCTGCCCCACATGAGGGGGCCGGATGACTCCTGCAGGAGACTCTACGCGGGAGTCGTGCGGTCTATGGCCCTATATGGGTGCCCAATATGGGCGGACACCCTGACGGTCCACAATGCGCGTCTGCTGCGTGGGCCGCAGCGTGCAATGGCCAGCAGGGCCATTAGGGGGTACCGCACGATATCTCTGGAGGCGGCGAGTCTCCTTGCCGGATCCCTACCGTGGAACCTGGATGCGAGAGCCCTTTCGATGCTATATCGGTATCGAAAGGAGGCGCGGGAGAAGGGACGGAAACCCGAGCCTGATGAAATTCGGGCCGTGAGGTCTCAGCTCCACAGGGACATGGTAGCGGAATGGGAGCTACGACTTGGGCGACCAAGCGCAGGGCACGCCGTAATAGCGGCGGTAAGACCCATCATGGATGAGTGGCTAGAGAGGCCACACGGCAGCCTCTCGTACCGGCTGACGCAGGTGATCACCGGACACGGGTGTTTCGGGAGTTACCTGTGTCGGATCCGGAAGGAGCCAACGTCCGAGTGCCATCACTGTGATGCGAGCGAGGACACGGAGCTGCACACGCTGACCGAGTGCCCCGCGTGGGACACGCCGAGGCGGGTCCTAGTGGCGGCTCTGGGGGTGGGAGTCCTCACACTCGCCACGTTGCTCACAGCGATGGTGCGATGCGCGAACGCTTGGGGTGCGGCTGTCTCCTTCTGCGAGCAAGTAATGCTCGAGAAGGAGGCGGCCGGTCGGGTCCGGACCAGACTCCGGGCCCGGGAAGCCCGCGCAGAGCGAAGACGAACCGGACGTCGGAGGTCGCAGAACGACCTCCGTCCTCCATGAGCGCTAGCCTGGGGGTGACCGGTGGAGCCGCCTGTCACCCTAGCAGAAGCAGGCCGCGGCGGCGGCGCAAAATGCGCCTCCCCGTAACCGGGGCTAGATGGGGACACTGTGGTCCCCACAACCCGAAGGGGGCCATCTCGATAGAGATGGTCCTGGGTCTGCCGGGGTGCGAGAGATATGCTTTTGGCAATCTCACCTCCGGCAACCAAGGACCCAAGACGGCGTGCGTTTTAGTCGGTTCGAGTCCGACATAACCGCCTCCACCGGCTCCGTGGGGGTGGTATCCGTGGGGATTTTTCGCACGATAAAAAAAAAAAAAAAAAAAACTTGTCGTTTTTGCGTCGGGGATTACAAATATAGAATGCTGTTTTTTGGGATTTCATTCGGTTCGATTATTTATCGGTCGCGTCGCGGAAGGTGTTTTTCGGAAATCTTTGAATGCAGTTACAGTCCATCAAATCTAAGAGGTACCGTTTGACGTTTCATATTTTTCAAACCGAAACAACTTTGTTCATACGTACATTATTCAGTTTCGATAACCTTTTTCATAAAACCATGAATTTAGAAAGATTTCATTATTGTATCTAAAAATGTACAATTCTTAATATCTAAATGTAATTGAAAACTTTCAAACAAAGCAAAATAACACATATTTACACAGTAAATAATTTCTAATAGTTATATTCTTGACCTCATTACAAAGTTACGTAGTTAGGTCACTGCACGTAGTGTTGCGACTCTTCGGATACACTTGTATGCAAAAAAATCGTTTACATATACGAAAAATCGAATGTATTATTTACAAATTACACTTGACAACCAAACAAATATTTTTTCATGTGAATGGGATTTATCTCACATATTACGATTACATAACTAAATAGTTATGTAATCGTAAAATATGAGATAAAACCCATTCACCAAAAATACGTATTTATAAATCAAATATATTTGCTTCTTTAAAAAGTTGTCGAAAGCGATTTGTCGATTTTTGATTTTCGCGCCCAAATAAGTCGGGGTTTCTCGCGCTAACGCTGTCGAAATAGTAAATGGAGTCAGGGATAGTGTTTTTTACATTTATTTTTGTGTATGATAGTATGGGTTTGCATATTACAGAGAAATAAACAAATTTTTAACAAGCACATCCATTGATTTTACAATTACAATTTTTTCTTCTAAGTCTTATTTCTACGTCTAAAACTAATAAAAATAAGGTATGTAGAACCCATTCACAAAAATGTTGTTGCCTGATGTTATAAATTAACGACGTTACTGCGCGACCGCATAATGCACTGAATACACAGATACCCTAAAATAAATTAATTTAATTATTTTTAGGTCAATAGGCAAAATCGCAGGTGTCCAAGTCTCTACAATTTTTTTTTTCTGGCAACACTGCCAACTACAAGCGCACGCGGTCCGCTCGGTCGGTTCGGCGTCAGCAGTCTCTCGCCATCTTGGAAGCTGACTGTGCGCGTACTTGCTTTCTCGTTTGTGTTTTACAATTTGTGACTTGGCTATTACTTTTCTGGACTGATCATTCTTTATCCGTTTACCTTGGCAATATTTATACTGGACTCCGAACTAAGCAAGTGTTTATTAATAATGTCGAAAAGAGGACGTACTTTGAACAGCCAGGCTCGTGAATTGGTGGTGAAATTACACGAGTATTTTGAGCGTGAATCTCAAAATGGTGGACTTCTACTGCCAGTTACACAAGTTCGGGATCGCGTCGGTGAAGCTCTCGGTATTGGTAGCCGCACCGTTGGCAAAATATTAAGTGAAAAATATGGGCCTTCGGGGAGTGACAGTAACGTACTTCACACACCGAAAAAACGAAAAAGAAATAAACCTGTGACAGGCATCGATGAATTCGATAGTCATGCTATTAGAAACCATATATACGGGTATTTTACAAGAGGCGAATTTCCAACATTGGCAAAGTTATGTGCAACTTTAAAAGATGCCGGGCTGTATAAGGGAAGCATAGAGTCGTTGAGAACGGTAATAACAGGAATTGGCTTCAGATACAAAAAAGTTGACAAACGAAAAATTGTTATGGAGCGACATGACATAATTATGCAGCGACTAACATTCCTGCGCGAAGTTAAACAAATTATAAACTGGGATAATGTAATATTTTTGGACGAAACTTGGCTAAATTCCAACCATTCTGTGCCGAAAACATGGACTGATGATTCTGAAGCTTCGTGCTCGAAGGTGCCGATAGGAAAAGGTGGACGCCTCATAATATGCCATGCTGGGTCAGCGTCTACAGGCTTCGTGGAAAACTCTTTATTAGCTTTCCAATCCAAAAGCACTAAAGAGTATCATGAAGAAATGGACGCAGTAAGGTTCCGAGAGTGGTTCTTAAATTTATTACAGAATATCCCTCCTAACAGCACAATTATAATGGATAATGCCCCATACCACTCTGTGCAAATTGATAAAGCACCTACGTCAGCCAATAAGAAAGCAGATTTGGTGGCATGGCTGCAAAGAAAAGGAGTGGATGCCGACATGTCACTATTAAAAGCTGAATTATTACAGTTAGTGAAATTGCATAAACCACCAAAACCGACATATGTAATTGACCAATTGGCCGAAGAGCACGGGCACAAAGTCATACGACTTCCTCCGTACCATTGCCAATATAATGCCATTGAACTGATTTGGGCCCAAGTTAAAGGTAATATTTTATAATATTATAATAATAACACGAGTACTTCTAACATTTATAATTTAAACAATGGTTTTCGTCTGCTATCAAATAGTTACATTATTGTTTTACAGGTTATGCAGCAAGACACAGTGTCCGTGTGACCGTGTGGTGTGTGTTACAGAACGGCGGCAACCACTTCGCCAACCCCGTGTACGACAGCATGTACGCCGCGCGCGCGCCCGCTGAGGTAAGGCGCGCCACCCGCCGCGCGCTGCTGGCGCCGCGGGCCCCGCGCTGAGCGCCGCCGCACGGGACCCGCGCCTACACACCCGACATTAGCATAGTGCCAGCCGATTCCACTAAAGCTAAACAATTGTGGTGCCATTGTCTGCGCAAAAAATAACATTCAATTTTAGACTTTATTTCTATACTCGTAAAGTCCAAACTGAACTGCAAAAAGTTTCAATTCACTTTTCATTCACTCTGCAAAAAGTCATTTATTTATGAACTTTAAACGTATCTCTGTAAAGTCTACTATTACATGCCGTTTTTTGCTGTCGCTGCGACATGACTATGGTTTGGCTTTAGTAGAAGCGAGGCCCAGGTGCACATAATGGAGCGCGCGGTGTGGCGGCGCGGCGGTGTGGCGGCGCGTGAGCCCCCCGTGAGCGTGTGGCGTGTGTCCGCAGGAGCGCGCCGACCTGCTGGCGGGCGAGGCGGAGCGCGCGCGCCTGCTGTGACGTCACGCGCCCTGCCCGCGCCTGCGCGCCCCCGACCTCGTGCTCTCCACCACTTAACTTCTCATCTACTTATAAGTACTCCTATTCAGCATCTAGTGCGCTACATGTGTCTACTCGGCATTCGGATCGAAGAAGCACAAGCTGTCGTTGCAGTTAGCACACCGCCCTGTTACAATAAATATGGTAGACCTGACGACCGGCTGCCACCAGTTCGACGGCCACTTGGCGGCTGTGCGCATGCGTTATACATCGTTTAGTGTAATATTGAAACCAGGTGGACGGAGTAACCGGTATGAAGTAGGTCTCCTCGGCTTCACTCGCTTCGTAGCGACCGTGCTAGCCCTTTGGCAGAGCCGCGCTCTGAGGCGTCCAGTGTGCGACGCGTTAGCTTACCGAACTTCGCATATGATCTAAATAGGCAATATGTTCATGCAACCCCAGGAAACTGTTATGCGGTTTTTTTATATTTAAGTATGTAGATACTTAACGGTGAAATGATATAATTTAACTTTGTACATGGCATACTATTAACCCTTTGCACGTATCGGGGATGTCATCACGCTCGTGGACAACTCGTTGTGAGTAGACGTGGCACTCGCACAGAGAGCGCTAAGCATTTAAGTCAACCCCTGATTGTTGCAAACTATATGATAAGAGAAAGGCAATGTCAAACAGACCGACTGCAGCGCAATGCAGTCGGTCGGCTTGGGCCAGGCCGCTGACGTTGTTTGTCGTTGGGAGACTTGTGACTTTTGTAAGGACTGCAAATTGCTCATTGTTCGTTTTACTTTTATTTAACTTTTACTTAATTTATTCACCTAATGTACCAATGATTTACGTGGGCTACTAGCGCCACTGATACTGCGGGCCAGTCCACACGAGCCGGCCGGCGGCGCTCCGCCTACGATAAGTACCTAACTATAGTTGATTAGTGGCAGCAGCGACAATTATTCGACATTGTGTTGTGCAAATAATGTGATTATTAATTATTATTATTTTATCAATAAGTAGAGATAGTCTGAAATTATTATACAGACATAGGGAGCCATTGGTTTACATTGAGGGAGCAGCTAGAAGTTGCGGTACCGCCAATGATATTTTACACAAGATATGTTACGTTCATAGTAACTGACCTCTCAAATCTGATCCAGCAGTCTGTCAGTGCACAATAGTTGACAATTAGCGTTAAAGTAGTACGAAAGATGGGATAAGCACGTGAGTAAAAAAGATAGCTATAATTCGGAATGATTCGGACGATGCACTTTGTAGGATAGCTTCGAAGCATAGATTATGATTTTGTTGAACAGAAGGGGTATTTCGTTGGTAGGCAAGAAATGAGATTCGATTAAAAAATAATACGTCATTATTTATTTCGGAAAATGATAGTAATTCAAAAAGATAATTAGGAAACTTCTCGAAAAGAAAACCATAGTGCCGTACTGACGTTATAATCAAAAAATAAAGTGCTTCAAATAAATTTAATTTATTTCTCTTCTGCCTCTTAGAAAGTTTTTTATTTTGGGATTATTTTTATGAGCAGAATGAAGCCGAACAGTACTATATTTGTCAGTTATTTATATTCTTCCTGAGCAATGTTTTTTCGAAGTATATCTCTCAGTGGCTTCAAAATTATTGCGACAAATTCTGCTGCTTTTTGAAGGTGTCCAGTCAAACTCATTTCGTTGTTCTTTAACAATTGCAATCCACTCTTGAAGTCGAACTTCATTAGTCGGAAACCTTGAAAAAAAATTTAGGTTATTACAATTATTTAAAGGACAAGAAATAAATAAAACAAAAATTTTGTTACTCAATTTTAAATAACAAATAAAACTGAACAGCAGGTCAAAATTATTACTTTAGTAGGCAGTAAACTGAAAATTACCCTATGTCGCATCTGTACTGATAATCTATGCAAGCAGTGTTGTTGTGTCCTTGTCGTGCTCATATCAAAAAGTATTTCTGTCCTTTTTCTTTGCCGCCATTATTTTAAAAATATTATTAAACTAATTTTAATGAAATACACTAAAAAATCGGTAATATTGTATGTACTTACATGTGATAGAAGGTCCTTCGTGTTTTATTGATTTTAGTGTCGTAATTTGTACATTTTTAAAAATACACGGTGGCATTTTTATAGCAATTTTATTATGCGCTTACATACGTGACAACTCGGCGTTTGCCAGACATATACTAAATGCGATACGTCCCAATTGGGACGTTTTCGCGTCTTCACCAGGCGCAGTCTAATAACATATCTGCCTCTTTTTTGTATGTAATATCATTGGGTACCGCGCAGTTTCGACGTGCGCGCTTTGTACACAATGTAACACTATACTTATAGAACTTGTGCCAAACTGTGAATATTGTGATGTATTGAACTAGTATATTCCTGTGTTATGAAATTACTATTGTAGATCGTATCTATTTAATACGAATAAGTGGCATGTAGTGCATTAACAATGTAACGTAGATCGAGAGTCAAGCTGCTCAGTGACATTGCATTTCATGCTGTAGAGTATTGAACGTTCGGTTCGCGTCACTGATTCCTGTTAAAGTATAACGAATGCGTTGCATATTAAAAAGTACCTAATCTAATGAGTAGGTACACTGTCGATGCTTGGCTCCAAATTATTCACGACAATTGCCAGTATATTTGTATTGCTCGTCACAAGACTGTAGCTGATGTGTAAGTAGAGATAAGTTAATAGGTAAGTTTAAGTAATAAAAGTAAATCATTGAATCAAACACGACTTGTGATTCCTCCCACCGCCGACCCGCTCGTCCCCTCGTCACTCGACCCCAACACGACGCGCACATCGCGACGGCTCTACGGAATATGTGTTGGAGTAGCTGTGCGGCGGCGGCCGGCGAGCCCATTCGCCACTCGCCACTCGCCTATTAGCTAGATTTGCTGTGCAGTTCTGCAGTTCGTGCAATAGTTTGACATCACGGTACTCCTGGTGGTACCGTGGGTCTGGTAAGTTAAACGGTACCTACCACTAAATGATGAGCCTAGTGGTGTGTCGACCTAATTATGCCTGTCTCTCACAAGAAAAATAGGTGATAAGGGGAGTAATAGAAAATTCATATTAATGCATCTTTGCAAGTACCTACCTAAGTAAATAGCGAATCCTTTTTTGTTTATAACCTTTCTTCTTAGTAGTAGTCATTTGTTTATCGATTAGGTAGTGTCACATTTTCATCGCATTTCAATATTTTTCGTCATCATGGATATGTTAAAATTCGAGTAATTATTGTTGATGAGTTCCGTTCCTCTATTACCCGTCGTCCACCCGCTTTGTTCACCTAAGTAAACCACGGGAAATTATTTCTGCCCGTGGTTCACCTAGGTGAACTATGGGATACTGGTTTTTCCTGTAGTTCACCTAGATCACTGGATAGATGGGATCCTGGATTTTGATGAGCAGTCCTAGAGATAATGAGTACACTAATAAAATAATATTATATTATGGTTCATCTTCGTATTATCTAGCAGATAATGTGTACATATTACCTACGCGTCCGGCGTCAGTAATATATAAAACCATGTTGCATTGGTGTCCTGGAGGATGAAATACATGCCAATGGTCTCCATAGGTACCCGATTGTGCGATGTGGAAAAGTAAAAACCGGAAGGCCGAGCGACGGACTCCGAGGTGAGCTTTGGATGCCATAATATTATGACATAAATAATGGAAAACATAATTTGCAAATGACATGTTCAAACTTTGAAGCCGATTATCTCCATATTTAGAAAGTTTAAGTTAACTCCTTCCTCCACTCACGTCTTCAATTGTATTACATTATAACATTAGCAACAAGAGCATTGTTCAAGCTATACAATAATATAGGGGCCGGGCAGGGCACTGTGCCGTCCCTGCGACACTAAGGACAAGACTCACCGGCCCATTTCCTTCTCCATGGGCCGGTGAGTCTTGTCCTTAGTGTCAGCAGCCGCCTGGCGATTGCCGCAGAACTTGGCCGCACCAGCGGTAGTGACTTGCCTGTATTATAACCGCTATGTCCCGGAAATAAAGGCTGCCTTGGACGCAAGAGTTCCTCACGCGATCCTCAAGCGTAAGTCCACATATCCGCCGCATAATTTTTATTCTTTTATTCTATCTGTATTCAGTTACTTAACATCAAATTTAAATGGTAAGATTGTTGTAAACAACCAACTCTGCAAAAACATACTGTGTAGATATTGAATTATATGTAGCTACCTATTGAATGAACTGAAAACGAGTAGATAACTCACACAAACTATGTGTCATTCACCAACGCCCAAGTTTAGGTTAGGTTAGGTTAGGTTAGGTTTTTTTTTTTTTTACGTGGTGGAATGCATTTACGCACTTCGCTCACCCCCCGCGGGGGCAGGGGGCTCGCTTCGTGTGGGACTCCTGGCCGAAGCCAGACTACCCACTAAACCACCACGGTGTTCCTCCTTCGCCCAAACCGAGCCGCGGGATAGAATGCTCACCGCGACTCGGCTAGGAACGCCCGCCCTGGCCGGCGGGCTCGCTTCTCGGGGCCCCACCATCTCGGCCATCGTGCCGAGGTTAGGTTAGGTTAGGTTTTTTTTTTTTTTTTTTTTTTTACTGACACCTTCTACCCAAGTTCGAAGTCTTTTCGTCACTTTTTCCTAGTCGCGAACTTGTTTTATAAAGAAATTAAATTGTTTGTATTTTTACTTGTACTTTTCACTAAAGTTATTAAATTACATTTTGTACGTTTATGTTTATTGTAGTATTATTTTCACATTAATATTTTCACAAAGTTTTAATTTTAATTTGTTTCAATAAGGTACGTTTCTTGTTTAGTCAGTTCTTTACACTTTATTTTTTATTATCTCTTTCATTCTTATATTCTCTTCATACTTATCCTCTATCATTCGTCTCATACTTTTCATGGTTTCCTTTCATGCTTCGGATAAGTGGTATTTAAGGCCCGTTTCCACATCACCATTATTTTTACTTTTGTTTTATCAAGATTTTACTTTTCTATTTTAGCTTTATTTTTTATATTCTGCCAGGGTATTTACTTACTAAATATCGGCGAGATATTTATTTAAGTGCTATTCCGTCTATTCACTATCCGCACTATCTTGTCCCAGTACTCGAGGAAGCATTCCCTGTACTCCTTGGTTATAAATGTTGGCAAGTTGGTGATGCTAACCCTTAGTTGGGTTTTTTGCTCAAGGTGGAATCTCTCCCTCGAGTGAATGGGACAGTCCACGAGGAGGTGGACGACCGTCTCGTCGACGCCCGCCTCACAGGCGCACGATGGGTCCGCCTTACACTTGAAACGATGCAAGTATTCGGAGAACCCACCGTGCCCCGTTAGAAGCTGGGTCGTGGTGCCGGCGATCTCCATCTTCCGAACGATCCTGTATGCGTCCAGAGCGCAAGGGAAGAAAACCTTGGTACCGGAAGCTGTGTGGCCAAGCCTGTACCGTTCGTTCCATTCGTGAAGTGAGGTCTCACGCAGACCCCGCTTCACGAATGAGACTGGGCACAGGTTGTAATGCGGCGCTCTCTTCGACCGCAGAGCCGCCTCTTTGGCGAGCTGGTCCGCTCGCTCGTTACCCTCCAACCCAGCGTGGGCCTTGACCCAGAACAAGGATATTTCCTTGCCCTGGGTCAACCCCCGCTTGATGGTAGCCCTGGCTTCTACTGCCAGTGGGTGGAGGGCGCGGTGATTTGTCACCGTCATGAGTGCGGCTCTGCTGTCGCTGAAAACGCCGAATGTGGCCGCGCCTCGCTTGAGGGCCTCACTGACCGCTTTGCATATGGCCAGAAGCTCTGCTTGGTAGACGGTGCAGTACGGGGAGAGAGCAAGTTTAAGGGTCTTTATTTCGGCCCCGTTATCCCACATGGATAACGCAGCGCCGACCCGACCCTCAATCTTGCTCCCATCCGTAAAGATTTGTATCTGCGTCCGCGATTTGACGCGTTGAAAGTGTTCCTCGTCTACCAGACTTACGAACTCCAGGTTCATATGCTCCGCGGGGTGAGGTGCCTCAATAGCTGGAGCCATCCGCTCGATCTCCCTATCCTTCAACCATGACTGGGGCACTCCTCTCTTGGTCTCGTATAACGAGGCCACCTCACGAACTCTGAGGTCCAGAGGGAGCATCCCAGCCAAGATCAACCCCGAGTGTAGAGAGACCGTGCGGTAGCTTTTACAAAGCTTTTGAGCGAAACCACGCTGCACCACATTCAGCTGCTTCCGAATACCAAGGTTCTCCACCGCAGGACACCAGCTACTGGCCGCATACAGCACCGTCGGTTCCACAGCAGCGTTGTAAATGGTCCGGATCACCTCGGGATGTAATCCCCAACTGATCCGGGCCATCCGCGCCAACTTGTGGTAGATGCCGATCGCCTTTCTGCATAAGTTGGTGACGTGTGTGTTAAAAGTGAGCTTCTCGTCAATGGTGAGCCCCAGGATTTTGATTTCCTTGGACAGTCCAATGTCTACCCCGCCCATGCTGAGGCGTGGGTCATCGTACTTAAGCCTCCGCGTGACTACCATCGCACAAGTTTTGTGCGGTGCGAATTTTAGCTTCATTCCGATGCCCCACTCCCGCACATGCTCGAGAGAGGCATTGGCCTGTCTCTCAATCTCCAAGGCACTATCACCATCGAAGACCAGCACCACATCGTCCGCGAATGCCTGTGCGGGTTAGGTTAGGTTAGGTTAGGTTCGGCGCAGCACACCCTAGAGGAGTGCCCCGCGTGGGCTGGGGAGCGCCGTGCTCTCATCGCCGAAGTGGGGACGGACCTCTCGCTGCCGGCCGTAGTTCTGTCTATGGTCGACGGCGGCGATGAGGCGTGGGCAGCGGTTCAGACCTTCTGCGAGACGGTTATCTCGCAGAAGGAGGCGGCGGAGAGGGAGAGGGAATGTGACCCCCTTTCCCTCCCACAGCGCCGCAAGAGAACCGGGGCTCGGAGGAGGCGGTACCACCAACTCCTCCCTCCCTAACCGGGCCGGGCAGTAGACGCGGGGGCGTCTGCTGCCCTTACATAGGCCTCGAGGTTGAAGGCGCACGTCGTGTCGTGTGTGCCTTGCCTAGGCGGGTGGCAGAAGGACTCCTCTTCTGCCGCACCAGAGACGGGCCTGCCGCAGATTAGCGGCGGGCGACACACACGACGATGGCGGAAGATGTTGTTCCCGCCATCGTCGATATGTGGTGACGACGGACACCGTGGTGGTTTAGTGGGTAGTCTGGCCTCCTTCGGAGGCTAGGAGTCCCACACGAAGCCCACCCCCTGCCCCCGTGGAGGGTGAGCGAAGTGCCTAAACGCATTCCACCACGTAAAAAAAAAAAAAAAATTAGGTTAGGTTAGGTTAGGTTAGGTTTTTTTTTTTTTTTTTTTTTTAATTTCTAGCACCTCCCACTATGTGCCGGGGCACTTCGTGAAAGCCTATTCTTGCTCTATATTCCAAACTAACTAGGCTGCCTACAGTTTCAAAGAAAAACCCACTCAGGGTACTGCTTGCTTTCTAGCTTATTAACTTTTTTATTATTTACATTAATTTAACTCACGCATTCATTCTTGTCCTCTAGTACCATACTATTTCTCGCACTTATCCCTCTCGTACTTTCATACTTATGGGGGAAGAGGACCTGGGATTATGATCTCTGTGCTTTTCTTTATTTACAGGTTTACCATCTTACTTGTTATACTTAGTCTATACTTGTTTACAGTTTATTTACTTACTATAATCTTAATTATTACATACAACTTATACGCTATATTTGTTATTTACACTTTCTTGTCTACAATCATTTAGGCGATTGGCACACTGCGACGCGCGACGCGGCGTCGAGCGTTGTTGCGTCGACGCGGCGTCGCGCTCGTCGCCTCTACGGAGCTCATTTTGTATAGAAAAACGCGGGGTCCCACACACTGACAACGCAATCACGCGCGTTGCCGCAGAATACGCGCGTACAAGCAGAAAACGCGAGGTATGGCACACTGAAATCTGCAATCACGCGCGTGATTTTCGAGGGAGTTTTAGTCCGAGAGCTGTTAGAAATTTCTGTGTAGGTATTTGAGACGAATTTTAAATTAATATTTTTGCAATGCAACATGACTATTTAACGTCAAGTTTAGAGTGCTTTCACATCAACTGACGTCCGATATCCAATATCCGACATCCGAGATCGGAGGAAGTCAAATATCAATACCCAATATCGGGTATTGGAGCCGACACCACTGTTTTGGCTCATTACCGGAACATGCAGAGACTGCAAGCGACTTTCAACCTAAATGGCATTTTCTTAGTTACGTCTCTTTTCGCGTTAATAGATGACGCTGATCACGAATATAAGAAAAAAATTTAGTTACTATGTCATGTCAATAAGTCGAAAATAGCTTGCACTTCTAATCATTTTCTTTTCATCTCTAGCGTTCTTAATATAGTCTGGGCTATCGAGCTAATGGTCGGATGGCTTTACTTTACTTTTCTCAAAATTTTAGATTATTTCACACACCTACCTACCAAAAAAAATCTAATATCTCTCGGACTATACTAGCTCTCCCGCGTCGACGCGCGTCGACGAACGACGCCGCGTCGAGCGTCGCAGTGTGCCAACCGCCTAAGATATTCAACAATATCTTCCACAGATTTAATCTACGTCTTATTTCTTTTGTTGACAATTTCAATTATATTCTTAGCGAATGCAAGAAAATGTGCTCTATATTTATTTGTCATCAGAAGAGGTAAATTCTCTTTTATCATTCCAACCCTTATTTTTTGTTCCAGATCATGTCTAGCTCGCGCGTGGATCGGGCAGTCCACGATAATGTGTGCGACCGTCTCTGGTACCCCAGGCTCGCAGGCACACGATGGGTCCTCTTTACACTTGAACCTAGCCAAGTATGCGGAGAACCCACCGTGTCCTGTTAGCAACTGGGTCGTGATGCCGGCGATCTCGATCTTTCGAACGATGCTGTATGCTGTTACCGCGCATGGTAGGAAGAGCTTGGTGCCCGAGGCAGTCACACCCGCTCTGTACCTTTCGCCCCATTCGTGAAGCGTGATCTGACGTAGACCACGCTTAACGAATGAGACTGGGCACAGATCGTAGTGGGGGGCAATCTTCAGCCTCAGAGCCGCTTCCTTGGCGAGCTGGTCGGCCCGCTCATTGCCCTCCAACCCTGCGTGAGCCTTGATCCAGAACAAGGAAATTTCCTTGCCCTGGACCAAGCCCCGCTTGATGTTAAATCTGGCTTCAACTGCCAGAGGGTGGAGGGCATGACGGTTAATTACCGTCAGGAGTGCGGCTCTGCTATCACTGAAGATCCCAAACGTGGCCGCGCCTCGCTTAAGGACCTCACTGGTCGCTTTGCATATAGCCAAGAGCTCGGCCTGGTAGACGGTGCAGTGGGGCGACAGAGCAAGTTTGAGGGCCCTGGTTTCGGTCCCGTTATACCAAATGGATAACGCGGCACCGACCCGGCCCTCAATCTTGCTCCCATCCGTGAAAATGCGCGTTTGGATATTATCCACACGGTTGTAATGTTCCTCGTCTACCAGACTGGTGAACTCCAGGCTCATATGCTCCGCGGGGTGAGGTGCTTTAACAGCTGGGGCCATTCGTTCGATCTCCCTGTCCCCCAACCATGACTGGAATACTCTTCTCTTGGCCTCGTACAACGAGGCCACCTCGCGAACTCTGAGGTCCAGAGGGAGTAGTCCAGCCAAGATTAGCCCTGAGTGCAGGGAGACCGACCGGTAACTGGTTAGGTTAGGTTAAGATAGGTTTTTTTTTTTTTTTTTTACGTGGTGGAATGCATTTACGCACTTCGCTCACCCCCCGCGGGGGCAGGGGGCTCGCTTCGTGTGGGACTCCTGACCGAAGCCAGACTACCCACTAAACCACCACGATGTTCCTCCTTCGCCCAATCCGAGCCACGGGATAGAATGCTCACCGCGACTCGGCTAGGAACGCCCGCCCTATTCGGCGGGCTCACTTCTCGGGGCCCCACCATCCCGGCCATCATGCCGATATGGTGGGGCCCGTCCTCCTCTCAAGAATGCGCCCCAGGAACACGTAGGGGCGCATTCCGCCACATTAGCATTGGGGCAGCGGGTCCCTCGACCCACCGCCCGTGGCTCCTCTCAGTTGGGGACGCGGGCAAATTGTGCTCGCCGGCGTCCCCTCGCCGGGGGCCTGCGGGGTGGGAGAGTGCGTCCAGCTCGCTCCCGCTCCCGCAAGGCCTCTCTCTTGGCCGCCATCACCTCGCTAGCATACGAGGCGACGGCGGCCCAACAATGTTCGCTGTCGGCCATAGCCGGAATTATAGCCGACAGCGAGAGGTCCTCACCAACAGTGTTCGTGAGGGCCGTCCTTTGTCCGTCCCACGCCTCACACACGGCCAAAGCATGATGTGCCGTGTCAGGGTCGCCGCTGGTGCAGTTTCGGCACCGGGGCTCAGATTCCACCCCCACCACCTCCCACAGGTACTTGGCGAAGCAGCCATGACCCGTGAGGAGTTGAGTGAGGTGATACGTTGGAGCCCCATGACCCCTCTCCACCCACTCACGCAGGACGGGCCGAATGGCCCCCACGAGCAGTGTGCTGCTTCTTGTCGCAGCCAACCTATCGGCCCATTTCCGGAAGAGATCGTCGCGAGCCGCCTGTCTCCAGCGATCGATTTCCTCCGGAGCCGGCCGACCTCCAGCAACTCGCCGCATCAGGGCGCCCTCCTCATACACCCTCTTAAGGACACCAGCCTCGAGATCCCAAGGGATACTGCCCGCAATCAAGCACGCCGCCTCGTAAGAGACGGTGTGGTACGCCCGTGCAGCCCTCTGCGCGATGGCGCGCTGCGGACGTCGCAGCAGCGCTACATTTGCTGGGCAGAGGGCGTCCGCCCAGATGGGCGCCCCGTAGAGCGCCTTGGAGCGCACCACTCCATCGTAGAGACGGCGGCAGGCAGACCCCGGTCCCCCGCTATTGGGCAGCAAACGCGAGAGCATTCCGGCAAACGCCAGCAACTTTGGTTCCAGCTGCCGGAAATGCTCCGCAAACCGCCACCGACTGTCGAGGATGAGCCCGAGATATTTCAGGCTGCTCCCGACAGCGATGGCAGTGCCACCCACCACTATCGTCTGATCTCGAGGCGGCGTCTTCCGAGGCCCATGAAAGAAGAGGGCCTCAGACTTTTCGAGGGCCACCTTTAATCCGAGCGCCCCAATGCGGCGCACGACATGGGCGACGCCTGCCGTGGCGAGAACGGTGGCGTCGCGGAACGAGGGGGCCCGCGCGGTGACTAGGGTATCGTCGGCGTAACAGAGTACACCGACCCCCCGAAGATTAGCACCGCGCAGGACCTAGTCATAACCTATATTCCACAGGAGCGGCCCAAGGACCGACCCCTGTGGAACACCACATGACATACTTTGGCGGACAACTCCGTTTTGGGCCGGATAGATGATGATCCGGTCCACGAAGTAGTCCGCAAGGACTCGCCTGAGATACAACGGTACATTGTGGTACCTCAGCGCCTCCGCAATGGTCTCCCAGGGGAGGGTGTTGAAGGCGTTGGCTATATCCAACGATACAGCCAACAACACCTCACCCCGGTCGACCGCTTCGTCTACGCCGTCCCGCAGCCGGGATATGGCGTCGAGAGTCGACCTCCCGCGACGGAAGCCGAACTGGCCGTCACTGAGGTTGGGCCCCGCCCCCTCAAGGTGACCGATGAGACGCGCAGCGAGCACCCGCTCAAAGAGCTTGCACATCTCGTCGAGCAAAACGATGGGGCGGTAGGCCGACGGCGACTCGGCAGGGCACCCGTGCTTCTTAAGTAGCACGAGCTTGCCGGTCTTCCATCGTCGGAGCCGGCCTCACGGACGGCCCTATACGCGGCGTGCAGTTGTTCTTCTCGGGGAGGTCTCTGACAGCCCGCCTTCGGCTGCGGGTGTACTAGGTTAGGTTAGGCTAGGTTTTTTTTTTTTTTTTTTTTTTTTATTCTAGCCCCTTTCACAATGTGGTAGCCACGCCGTGAAAGCCTATTCTGATCCTATATGATATGCCATCTACCTAGGCTGCCTATTTTTTAAGAAAGAAACCCACTCAGGGTTAATTGGGCATTTTTATTGTACACTTTACTCTTAATTACTTTATAAAAAGGTTATTCGCGCTTTCATTCTTGTCCTCTAGTATCATACAAGTTCTCGCATTTATCCTTCTCGTACTTTCACACCATGCCTTTCATACTTGTAGGATTGGGTGGGGATTTATTGTTTACTGGTGCTTCTTTATTTATTTTATACAATAGGTTATTTCATTTTTACATAGCTACACAGCCTTAGTATTAACTTATTCTAAATTACATTTTTTATCTTATCAACTTATTTACTAACTTACATTCTGATTTTACTATCCTATATTCACTATACTTATATACATTTTCTTAGCTACTTAATTATCTTAAATCTGGTGCAAGATATTGCACAATATCTGCTGAAGATTTATTTTACGACTTGTTTCTTTTTATTACCTGTTTTATTACTTTCGTTGCATATTCAAGAAAATGCGCTCTATACTCTTTTGTCATTAAAATCGGTAAGTTATTCTTTGTTATACTTACATCAAGATTACATTCTAAGTTGTGTCTGTCTCGTGCGTGGATCGGGCAGTCCACGATTATGTGTGCGACCGTCTCGGGTACCCCAGGCTCGCAGGCACACGATGGGTCCTCCTTACACTTGAACCTGGTCAAGTATGCGGAGAACCCACCGTGTCCTGTTAGCAGCTGGGTTGTGGTGCCGGCGACCTCGATTTTTCGAACAATGCTGTATGCTGTTACCGCGCATGGTAGGAAGAGCTTGGTGCCCGAAGCAGTCACACCCGCTCTGTACCTTTCGCCCCACTCGTGAAGCGTGATCTGACGTAGACCACGCTTGACGAATGAGACTGGGCACAGATCGTAGTGGGGGGCGATCTTCAGCCTCAGAGCCGCCTCCTTGGCGAGCTGGTCGGCCCGCTCATTGCCCTCCAACCCTGCGTGGGCCTTAATCCAGAACAAGGAAATTTCCTTGCCCTGGGCCAGGCCCCGCTTGATGTTAAGTCTGGCTTCAACTGCCAGAGGGTGGAGGGCATGACGATTGATTACCGTCAGGAGTGCGGCTCTGCTATCACTGAAGACCCCAAACGTGGCCGCGCCTCGCTTTAGGACCTCACTGGTCGCTTTGCATATAGCCAAGAGCTCGGCCTGGTAGACGGTGCAGTGGGGCGACAGAGCAAGTTTGAGGGCCCTGGTTTCGGTCCCGTTATGCCAAATGGATAACGCGGCACCGACCCGGCCCTCAATCTTGCTCCCGTCCGTGAAAATACGTGTTTGGATGTTATCCACCTGGTTATAGTGATCCTCGTCTACCAGACTGGTGAACTCCAGGCTCATATGCTCCGCGGGGTGAGGTGCTTTAACAGCTGGGGCCATTCGTTCGATCTCCCTGTCCCCCAACCATGACTGGAATACTCTTCTCTTGGCCTCGTACAACGAGGCCACCTCGCGAACTCTGAGGTCCAGAGGGAGTAGTCCAGTCAAGACTAGCCCTGAGTGCAGGGAGATCGTCCGGTAGCCCTTACAAAGTTTTTGCGCGAATCCGCGCTGCACCACGTTCAGCTGCTTTCGGATACCAAGCTTGTCCACCGCCGCGCACCAACTGCTGGCGGCATACAACACTGTTGGCTCCACCACCGCATTGTAGATGGCTCGGATCACCTCGGGGTGTAACCCCCAGCTGATCCGAGCCATCCGCGCGAGTTTATGGTATATGCCGATGCCTTTCTGCATACATTTGTGACGTGTGTGTTAAATGTAAGGTGTTCGTCAATAGTCAGCCCCAGGACCTTGATTTGTTTGGACAGTCCAACGCCTATCCCGCCCATGCTGAGGCGTGGGTTATCGTACTTTAGCCTCCGCGTTATTACCATCGCACAGGTTTTGTGCGGTGCGAATTTCAGCTTATTTCGGATACCCCACTCCCGCACATGCTCGAGAGAGGCATTGGCCTGTCTCTCAATTTCCAGACCGCTGTCCCCATCGAAGACCATCACTACATCATCCGCAAAAGCCTGTACATGGACCGCCCTTTCTCTCAATTGGTGGAGCAGAGGGTCTAATAGGAGGTTCCAAAGCAAGGGTCCGCCAATTGAACCCTGGACGCAACCCTTCTCCGTGGAGCGTCTGCACTCCTCGCCCGCATACCTTACCCTCACCTCCCTGTCGCTAAGGTAGCTGCTGATGACTCGTCTCAAGTTCACCGGACATTTCTCCTCCGCCAGCCGTACTTTAATAGCTGGCCACCATGCGCTATCGAAGGCGCCCTCTATGTCCAGGGACACCATAAGGGTCAACCTCTTCTCATCGAGTTTGGCCCTTATGTGGCCCATAAGGTCATAAAGGGCGTCCTCGGTGCTTTTCTGGGGCATAAAGCCGTACTGGCGGGGGCTAATTGTCGGTAATAAATAGAAGTTGAGACGGGCCACCAGCATCCTCTCGTACACCTTCCCCAAGACGGGCAATAGACCAATAGGTCTGTACGACTTGGGGACGGTGTACGAGTCCTTCCATATCTTAGGAAAGTAGCCGTGGTGAAGGCACCGATTCAGCAGCTTCAGGAAGAGTGCGGGGTCGGCCCCAATGGCGTGAGTGCAGATATCGGCCGTGAAGCCATCCGCCCCCGGAGCCTTCTTAGGGTTAAATTTGTGGAGGGCATCAAGGAGTTCGCTCATCGTAAAGGGTGGGTCATCATTATGATGACCCCTCTCGTTGTCCACCTCTTTAGATTTTTCACGTATCTCCTGATGCCCCACGTTATCCTCTTCTACCCGATCTCTCGGGTAGAAGGTTTTAGCCAGAAGTTCGGCTGAACCCTTTGCGTCCAGGTAAGTTCCATTGACGGTTAACGGAATAACCTCCTTCCTTGCCGTGGCCCTATTTATGACCCTGTAAATACCCTCCCACATGCCCTCCCGGTCCTGCTTTCCACAGAATTCCTTCCAACTTTCGACCTGTGCCTTTTTTACTTCAGATTCATACATCTCCTTTTGTTCCAGGTATCGCGCCACCACCCTCTCTCTCCGGACCGGCGCTGCATTCCTGATTCGACGCTTTTTGGTCTTGACGAGCCTCTGTAGCTCTGCGAGCCTTTCGGACCACCACGGCATCGTAATCAACCCCCCCGGTTTCTTGACTGGGATACTCTCCCCACACGCCATCTCGATCGCTCCCGTATATGCTTCGACTAAGACATCAAGCTCTTCGTTGTGCCTTGTTTCGCCTATTGCGATATCCGAGAGCGACCGAGTGACGCTGGCCTTAAAAGTATCCCAGTTGGCCTTTTTGGTGTTGTAAATGCGGGTAGTACGTTCGATTTTTGTGCCCCTGGCTCTTTCCAGGTTGAGGCTGAACAATATGCCGTTGTGGTCCGAACTCGGCACGAGGCCCATGTCCACCCTCCAAGCGTCGACCAGGTCGACCATATTGTCGGTGCAGACCGTAACGTCCACGTGGCTACGATACCTCTTTCCACCCCTAACAGTGTCGAAAGTCGGAATGTCTCCGCTATTCAGGACCTGGAGGTCAAGTTCAGCGAGGACACCCCTCAGCAACTCGCCTCTGTCATCCTCGAACCAATGTCCCCACCAGGTGCTCTTTGCGTTAGCATCACCCCCAAAAAGAACAAGCCGGGAACCTAGAGCTCGCCTCACCTCTATAAGTTGCTCTAAATATGGCCCCAGAGGTTCTGGTTTCGGTTCAAAGTAGAAGGATACCAGCGTGATCATCCAGGCACTGGTCCGGATCCCCACCACTACGATGTTGTCAGTGGTGAGTTGCGGGTACTGCACAACGTCCAAAGTAGGATCGAAGACGGCAATAGCCGCCTTCACAGTCCCTCCTCCTTGCCCAGCGTTCTGGAAGACCCTAACGCCCTGGTATGCCTTCATCTTCGCCGAATTTCCAACATAGGGCTCTTGAATTAGAGCAACGGTGGCTTTTCGCCTCGAGGCTGCGAGTATGAGCTCGTCAGTTGCCAGCTTCTTCCTCTGGAGGTTTGCTTGTAGCACTCTGTATGGGGGTGCGGCTCCCGAGGTGCCCTCAGCACTGGTACTGAGTGGATGTCCTCGCTATAGTATCCCACCTCATTCGCACCGGACACTTGGAGCTGAAAACACTATGCCCCGTGCTACTCAGCTTCTCCCTCTGGCAGTTCACGCAGTTCGGCTCTGCGCCGGCCATGTAGTCGGGGCACTGGGCTCTCATGTGGAGCCCCCCACAGTGACTACATTTAGCTTGGTTGTCACCGGCGCAGAACTTTCTTGTGTGACCGTACCCTAGGCATGAGGAACACTGCACAAGAGGCGACTGATCAGCCACCCTTATGGGCTGAAGGTCGATGTGCAGCCTCCCCACGCCCAGAGCACGGTTGTAAACCACCGGGGAGACCCTGAGCACCACGTGTGACACGTGTGCGGGTTCCTCGCAGTCTTCCTGTAGAGGACCGCCATCCGGATTTGTTCTGGGGCCAGGCCCCGGAATACATCATGGTTTCGGGACCTTATGGCCTTTAACAAGTCGTCGTCCTTATGGCTCCGTAGGTTAGGCTAGGTTAGGTTTTTTTTTTTTTTTTTTACGTGGTGGAATGCATTTACGCACTTCGCTCACCCCCCGCGGGGGCAGGGGGCTCGCTTCGTGTGGGACTCCTGGCCGAAGCCACACTACCCACTAAACCACAACGGTGTTCCTCCTTCGCCCAATCCGAGCCGCGGGATAGAATGCTCACCGCGACTCGGCTAGGAACGCCCGCCCTGTTCGGCGGGCTCGCTTCTCGGGGCCCCACCATCCCGGCCATCGTGCCGATATGGTGGGGCCCGTCCTCCTCTTAAGAATGCGCCCCAGGAACACGTAGGGGCGCATTCCGCCACATTAGCATTGGGGCAGCGGGTCCCCCGACCCGCCGCCCGTAGCTCCTCTCAGTTGGGGACGCGGGCAAATTGTGCTCGCCGGCGTCCCCTCGCCGGGGGCCTGCGGGGCGGGAGAGTGCGTCCAGCTCGCTCCCGCTCCCGCAAGGCCTCTCTCTTGGCCGCCATCACCTCGCTAGCATACGAGGCGACGGCGGCCCAACACTGTTCGCTGTCGGCCATAGCCGGAATTATGGCCGCCAGCGAGAGGTCCTCACCAACAATGTTCGTGAGGGCCGTCCTTTGTCCGTCCCATGCCTCACACACGGCCAATGTATGGTGTGCCGTGTCAGGGTCGCCGCTGGTGCAGTTTCGGCACCGGGGCTCCGATTCCACCCCCACCACCTCCCACAGGTACTTGGCGAAGCAGCCATGACCCGTGAGAAGTTGAGTGAGGTGATATGTTGGAGCCCCATGACCCCTCTCCACCCACTCACGCAGGACAGGCCGAACGGCCCCCACGAGCAGTATGCTGCTTCTTGTCGAAGCCAACCTTTCGGCCCATTGCCGGAAGAGATCGTCGCGAGCCGCCTGTCTCCAGCGATCGATCTCCTCCGGAGCTGGCCGACCTCCAGCAACTCGCCGCATCAGCGCGCCCTCCTCGTACACCCTCTTAAGGACGCCAGCCTCGAGATCCCAAGGGATACTTCCCGCAATCAAGCACGCCGCCTCGTAGGAGACGGTGTGGTACGCCCGTGCAGCCCTCTGCGCGATGGCGCGCTGCGGACGTCGCAGCAGCGCTACATTTGCTGGGCAGAGGGCGTCCGCCCAGATGGGCGCCCCGTAGAGCGCCTTGGAGCGCACCACTCCGTCGTAGAGACGGCGGCACGCAGACCCCGGACCTCCACTGTTGGGCAGCAAGCGCGAGAGCATTCCGGCAAACGCCAGCAACTTTGGTTCCAGCTGCCGGAAATGCTCCCCGAACCGCCACCGACTGTCGAGGATGAGCCCGAGATACTTCAGGCTGCTCCCAACAGCGATGGCGGTGCCACCCACCACTATCGTCTGATCTCGAGGCGGTGTCTTCCGAGGCCCATGGAAGAAGATGGCCTCGGACTTTTCGAGGGCCACCTTTAATCCGAGCGCCCCGATGCGGCGCACGACATGGGCGACGCCTGCCGTGGCGAGAACGGCGGGTATCGTATCGTCGGCGTAACAGAGTACACCGACCCCCCGAAGATTAGCACCGCGCAGGACCCAGTCATAACCTATATTCCACAGGAGCGGCCCAAGGACCGACCCCTGTGGAACACCACACGTCATGCTTCGGCGGACCACCCCGTCTTGGGCCGGGTAGATGATGACCCGGTCCACGAAGTAGTCCGCAAGGACGCGCCTGAGGTACCACGGGACATTGTGATACCTCAGCGCCTCCGCAATGGTCTCCCAGGGGAGAGTGTTGAAGGCGTTGGCTATATCCAGCGATACAGCCAACAACACCTCACCCCTGTCGACCGCTTCGTCTACGCCATCCCGCAGCCGGGATATGGCATCGAGAGTCGACCTCCCGCGACGGAAGCCGAACTGGCCGTCACTGAGGTTGGGCCCCGCCCCCTCAAGGTGACCGACGAGACGCGCAGCGAGCACCCGCTCAAAGAGCTTGCACATCTCGTCGAGCAAAACGATGGGGCGGTAGGCCGACGGCGACTCGGCAGGGCGCCCGTGCTTCTTAAGTAGCACGAGCTTGCCGGTCTTCCATCGTCGTGGCACTCTCCCCGACGCCACACACTCCGACATGAGGGACAGCGTCTCCTCCTCTAGTGCCGGCATGACCGTGGCTATAACCTTCCCAGGGATGCCGTCCGGGCCCGGGGCGCGATTTCTGGACTTGAGTGCCAACATCGCGACCCCTAATTCGGCCTCGGACACGGGAGGTATTGCCACTTCGTCTGCCGGCACCTGGCTTGGTGCCACCATCCGCGGTGGGACCCACTCCTCCCTCGCAGGGAAGAGGGAACTGACCACTCGGCCCAGAAGGTTCGGCTCGAGAGTTCTGGTGAGGGGAGGCGCCCATGGCTTGAGTTTCTGACTCACAGTCTTGTACGGGCGCCCCCACGGGTCTCGGTCGAGGCTCTCGAGCCACTCCCTCCAGGCCTCCTCCTTGGCGGCCTTGATCGCCGAGCTAAGGGCCTCACGGGCGGCCCTATACGCGGCGTGCAGCTGTTCTTCTCGGGCGAGGTCTCTGACAGCCCGCCTTCGGCTGCGGGTGTACTGCCTCTGGGCCGCGTAACTTGCGGTACGCAGCCCGGCTAGGTGGGGACGCCACCAGTACACCTGCCTCCGGGGCGGAATAGGCCTCGCCCTCTGCATCGCCGCGTCGCAGACGCGAGTCAGAGCTCCAGCGAGGTGCTCACATCTCGCGTCCACGTCTAGGCCGCTGTCATCAGCAGCCCACCGTTCAACGATAGCCGCCTCTTTGGCCAGCTCGCGGTCTAATGTTCCGAGTCGCCACCGCGGACCTTCCCCTGCCAAGGGGCGGTCGAGTTCCACACGAGCCGTCGAGGCGGGGGAGACAATGTCGAACCGGATGTAACGATGGTCCGACGCGGTCTCCAACCCCCTGACGACCCGCCAGTTGTTGATACGACGGGCCAGGACAGAACTGGCGAACGAAAGATCGACAATCGATCTGCCCTGAGCCCGCACTAGAGTGTGGACCACCCCCTGGTTCAGTAGCACCAAGCCTTGGGACACCGCCCACTCCATCACCATCTCCCCCCGGTCATCAGTCTCCGGAGATCCCCACGCCCGAGAATGAGCGTTGAAATCCCCGGCCACCACAGCCGGGGTGGGGTGCACTTCCACCAGCAGAGCCCCGACCTCCAGGAGCAACTGCTCGAACTCGGCGAGGCTTCTACTAGGGGGACAGTACACCCCAACCACTGCAGCGCCACCCAGCGTGACGAGTACGCACCCACGACCCCTACGCACTATGTCGAAGGGTGGGGCGGCTCGCTGGGCGACGATTGCCACCAAGCCGTTTTGGTCGCTGGCCCAATTCGGGCGTTCGCGAACGTAGTACGGCTCGGCGACTACTGCCACTGTCGTCTGCCACTGCGCCATGGATTGAGCCAGAAGGTCCTGGGCATCGGCGCAGTGGTTGACGTTGGCCTGCAGTATGGAGATGGAGTGTGCCATTACGATTGGGCGGTGTCCATCGCCTCCTCATGTTGCGGCAGGGTGGGGGATGTTTTGGGTGCCGTCCCACCTGCTGCTCCGCCTTTTCTTGAGGCCGCCTTCTTACCGGAGGCCGCCTTACACTCGCTGGACCCCAGCCGATGAGCGGACGCCTTCCCCGCCGCCTCACAGACGGGGCAACCGGGCTCCGCGGAGCAGGTGGCCGACTTGTGGCCGGCCTGCCCACAACGGAAGCAGAGCGCACTGCGGTCAATGTCCGCAGTGCACTTGGCCCCAACGTGCCCCGGCTCCAGGCAGCGGAAGCATCGGGCCGGTCTCGGGTCCAAGGTGGTCAGCCTGACCACTGACCACCCGACGAGTACCCGACGGCCATCCGTCAGCCTCTTGGCGGCCTCGATCGGACACCGCAGCCAGGCAGTGCCTTGGCGACCCCGTGGGCGTTGGATGTCGCCCACCTTAATTGAGGCGGCCGAGCAGCCTCCCTCCGCAGCCAACGATGTCGCCACCATTTCTTTAGAGGCTGAGTCGCTCAAGCCAGAGATGCGCAGCTCTACACACCTCTCCGGCCTGGCGACACGGACCTCCTCCAGCACCTCTCTCAGTTTGGCGGCCAGGTTGTCCGCCTTCCGGGCGCGGTCCTCGCCCGCCACCTCCATAATGCGAGCCCCAGTTGCCGCCTCACGGAACCGGAGGCCGTCTATGCCCAGGGCCTTGAGGTCTATGGCCCCTTCGGCCCTGGACAACACGTCACGGTACGTGATGCCCTGCTCCAGTGCGCCCGGCTGCAGCGTGACGGTGACCGCTGCAGTTGTCGGGGCGCGCAGTTTGCGCGGCTTGCGTGCACCACGCTTCCGCTTCTTATTCACCGGAGCGGTCGGGAGCGATGTGGCTGGGGCCGACTTCGCCACCTTTGGCCGCGCTGCCACCTTGTTCCACGCGGCCAGCGGGGCCGCGGTGGGGACCGACGTGGGCGCCGAAGGGGACTCTATGGCGGGTGCTTTCTGACGGGCAGCTTCCGCCTCTTTGGCTGCGGCTGTCTTCTTCTTGGCGCGGCCCTTCTTTTTTGCCTTCCTCTCCCCCCTGGGCTCGTCAGGGCCTGCTCCTACCTCCATCTGCTCATCTGGCAGACGAGCAGAGTGGGACGGGGGGGAAGGTGGAAGAGGCGGGAGTTCCACAGTAGGCTCTTCAACACTTGCGGATCGAGCCGCCACTCGTTTATCCGCCTGCAGAGGTGGGCGGATGCGGGTCTCGGGCAGCAGCCGGTCCGCAATCCCCGCAAGCCGCGCGTCAATTAGGAACGCGATTTCGTCGCGTCCCATCGGGGGTGGTGCAGCCTGCGCCTGCTGCTGCCAGGCCCGCATTTCCGCCCGCACAGCGGCCAGCTCTGCCTGGAGCTGGGCCACCTCCTCAGATTCTGTGCGAGACCTGAGCACACGCACGTGCTGGAGGATGGTTTCACATGCGAGCTTCAGGTCCCGCACATACTGCCCCTTCAGGTTTGAACTTTTGGTGGCGATGGTTTGCACCATCCCCACCGCCGCCTCAATGGCACCAGATAACTGCTCCGAGCTTAGGGGCTCAGGAGCTGCTGGCGACTCACCCGTATTGGGCTGTCGGCTGGGCCCAGGCTGTGGGCTAGGAGTAGGGGTCTCTCTTAGGTAGAGAGACCTCTGCCGCATCCGCTGAAGGTCGTCAGCCATCTCCTCCTCCCTCCGCAGTTCTAGCTCCCGCTGCTTGGCCGCGTTAAGTTCAGCCTGGGCTTGCGCCAGGCCAGCGAATTCGCCCGTCGTTATCGGGCGACCACGGGGCTTCTTGGGTGTGTGGGACACCTTTTCCACCTCTGGGACCCGCTTTCTCCAGAATCGTCCCATCGGGGAAGACGAGCGTGAGCCCTCTGGACTGGACACGTCCAGACGGTCCAGCACCACCACCGCCTCTGGGAGAGAGCCGAGAGACCTCGTGTCCTCTGTCCCAACCTCCATCTCTTCCTGGCGTCCACGCGCCTGTCGCTCGGGAGCTTGGTCCCGGCACGACTCACTGTCACTACCAATGTTTGACATTGTCCTGAAAAGGACAGTATCGAAAACAATGAAACCTCGAATGGCGCAAGATAGGTTATCAAGATTTAGTCACCCAACGTGCCACTCCGTTACGGTGGTCACGTTGGGGTCCAGGGCACACGACGGGGACGTACTTGATAACTCTTGGGGCGTGCCCCAGGCTAGGTTAGGTTTTTTTTTTTTTTTTTTTTTTTTCGTGGTGGAATGCATTTACGCACTTCGCTCACCCCCCGCGGGGGCAGGGGGCTCGCTTCGTGTGGGACTCCTGACCGAAGCCAGACTACCCACTAAACCACCACGGTGTTCCTCCTTCGCCCAATCCGAGCCGCGGGATAGAATGCTCACCGCGACTCGGCTAGGAACGCCCGCCCTGTCCGGCGGGCTCGCTTCTC
Source organism: Eilema sororculum (assembly GCA_914829495.1). Classification (NCBI taxonomy): domain Eukaryota; kingdom Metazoa; phylum Arthropoda; class Insecta; order Lepidoptera; family Erebidae; genus Eilema; species Eilema sororculum. The sequence continues at coordinate 20,411,071 of OU618555.1, forward strand.
GGGGCCCCACCATCCCGGCCATCGTGCCGATATGGTGGGGCCCGTCCTCCTCTTAAGAATGCGCCCCAGGAACACGTAGGGGCGCATTCCGCCACATTAGCATTGGGGCAGCGGGGCCCCCGACTCACCGCCCGTGGCTCCTCTCAGTTGGGGACGCGGGCAAATTGTGCTCGCCGGCGTCCCCTCGCCGGGGGCCTGCGGGGCGGGAGAGTGCGTCCAGCTCGCTCTCGCTCCCGCAAGGCCTCTCTCTTGGCCGCCATCACCTCGCTAGCATACGAGGCGACGGCGGCCCAACACTGTTCGCTGTCGGCCATAGCTGGAATTATGGCCGCCAGCGAGAGGTCCTCACCAACAATGTTCGTGAGGGCCGTCCTTTGTCCGTTCCATGCCTCACACACGGCCAATGTATGGTGTGCCGTGTCAGGGTTGCCGCTGGTGCAGTTTCGGCACCGGGGCTCCGATTCCACCCCCACCACCTCCCACAGGTACTTGGCGAAGCAGCCATGACCCGTGAGAAGTTGAGTGAGGTGATATGTTGGAGCCCCATGACCCCTCTCCACCCACTCACGCAGGACAGGCCGAACGGCCCCCACGAGCAGTGTGCTGCTTCTTGTCGAAGCCAACCTTTCGGCCCATTGCCGGAAGAGATCGTCGCGAGCCGCCTGTCTCCAGCGATCGATCTCCTCCGGAGCTGGCCGACCTCCAGCAACTCGCCGCATCAGCGCGCCCTCCTCGTACACCCTCTTAAGGACGCCAGCCTCGAGATCCCAAGGGATACTTCCCGCAATCAAGCACGCCGCCTCGTAGGAGACGGTGTGGTACGCCCGTGCAGCCCTCTGCGCGATGGCGCGCTGCGGACGTCGCAGCAGCGCTACATTTGCTGGGCAGAGGGCGTCCGCCCAGATGGGCGCCCCGTAGAGCGCCTTGGAGCGCACCACTCCGTCGTAGAGACGGCGGCACGCAGACCCCGGACCTCCACTGTTGGGCAGCAAGCGCGAGAGCATTCCGGCAAACGCTAGCAACTTTGGTTCCAGCTGCCGGAAATGCTCCGCGAACCGCCACCGACTGTCGAGGATGAGCCCGAGATACTTCAGGCTGCTCCCAACAGCGATGGTGGTGCCACCCACCACTATCGTCTGATCTCGAGGCGGTGTCTTCCGAGGCCCATGGAAGAAGATGGCCTCGGACTTTTCAAGGGCCACCTTTAATCCGAGCGCCCCGATGCGGCGCACGACATGGGCGACGCCTGCCGTGGCGAGAACGGCGGCGTCGCGGAACGAGGGGGCCCGCGCGGTGACTAGGGTATCGTCGGCGTAACAGAGTACACCGACCCCCCGAAGATTAGCACCGCGCAGGACCCAGTCATAACCTATATTCCACAGGAGCGGCCCAAGGACCGACCCCTGTGGAACACCACACGTCATGCTTCGGCGGACCACCCCGTCTTGGGCCGGGTAGATGATGACCCGGTCCACGAAGTAATCCGCAAGGACGCGCCTGAGGTACCACGGGACATTGTGATACCTCAGCGCCTCCGCAATGGTCTCCCAGGGGAGAGTGTTGAAGGCGTTGGCTATATCCAGCGATACAGCCAACAACACCTCACCCCTGTCGACCGCTTCGTCTACGCCATCCCGCAGCCGGGATATGGCATCGAGAGTCGACCTTCCGCGACGGAAGCCGAACTGGCCGTCACTGAGGTTGGGCCCCGCCCCCTCAAGGTGACCGACGAGACGCGCAGCGAGCACCCGCTCAAAGAGCTTGCACATCTCGTCGAGCAAAACGATGGGGCGGTAGGCCGACGGCGACTCGGCAGGGCGCCCGTGCTTCTTAAGTAGCACAAGCTTGCCGGTCTTCCATCGTCGCGGCACTCTCCCCGACGCCACACACTCCGACATGAGGGACAGCGTCTCCTCCTCTAGTGCCGGCATGACTGTGGCTATAACCTTCCCAGGGATGCCGTCCGGGCCCGGGGCGCGATTTCTGGACTTGAGTGCCAACATCGCGACCCCTAATTCGGCCTCGGACACGGGAGGTATCGCCACTTCGTCTGCCGGCACCTGGCTTGGTGCTACCATCCGCGGTGGGACCCACTCCTCCCTCGCAGGGAAGAGGGAACTGACCACTCGGCCCAGAAGATTCGGCTCGAGAGTTCTGGTGAGGGGAGGCGCCCATGGCTTGAGTTTCTGACTCACAGTCTTGTACGGGCGCCCCCACGGGTCTCGGTCGAGGCTCTCGAGCCACTCCCTCCAGGCCTCCTCCTTGGCGGCCTTGATCGCCGAGCTAAGGGCCTCACGGGCGGCCCTATACGCGGCGTGCAGTTGTTCTTCTCTGGCGAGGTCTCTGACAGCCCGCCTTCGGCTGCGGGTGTACTGCCTCTGGGCCGCGTAACTTGCGGTACGCAGCCCGGCTAGGTGGGGACGCCACCAGTACACCTGCCTCCGGGGCGGAATAGGCCTCGCCCTCTGCATCGCCGCGTCGCAGACACGAGTCAGAGCTCCAGCGAGGCGCTCACATCTCGTGTCCACGTCCAGGCCGCTGTCATCAGCAGCCCACCGCTCGACGATAGCCGCCTCTTTGGCCAGCTCGCGGTCTAATGTTCCGAGTCGCCACCGCGGACCTTCCCCTGCCAAGGGGCGGTCGAGTTCCACACGAGTCGCCGAGGCGGGGGAGACGATGTCGAACCGAATGTAGCGATGGTCCGACGCGGTCTCCAACCCCCTGACGACCCGCCAGTTGTTGATACGACGGGCCAGGACAGAACTGGCGAACGAAAGATCGACAATCGATCTGCCCTGAGCCCGCACTAGAGTGTGGACCACCCCCTGGTTCAGTAGCACCAAGCCTTGGGACACCGCCCACTCCATGACCATCTCCCCCCGGTCATCAGTCTCCGGAGATCCCCACGCCCGAGAATGAGCGTTGAAATCCCCGGCCACCACAGCCGGGGTGGGGTGCACTTCCACCAGCAGAGCCCCGACCTCAAGGAGCAACTGCTCGAACTCGGCGAGGCTTCTACTAGGGGGACAGTACACCCCAACCACTGCAGCGCCACCCAGCGTGACGAGTACGCACCCACGACCCCTACGCACTATGTCGAAGGGTGGGGCGGTTCGCTGGGCGACGATAGCCACCAAGCCGTTTTGGTCGCTGGCCCAATTCGGGCTTTCGCGAACATAGTACGGCTCGGCGACTACTGCCACTGTCGTCTGCCACTGCGCCATGGATTGGGCCAGAAGGTCCTGGGCATCGGCGCAGTGGTTGACGTTGGCCTGCAGTATGGAGATGGAGTGTGCCATTACGATTGGGCGGTGTCCATCGCCTCCTCATGTTGCGGCAGGGTGGGGGATGTTTTGGGTGCCGTCCCACCTGCTGCTCCGCCTTTTCTTGAGGCCGCCTTCTTACCGGAGGCCGCCTTACACTCTCTGGACCCCAGCCGATGAGCGGACGCCTTCCCCGCCGCCGCACAGACGGGGCAACCGGGCTCCGCGGAGCAGGTGGCCGACTTGTGGCCGGCCTGCCCACAACGGAAGCAGAGCGCACTGCGGTCAATGTCCGCAGTGCACTTGGCCCCAACGTGCCCCGGCTCCAGGCAGCGGAAGCACCGCGCCGGTCTCGGCTCCAAGGTGGTCAGCCTGACCACTGACCACCCGACGAGTACCCGACGGCCATCCGTCAGCCTCTTGGCAGCCTCGATCGGGCACCGCAGCCAGGCAGTGCCTTGGCGACCCCGTGGGCGTTGGATGTCGCCCACCTTAATTGAGGCGGCCGAGCAGCCTCCCTCTGCTGCCAAAGATGTCGCCACCATTTCTTTAGAGGCCGAGTCGCTCAAGCCAGAGATGCGCAACTCTACACACCTCTCCGGCCTGGCGACACGGACCTCCTTTAGCACCTCTCGCAGTTGTGCGGCCAGGTTGTCCGCCTTCCGGGCGCGGTCCTCGCCCGCCACCTCCATGATGCGAGCCCCTGTTGCCGCCTCACGGAACCGGAGGCCGTCTATGCCCAGGGCCTTGAGGTCTATGGCCCCTTCAGCCCTGGACAACACGTCACGGTAGGTGATGCCCTGCTCCAGTGCGCCCGGCTGCAGCGTGAGTGTGACCGCTGCAGTTGCCGGGGCGCGCAGTTTGCGCGGCTTGCGGGCACCACGCTTCCGCTTCTTAATCACCGGAGCGGTCGGGGGAGCTGTGGCTGGGGCCGACTTCGCCACCTTTGGCCGCGCTGCCACCTTATTCCATGCGGCCACTGGGGCCGCAGTGGGGACCAACGTGGATGCTGAAGGGGACTCTGTGGTGGGCGTCCTCTGGCGGGCAGCTTCCGCCTCTTTGGCTGCGGCTGTTTTCTTCTTGGCGCGGCCCTTCTTCTTTGCCTTCCTCTCCCCCCTGAGCTCGCCAGGGCCTGCTCCTACCTCCATCTGCTCATCTGGCAGACGAGCAGAGTGGGACGGGGGGGAAGGTGGAAGAGGCGGGAGTTCCACTGTAGGCTCTTCAACACTTTCTGATCGAGCTGCCGCTCGTTTATCGGCCTGAAGAGGCCTAGAGGAGTGCCCCGCGTGGGCTGGGGAGCGCCGTGCTCTCATCGCCGAAGTGGGGACGGACCTCTCGCTGCCGGCCGTAGTTCTGTCTATGGTCGACGGCGGCGATGAGGCGTGGGCAGCGGTTCAGACCTTCTGCGAGACGGTTATCTCGCGGAAGGAGGCGGCGGAGAGGGAGAGGGAATGTGACCCCCTTTCCCTCCCACAGCGCCGCAAGAGAACCGGGGCTCGGAGGAGGCGGTACCACCAACTCCTCCCCCCCTAACCGGGCCGGGCAGTAGACGCGGGGGCGTCTGCTGCCCTTACATAGGCCTCGAGGTTGAAGGCGCACGTCGTGTCGCGTGTGCCTTGCCTAGGCGGGTGGCAGAAGGACTCCTCTTCTGCCGCACCAGAGACGGGCCTGCCGCCGAAAAGTGGCAGGCGACCCACACGACGATGGCGGAAGATGTTGTTCCCGCCATCGTCGATATGTGGTGAAGACGGACACCGTGGTGGTTTAGTGGGTAGTCTGGCCTCCCTCAGAGGCTAGGAGTCCCACACGAAGCCCACCCCCTGCCCCCGCGGGGGGTGAGCGAAGTGCCTAAACGCATTCCACCACGAAAAAAAAAAAAAAAAAAAAAAAAAAAAAAAAAAAAAAAAGGTTAGGTTAGGTTGGGGTCGGTAACGTTCCGCATGGCGCAGGTCCTTTCGGGGCATGGATGCTTCGGAAGCTACCTGTGCCGGGTGGGACGAGAGCCGACCAGTGGGTGCCACCACTGTGGCGGCGTTGATGACACGGCGCAGCACACCCTAGAGGAGTGCCCCGCGTGGGCTGGGGAGCGCCGTGCTCTCATCGCCGAAGTGGGGACGGACCTCTCGCTGCCGGCCGTAGTTCTGTCTATGGTCGACGGCGGCGATGAGGCGTGGGCAGCGGTTCAGACCTTCTGCGAGACGGTTATCTCGCGGAAGGAGGCGGCGGAGAGGGAGAGGGAATGTGACCCCCTTTCCCTCCCACAGCGCCGCAAGAGAACCGGGGCTCGGAGGAGGCGGTACCACCAACTCCTCCCCCCCTAACCGGGCCGGGCAGTAGACGCCGGGGCGTCTGCTGCCCTTACATAGGCCTCGAGGTTGAAGGCGCACGTCGTGTCGCGTGTGCCTTGCCTAGGCGGGCGGCAGAAGGACTCCTCTTCTGCCGCACCAGAGACGGGCCTGCCGCCGAACAGTGGCAGGCGACCCACACGACGATGGCGGAAGTTGTTGTTCCCGCCATCGTCGATATGTGGTGAAGACGGACACCGTGGTGGTTTAGTGGGTAGTCTGGCCTCCCTCAGAGGCTAGGAGTCCCACACGAAGCCCACCCCCTGCCCCTGCGGGGGGTGAGCGAAGTGCCTAAACGCATTCCACCACGAAAAAAAAAAAAAAAAAAATAAAAAAAAAAAAAAAAAAAGGTTAGGTTAGGTTAGGTTAGGTTTTTTTTTTTTTTTTTTTTTAAGTTTCGCGCCATTTCCCCCACTGGATTAATCTTGTGGGGTCTTTGTGTGCGGATTTCACTTGCAGCTAATTTAGAAGAGTAGAATTTTAGAAAGATTTACAGTATATAATTTCGAGAAAAAGTTAAACTATTATTGAAAGGTTGTACTAAGTTACACGGTTTATTGTGCGGCTTATTATATAATAAGCCACAGAATGCCCGGTTTAACATTTTTAATCGTTGACATTAAGAAGCATTAGGCCGTTTGAGTGCTGGTGGCCAGGCAGTCTACGGGCCTTGGCCTGGCGGCTGCCCATCTACCATCGCTCAGTGTTAAAACTTTTACACTAAACAATTTTTATTCATATATGATACTTATATATAATATGTTTAACAGAACAAGTAGCTTTATAAATACAATATACTGCACTATAATGATGATAGGAATATATAACTGATAATAACATTATATTGAAATTTGTAATAAGTGTTTACATATGTATTTTTATAGAAATATAATTTATTTATTCAAGAAATAGGAATAGATGCATGTATTATATATAGCATATAGAGTAGAATTTTTGTTCGAAGAAATAGATTGTCGACTTTATGCAATTTTCATCAGAAAATTGTTTCAAGTGCATTTTTATTTAGAGGACAGATCTTATTGTGTAGAAGATATGGAAGACATTGGTTATATTATATATTATACGTTATGTTAGATATTGTTTAAGATATAAAAAAAAACTAATAGATATATACATATATATTTATAATAGGCGTTTATTCCGATTAATTAGACAGGGCGGATTTTAATGGGTTTAAAGTGGGTGCGATTTTTGCTGTTACGGTTGTGATGCCTTGCGTTATATTTTTATTATATACACAAAAGCATTTTTATGTGTTATATTTTCGCGGTGGTCAGAGCAACCTTAGCAATATGCAATGGCTGCTCTGGCCATCGCTTCCCACTTCTGGAGGACTGGGCACGACTTATCAAAGGCGTGGTGTTTATTCGCTTGACCATATTCCCGGGTGCAGTTGATACAGTGGGGCTCTTGGTCTTTTCTGCTACACTGGTCGGGCTCATCCTGGCTGTGCGGTTTACCACATTTCGCGCATAGATCCTGAGTCTCAGGCATCAAGCAGAATCTCTTGGTGTGGCCAAAAGCCAGGCACCTGGTGCACTGGATGAGTGGCGTCTGGTCTGCCACCGCGACTCGTTGGAGGTCGATATAAAGACGCTTCGCCTCCATCGCTCTCCTCCAGACAACAGGCGCCGTGCTGATAACCACGTGGTGGAATTGCGAGTGGCGAGATCGCTTCTTAAACTTGATGGTTACGCGGTCGTCCCCCTCGCTGAGGCCCTCGAACAGGGCCCCATTCTGATTCCGAAGGGCGCGAAGGATTTCATGATCATCATGAATCTTCAGTACGTCCCTCAGAATCAGAAGAGGGTCCCTGTTCTTAATCTCCTCGACGACGAAACGACCCGCAACTCCCTCAAGCTTTTCTTTCACTTTTTTCCTGTCTTCAATACTTCCGCACCCCATTATAACTTTTCTCTCCTTGGCCTTCCTCACTCTCTCTACCTTTATCCATCCATCTTTGGCATCCATGGCCTCCCTGATGTGCCTCAAGACCTCATCCGCCGTGTCATTTTCGTCTGTTGAGGAGACGCATACCGAGTGGAGCGTCTGCGGTGGGGGCTCTACTCCCCGGTTGTTATTAGCAGCCGCTGCAACACTCGCATATGTTACCGTCTCCTTCTCTTTCCTATCTCTTTCTTCCTCCCTTTCACACTGTTTCTCCATTCTCTCCCTTAATTCACTCGTTTGGTCTGCACTGTGCGCGTACGTTTGCTTCTTGTTACCTTACCTATTTACCTACATTACTAACCGTCTTAACATCAACATAGTGATGTAACCGTAGTCGATATTGTCCATCGATAATTTTCTTATCGTACACTATGGACAAATACATTACAAGATCTTCATCAAGCACCAGCATCAACTCAAAAAGATCCACAGATGAGCAGGACTGGCGTAGTGCAAAACGCGCCGCGATTATCAAGAAAGTACACTACGATAAGACACGCGAACTACCAACTTACAACAGATATGAAGGCCTGGCTTTGGAAGGTAATGATGATGAGCATATTTCGTCAATTCACAACGCACCGTCACCTGGAGTACGTATTGGACGCATTCCTCCTATAATCTTATTGCTGAACGAAAATTCAACTCACAACGAGTTGGTTCAGTTAATTGAGTCATTTGATAAACGTTTCAACCTCCAGTATCGAGGCAACAACAAAGTTGCAATAATTTGTCATACTTCTGAAACGCATCAATCTATTAAAGACGGTCTTCGCGGAAAAAATGTTCCCTTTCTCACCCATGAAAGAAAGGATGAAAAGGTTCCAAAAGTTGTCATACGGGGTTTGCCAGCTGAAGTGGGTGACAGTATTCAATCCAAACTTGAAGAACTTGGCTTCAAAGTTCATTCTGTGACTATGTTAAAATCTTCTCGATCCGCAAAGAGTCCTTCTCCACCATTTCTGGTTCAACTGGCTCCTGGATCTGATGTAGCAAAATTTCGGAAGACCAAATATTTATATAATTGTGTGATAACAATGGAAAAATTTAAGCCCAACCGCTCAGCAGGAACTCAATGTTATAGATGCCAAAGTTTTGGACACTCGTCGAAAAATTGTAACATGCCTCCCCGGTGTGTAAAGTGCACTGAAAAACATGCTACTTCTGAATGTTCTAAAAAAGACCGTATTGAACCGGCTCGTTGTTGTAATTGTGGACAAGACCACCCAGCCAACTTTCGTGAATGCACGTCTAGAGTGGCATACTTGGAAAGTCTTCGTAGAAGATTACAAGAGCGTAAACAGGTCACATTATCATTCAAAAAGCCCCAAACTATGCTACCAACTAAGCTTCCTTCAAGTAGTGTACAGACTTCAAGCTCAGATCTCAAAACCTGGTCGTCCTTATTCAAAAACCCACCAAAATATGATTCCAACGAACAGCACCCATTCATAACACTGAACAATGAAAATGGCGGCAATGTGAAATCACCCGTGGATGGCGTAACCAAGGAAATCCTCGATATCATGGAGATTATTAAGAAGATCAGAACAGAATTTCAATCCTGTACTTCTATGTTTGATAAAGTCATGTTAATCCTTCAGTATCTCGGTCAATATGTTTAGCTCAAAGCAACTAAATCTTATTTCATGGAACGCTGATGGCATACAAAACAAAACTTTTGAGTTACTTGACTTAGCGGTGAGTCTATTTGTCGATGTAATTGCGCTATGTGAGACTAAATTAACGAAAAATATTATTACTAACACTCCGGGCTTTATTTGCTACCGTAATGACAAGAATCTAAATGGTCGTGGCCAGGGTGTTGCCATCTTAATTAAAAAGAAAATTAATCATTCTCTTGTCCGGATCCCGAACATGGCAAACATGGAGGCTGTAGCTGTAAAGGTTAATGTCTCCGGTAAAGACTTAACAATTGTGTCTATTTATCAATCACCCAATCTGCGCCTTTTATCTTCTGACTTGGATAAACTCTTTAAACTAGGCCCAAATGTCCTAATATGTGGTGATTTCAATGCTAACCATGAGTATTGGAATAGCAGTTACACTAACACTAAAGGAAGATGTCTTTTTAGACACATGCTTGCTAACGACTACTTTATTAATGCACCTCTCACATCAACTCAGTTAAACTATCGTACGGATTTAAACCCTACAACTCCTGATCTCATACTTACGTCTAATCCAAAATTGATAGATGATCTGTATGCCATAACAGCTTTATCATCCAACCATTTACCTATATTTTGCAGAGTTAGCGGTTCAATTTTTCTAAATAACAACGCTAAGTTTTTTCGTTATGACCAAACCAACTGGAAAAAATTTCGTAGTTTCTTGGACGAGAACATTTACCTCCATTCTAAACCCTTTTCTACGCGAAATGAAGTTGATGATGCACTTGAACAGCTTTTTAGTAGTATTATTGCAGCTAGAGATACGCAAGTACCCATAAGCACGTCTAACGATAATCCTGCCTCACTGCCAAACTCGATTAAAACGCTAATTCGTGATAAAAATACATTACGCCGGACTATGCAAAAACTGCCGCCTGGAGCAGACAAGAGACATTTGCGTTCCGTCATCAACTATTTACAAGCCACTATACGCTCTTCTATAGTTGATTATCAGGACAGAATTTGGAATGATAAATTGTCTAAGATTGACAATTCCAACACCGAACTATGGCGATTTACCAGGTCCCTTAAACCAAAAACAACTATCATTCCTACCTTAAAACGATGCGATGGTACTTTTGCATCTTCACCAACAGACCAAGCTGAAGAGCTTGCTCGTGCTTTCTACGCCAACATGTGTCTAACTCTGAACTGGAAAAGTTCTGACGTGATTGAGAATGAGGTGCGCAAATCAATGGAACATTTAGGTAACATCAATAGTAACATACGCCTCCCCCCAGTAACACCGCGTGAATTGTGTGCTGTCATTAAAAAGCTTAAAAACCGTAAATCACCGGGTGACGATGGTATTCACAACTTGATGCTAAAAAACCTCTCTCAGAAAGCTTTGGTGCTTCTTACTAAAATACTTAATGGTTGCTTAGCGCTTAATTACTTTCCGGCGCGTTGGAAGATTGCAAAAGTGATAGCTTTGAAGAAACCTGGTAAAGATGATACCATACCAAGTAACTTCAGACCAATTAGCTTACTTCCTTCTACTGGTAAAATTTTCGAGAGGATCATTTATAAAAGACTCTTAATGTATTCTGGATCGCTAATTTCAAATGAGCAATTTGGATTTCGTACATCACATTCAACTGCCCATCAGTTGGCGCGAGTATCCGAACACATTTCTCATCACTTAAACCTGGGTGAATCAACTGGTATGTTCCTATTAGACATCGAAAAGGCCTTCGATACCGTATGGCATGAAGGACTATTGCATAGGCTTTTGAATCTTAACATTCCTTTGAATCTTGTTAAGCTCATCCAATCTTATTTAAAAGAACGGCGGTTCTCAGTTCATATTGGAGAAACAGCTTCATCATTATTACCAATACCTGCTGGAATACCCCAGGGCTCTATCCTAGGTCCTTACCTATTCCTCCTTTACGTGAACGATATGCCAATACAACCTCGAACCAAACTTGCCTGTTTTGCTGACGATACTGCTTCTTATACTTCTTCTAAGGATATCGACCTTATAGTAGATCGCTTGCAGCTGTCCTTGAACACGCTGCATACCCACTTTACCAATTGGAAGTTGAAGCTAAATGGTTCCAAGACTGAGTCCATCCTATTTACACGACATCGCAAGCCACCAACACGCAAACTTAGAATCAATGACCACTTAATACCTTGGAGTGACTCAGTTCGTTACTTAGGTATCACATTAGATAATAAATTAAACTGGACTAAACACGTAGTAAATATCCGTACAAAAGGTGCTCAGGCATTGGGCTCTCTGGGTCCTATTTTAAACCGTAAAAGTAAGATAAGTCCTTCTACTAAAATGCGTATATATACTGCCCTGGTGAGACCATGTCTAACCTACGCTTGTCCTATATGGAGTAACACTTGTCTAACGAATTACGAACTTCTACAAACTATCCAAAACAAAGTCCTTAAAATAGCTTATAACACACCATTTAAAACGAATTTAAAAAACCTTCACTCTTATTTAAAATTCCCTCCTTTAAAAGATTTTATTTATAAACTAACTTATAAATTTTACACGACGAACAAATTTAATACTAATATACTAATTTCTAACATATGTAGAACGACAGTCTCAGATCTGCAATACATCGACAAATACAAAACCTATCGTCTGCCCCATCACTACATGCTATTTCCGCCTGACCAGTGTAGTGAGATCCGCTCGTAGGCGCGCTGTCCCCGCGCTCGTCCTACTGTGTGGGACAGCGCGGGGTGGGGCAGCTCGCGTCGCTGCTCTGTACACTGGTCATTGTATTGTATGCGCAAGCGTCACATTTTATTAGATGAAGGTAGCTTTTTTCTTTTTTCTTTTCTTACTTAATAATTTATGCAAAAAGCAATTGTTCAAACAAAACATTGCATTCTTCTTTATGATTTTGTAATTAAAAGTGTAAAAATTGCCGTTATAATATGATATTAAATGTCTAGTGTTAAAAAACTTTTATAGGCGTCCCAGCCTGACAAAGTGTGTGTGTTGCTGTTACTTGTAAGTAATTTGTACATATATTCAAGTAAATAAAGACATTTTAAAAACAAAACAAACTCATCACTCTCCCATTCTCTCTTATTAATCTTTCGTTTTCCTCTAATTTCCTAATTATCGTCTCATCACCGTATGAGCGCGGGGCAGAGACTGGGACAGCGGGGGCCGGCCCCACCGTCCCAGCGCTCTGTCCCGCCTGGCTCTTGATTTTTGCCGTGTCGGGCCCGAACGCCTTAATATATACCTCCAACGCGGCAACTGTCTCTTCTATTTTGTGTTTGATCTCTGATTTCAGATTCCGCGATATTCCCACTTGTTCTCTGATAGTACGACAGCACCTTAGCGCTTTCTCAAAGCGCGTACTCGAGGACTGTCCCGGTAGCACAGGCGAGGGGGGCAGGTGGACGGCCCCCTTTCTCAACGTTTGCGAGGACGACCCGGTCTTGGCCTGGATCTTCTCTATGCTCCTCCGGACAGTCCCCGACTGGCGCTTTACTGCTCCTAGCTCGGGGCTACTGTCTAGAACAAAGGTCGAGTCCCTCTCGCTCTGACCAGGTTGGTTCTTTGTGAGTGGTGAGTGTGATAGAGGCATTGTAACGGGTAGACGTTCCTTACAATTTAAAATGTATAAAGGTGTAAAAATGTATAAAGGTGTATAATAGTTTTCAGTCAGAAGTCAATGATTAATATAACATAAAAGTATTAAAACTAAGGTAAAATTGTACAATAAATAAACAAATACACGTCAAGTTACGGCCGGTGAGCAAACGGTAAGCCGATTGAGCACTGACCGGGTCAATAAACCGATATTGTACACACACAAGGGTCAAATAAACGCACAACAAAGTCACAGACTCTACGGTCTGGTCCAATAAAAAAGTCCGCTAAATATTTTATATTTAGTCAATAAAACGTGTAGTCTCAAGTATGTAAAATACACACTTTGTTATATAAGTGTCCAAATAAATTTACAATATAACTTGTACGAACACTTTCGTACGTCACCTACAAACTAATGGTAACCGCAGTGATCCGGTTTCGACCGGTGTCGCGCGACCTCGCTTGACCCCCCCGAGCCGAGCTGATATGCCTAGGGCAGAAAATCAGGGTGGGCGGGCGGGGCTCGTGTATGTGAAAATCGCGTTTTTCACGAAAACTACGGACCCTAGGCGGTCGCGTGAGGTACCTACGGAAAGGCCTCGTCGGCGGCCACACGGTGGTGCAAAAAGCAGTATAGGCTTTCCTGAAAAATTTAGAAAATAACGCCCAAAAACTGAAAATTGAATTAAAAATTTAGACTAAAAAGTTTATTATTGGGCGAACTGTACCACCTAGAAAGTCGGGAACGGTACCGACGGACAGAGGGCGTCCCAGTGGACACGTTCCAATCGCTAGATGCACAGGTTACGACCGATGGTAAAGCAAAAACGAGGAGTTAAGTTTTAGTAGGTAGGTACTAAGTTGGCACTTCGCTCCCTCGGGAACACCTTGGAGTATAATCGCCTGAACGGCTCGGCGGTGTAGTTGCCGTCTCCCTTGAGCGTCCCTAGGTGCTAGGCACCCCCTAGACCCTTTAAAAATTCGGAAACTAAAATTAAAATGAAAATTTAATAAACAACCTATGGGATCGACCTAAGGATACCAAATACAGATGATGATGTATCCGTGTGGTGTGTCGGAAGACAGGTAATGTATCCGCGCACTTGATGGTATACGACTAGCACCGAGTGTCCGTAGCGAAAAAGCTAATAAAAAATTGTTTAAAATTAAAAAGTGGCGAAAATCCCTACTCGACTACCGGTCGTGGCGTCTCTATTAGCCACCCTTGACCGGGACCCCTGGGGGCGGCCCTACAAGGCGGTCAGGGCTAAGCTCCGTCCATGGGCGCCTCCGATCACGGAGTGCCTGGAGCCGAGAGTGCTGGGGGAGGTTATCTCCTGCCTGTTTCCACAGGGGGAGGAGGGGTTCGTTCCCCCGGTGATGGCTCCGGCGCGCAGAGAGGAGGTCGTGACGGAGGTGCCGCAGGTCACAACGGTGGAGTTGGCCGTGGCCGTCAGGCGGGTCCAGGAGAAAGGTGTGAAGGCTCCTGGACCCGATGGAGTTCCCGGACGCGTTTTGGTGGTCGCGCTCCGGGAGCTCGAGGAGCGGTTCTGCGGGCTGATGAGTGCGTGCCTGCAAACTGGGCAATACCCGGTCCGGTGGAAGACGGGCAGGCTCGTACTCATCAAGAAGGAGGGACGGCCCGCGGAATCGCCCTCGGCGTACCGACCGATAGTGCTGCTGGACGAGGCGGGCAAGCTCTTTGAGAGAGTGTTGTTCGCTCGCATCGTCCGGCACCTCGAGGATGGAGGTCGCGGCCTGTCCGACTACCAATATGGTTTTCGGCCACGTCGCTCGACCGTCGACGCCGTCCTTCGGGTGAGGGCGCTGGCGCAAGAGGAGGTCCGCAAGGGCGGGGTGCTATTGGCGGTGTCACTGGACATCGCCAATGCGTTCAATACCCTGCCCTGGGAGTGCATACGGGAGGCGCTCAAATACCATGATGTGCCTCCCTACCTCCGCAGGATTGTCGGCGCCTACCTATCGGAGCGGTACGTGGAGTACCCAGGAGAAGGTGGCAGCCTTCACAGGTGGGCCATGTGCCGCGGTGTTCCGCAGGGGTCAGTGTTGGGGCCCCTCTTGTGGAACATCGGGTACGACTGGGTACTCCGAGGAGCTCGCCTCCCGGGCGCCAACGTGACCTGCTACGCAGACGACACGTTGGTTACTGCCCGAGGGGCGACCTATGAGGACGCCGCGCGCCTCGCCACTGCGTCGGTGGCCATGGTCGTGCGGCGAATAACGATGCTGGGACTCGAGGTGGCGCTCAACAAGTCGGAGGCCATTTGTTTCCATGGCCCTCGGCGAGCGCCACCGGCGGACTCCCACATCGTAGTGAGTGGCACCCGGATCGAGGTCAAGTCTGAAATGAGGTACCTTGGGCTTGTCCTCGATCCACGATGGAGCTTCCGCGCTCATTTCAACCGCCTGGTCCCCCGTCTGCTCGGCACGGCCGTCGCCCTTCGGCGGCTGATGCCGAACCTAGGGGGACCCCAGACGAGCAGCCGCCTCCTGTACATGGGAGTGGTGCGGTCGATGGCCCTATACGGGGCCCCCGTGTGGGTCGACGCCCTGAAGGCACACAACATCGCCCTCTTGCGACGTCCGCAGAGGGTGATGGCCGCCGGGGCGATAAGAGGATACCGCACCATCTCATTCGAGGCGGCTTGCGTTATGGCGGGCTCCCCTCCGTGGGAGCTGGAGGCCGGGGTCCTCGCGTCAGTGTATCATTGGCGCGAGGAGGCCCGGAGCCGGGGTGAATTCCCGGCACCTTCAGAGGTGGGAGAGCGGAGGCTCCATGTGAGACGGTTCATGCTCCGGGAGTGGGAGCGGCGGCTGGCCAATCCCACGGCTGGCAGCAGGACCGTCGAGGCGATCCGTCCGGTCCTCAGAGACTGGATGGACAGATCGCGGGGGTCGGTAACGTTCCGCATGGCGCAGGTCCTTTCGGGGCATGGATGCTTCGGAAGCTACCTGTGCCGGGTGGGACGAGAGCCGACCAGTGGGTGCCACCACTGTGGCGGCGTTGATGACACGGCGCAGCACACCCTAGAGGAGTGCCCCGCGTGGGCTGGGGAGCGCCGTGCTCTCATCGCCGAAGTGGGGACGGACCTCTCGCTGCCGGCCGTAGTTCTGTCTATGGTCGACGGCGGCGATGAGGCGTGGGCAGCGGTTCAGACCTTCTGCGAGACGGTTATCTCGCGGAAGGAGGCGGCGGAGAGGGAGAGGGAATGTGACCCCCTTTCCCTCCCACAGCGCCGCAAGAGAACCGGGGCTCGGAGGAGGCGGTACCACCAACTCCTCCCCCCCTAACCGGGCCGGGCAGTAGACGCGGGGGCGTCTGCTGCCCTTACATAGGCCTCGAGGTTGAAGGCGCACGTCGTGTCGCGTGTGCCTTGCCTAGGCGGGTGGCAGAAGGACTCCTCTTCTGCCGCACCAGAGACGGGCCTGCCGCCGAACAGTGGCAGGCGACCCACACGACGATGGCGGAAGATGTTGTTCCCGCCATTGTCGATATGTGGTGAAGACGGACACCGTGGTGGTTTAGTGGGTAGTCTGGCCTCCCTCAGAGGCTAGGAGTCCCACACGAAGCCCACCCCCTGCCCCCGCGGGGGGTGAGCGAAGTGCCTAAACGCATTCCACCACGAAAAAAAAAAAAAAAAAAAAAAAAAAAAAAAAAAAAGGTTAGGTTAGGTTAGGTTAGGTTAGGTTAGGTTGGGGCACGCCCCAAGAGCTTTTCAGTACGTCCCCGTCGTGTGCCCTGGACCCCAACGTGACCACCGTAACGGAGTGGCACGTTGGGTGACTAAATCTGAAAAAGCTAATCTTGCGGCAAGCAGTAATACTGTTCTTTGGTGTCCTCTGTCTGTATCGGCACTGTCCTTTTCAGGACGATGTCGAGCACTGGCAGAGAGGATGAGTCGTGCCGGGACCAAGCTCCCGAGCGACAGGCACGTGAGCGCAAAGAGAAGATGGCAGTGTCGTGCCGGGACCAAGTTCCCGAAGGACAGACCCGTCGTTGTTCAGTGAGGCTGTCGAGGTTGTCGAGGCCTCCGACACCTGCGCCTTCCATGGCGGGATCCGACATGGATCTTAGTGCGACATCGTCGCGTGAAAGCAGCGCTACGCACAAAAGACAGCGCAGCGAGGAGGAGACCGAGTCCCCGGTCCTCCAGGGTGCGGCGGTGTCGACCGCGTCCCCGCGGTCACCCCGCGCAAAACGTCTGGCCGTCGAGGAGTTGGACCCCCAGTCGGAGGTTTTCCAATTTCCGGGTTCGGTGGCAGGATCGCGATCGTCTTCTGTGGCGTCGCGATCCTCTAGAAGATTAGCAGCGGACCCTGCATGGGAGAAACTGCCCACTGATGAGTTGGCGACCAAGGTCCGTAGAAATATGGACCTTGTGCTGGAGGTCGCCAGCAAGTCGAAAAATTTAAAGGGTGGCTTCATAAAGGCCCTCAAGGATGCGGCATTCGATGTCATTGATGTCGTAGCCGTGCTTGAGGGCCGTAACGTCAATGACGAGGTGGCCACCCTTCGGGCGGAGGTGGAGAGGCTTCGCCTAGAGGTCCGTTTCCTCCGGGAGGAGAAGGCAGCGGCGAAACCAGCCGCTGTGGCTCCACTGGAGGAGATGTCGCGGGCCATCATGGACCGCGTGCTGTCCGCGGTGGACGCGAGGTGGGCGGGCTTAGAGCCCAGACTCCTGCCGGAGCCACGCCTCCGCCCGCCCCTAGCCTCTGATGCCAGGCGCAAGGCCGACCCAAAACCCGGTCCATCGGCTCTCCCGCAGCCGTCACCACCGCCTCCTTCTAAGTCGTCGCCGCCGCCCCTTCCCCCGAAAGCGGGTCCGTCGAAGGGAAAGGGAAAGGGGAAGAGGAGCACCCCCAAGGAGAGCGAGCCGAGGCCGCTGCCGCCTGCCCCATCGTCAATGGACGAGGGGTGGGTGACGGTAGCCAAGAGGCAGAAAAAGAAGAAGGCTGGAGCGCCGGCTGCTGTCCAAAAGGCCAGCACGTCGGCCCGTACCGCAGCTTCCTCTGCACCCTCTTCTTCTAAAAAGAAGAGGCGTACACGCAAGAGGAAGGGACCGCGTGCACCCCGCTCTTCGGCAGTAGTGATAACGCTGCTGCCGGAGGCCTCAGAAAAGGGCGCTACGTACGCGGACGTCATCCGGGGGTTGAAGTCGCAGGTTGACCTGCAGGACTTCGACATCCCCCAGATGAATTTTAAGAAGGCGCAGACCGGTGCTACCATATTGGAGGTGGCCGGTGACTCCAGCGGTGAGAAGGCCGATAGGCTGGCGGCACGCCTGCGGGAGGTGCTCGGCTCTGAGACGGCGAACGTATCCAGGCCAGTCAAGTGCGCAGACTTGCGCATTGCTGGTCTGGATGACTCTGTGACGAGGGAGGAGGTGGCTGACGCAGTCGCGCGCCGCGGAGGCTGCCCTCCTCTTAACGTCAAGGTCGGCGAGATTCGCCGGACGTTGAGGGGGAGTGGCACGGTGGTGGTAAGCTGCCCCGTGGAAGCGGCCAATAAAGTGTCGTCTGGGCGTCTAACAGTGGGCTGGGTCTCTGCTCAAGTAACTCTGCTTGAGCGAAGACCCATGAGGTCATTCCGGAAATCTGCTACCGCTGCGGTCGTCCTGGCCACAAAGCCGCGGCATGCTCGGCCGACCCCCACTGCGTCATCTGCGCAGCAATGGGTGGTGGACCGAGCAACCATATAGCAGGCGGCAAAGCATGCCGCGGGACAAAGCCCAGAAAGGGCAAAAGAGCGGCCGGAAGGACCCCGGCTGCCCCAGTTCCCGTGGCAGCGACGCCCCCGCAAGGGCGAGAGGAAGCGATGGAACCGTAATGGACGGTATTCCCCTTCGCTTCCTCCAGGCGAATTTAAACAACTGCGCCCGGGCGCAGGACCTCCTCCTGCAGTCCATGGCGGAGTGGGCCATTGATATGGCGATTGTTTCCGACCCGTACTTCGTCCCTCCTCACGGTCTGTGGCTGGGGGACACGGACGGGTCGGTGTGCGTTATCGCGTCTGGGACACAGCGAGTGGCGCCCCCATCCCTCATTTCCAGGGGGAGGGGCTTCGTGGCCTGTGGGTGGGGGAGGTACGTCATCATTGCGGTGTACTTCCCTCCCAGCATGAGACTGGCCGAGTTCGAGACGGCGCTGGACGTGGTGGGTGCCCTGCTGGGGCAAATCTCACCCCGTCTGGCGGTGGTCGCCGGGGACTTCAATGCCCATTCCACGGCTTGGGGTTGCCCCGCGGCCGCAGCCGACGAACGCGGCCGGTTGCTGGAAGAGTGGGCCACGACGACCGGCCTGACGATCAGTAACCGTGGGTCGGTCGACACGTACGTGACACAGCAGGGGAGGTCCATCGTGGACATCACGTTCACGACCCCTGCCGTCGCACTGGCAGTCCGGGACTGGCGAGTCCTGGACGACGACGTGGAGAATCTAACGGATCATCGGTACATCCGTTACGGGGGTGCGGGTTGGGTAACCTCCACGTTGGCCTTTCCGTTTCTTCCCCCTTTGGACTGCGGTCCTGGGGAGCCGAAGCGGAGGGGCTGGTGCATCCTGGACAACGGCTAACAGACTCCCACCTTAGGAGCTCTGTTGGCCGTTGACGAATAACCCAACGGCCGACCTCATTGCACGAGGAGGTCGTGGGATGGCGGGCCTGCAAGGCCCGCGGGAAGGGATCCGTAGGATCCCTTCTATTCAAACAGCCCTTTTGAGGGCTAGCTGACCCAGAGGGGGTCGTGGTATGGCGGGCCTGCAAGGCCCGCGGGAAGGGATCCGTAGGATTCCTTCCATTCAAACAGCCCTTTTCAGGGCTAGCTGACCCAGAGGGGGTCGTGGTATGGTGGGCCTGCAAGGCCCACGGGAAGGGATCCGTAGGATTCCTTCCATTCAAACAGCCCTTTTGAGGGCTAGTCGACCCAGAGGGGGTCGTGGTGTGGCGGGGCTTCAAGGCCCGCGGAGAGAGATCCGGTTCCCGCTAGTCGCTCCCAGTATCCCTCTGCTCTCAGAGGGGACAGGGGAGAGGCAAGGGTTCCGCGAGATCCAGGGACGGGTCGGCCCACTGCTCGCGCAGGGGCTGACAGGCACTCGTGCCACCGTCGGTGTTGGGAGAGTTGGCTGCTCCCCCGCGTCGCGTAACCTCCTAGATATCGGCAACGATCTGAGTGCTAGCCACACTCAGTATGCCGGTAACCTGGAGGCCGCGGGGCTTGCCTTAATTGGCCGGCCCGCGACAAGGAAAAGTCTTAAAAACCCGACAGCGAAGTCGATTAAAACCTGTGGACACCAGGGGACCTCCACAGTATGTACCCCGCTTCTCGGAATGAGCGTCACCCGGGAAGTGTATCCTTTCGTCTCATGCTCGTGGGAACCTTTATGCAATCTCTAACTAAACATAAAACCCCCCCCTTACCTAGCGAAACAGTCTGCGCGGAGGTCGCGCAGCGCCATGACGCGGAGGTCGCGTCCAAGAACGTCGCGGCGGCGACGGATAAATTCGACACCGCCACAGAGAGGAGCAGGGCCAACAGCCCGGTGGGTCTGCAGACCCGGAAATCTGCACGGAGGAGGAACGGCGATAGGAAAGTTCCTCCTCCACGGAGGGCTGAGACGGACACGGCAGTCACAGTGACTGACTCGTCCTCCACCGACGGCAGCGGGAGCGAAAATTCCCCCCCGCCCAAGGCTGCAATGATCGGCAGGGGAAAAACGCGGGGTGGCAAGAGAGCTGCCCCTCAAACGCCCTCCTCACGGGTCCCGGCCCTGAGGGACGCTGAAGTGCCGCCGAGTCTCTCCACCTCGGCGGCGCCCATGCCTCGTACCGACCCTACTTCTAGGGAGGTACTGGAGGCCCTGGAGACTGTGTTAGGGGCCCGTACCGGGTCCCTGGGGCCGGAAGAGATCCGGCTGCGACAGGCGACGACGCGCCTCGTCGATGAGTTTGGCCTGCTGAGAGCGGAGCTGGCTGAGTCGCGCAGCGACCGGGCTCAACTGGGCAGGCGGCAGGTCGAGCTCATCGAGAGCTCTGAGCGGCAGGCGGCAGAGTACCGCAAGGAGATGGCCAAGATGGCGGCCGAATTTGCGGACCTGCAGAAGATCGTCGCCGGGCTGCCGGAGGTGCGCGTCACGCGGTCGGCGGGGCGGAAGCCAGTCACGCAGCCGGCGGGGCCGAAGCCGCCGGCTCGGCCGGCATCCCCGGTGCGGTCGGTGTCGCCGGTGCGGTCGAGGTCACCGCTGCGGCTGGAGTCGCCACCGTCATCGCCTGTCCGACCGCAGCCGCCGGTGCTGATGCCGGCCCAGCCCGCGGACCCGCTGGCGGCCGTCGTGGCGGCTCTGGCCGCCATGGAAAGGCGGCTGGAGGCAGCGCAGACGGCGCAGGAGGCGCGGCAGGCGGCGCACGAGGAGTGGACAAAGCGCGGATTGGAGTCCATCATGGACTCCATCCGCCGTCCGCCCTTGGCGTCACCTACAGGGTATGCCCAAGCGCTAAAAAGGGGTCGCCCAACAGCGACGCGGACCCCACAGGAGTCGGCCAGCAGCCCATCCGCTGTGCCATCCGCTCCGGCCGCTGCCGCTGCCGCTGCTGCGCAGGGCGCTCAGCCCAAGGGCAAGGGAAAGGGGAAGGGCAAGGGAAAGGGGAAGGGCAAGGGGAAGACGTCCTCTGCCCCAGCCCCATCCCCAGCCCTGGCTCCAGCCTCGACCTCGGCTCCGGGCCCGATCGCCTCCACAAGCTCCGCACCGGCAGGGGGCTGGGAGGTAGTCGGTGAGTCGAGGAGAAAGCGGAACGCCAAAAGAAAGGCAGCCAAAAAGGCCAGAAAGGCTGAGGCTGCTGCGAAGGGAGCGCCGGGAAAGTTGCGCATCCCCCGCACAACGGCCGTCGTCCTGACGTTGACGCCGGAGGCTGCGGAGAGGGGTGTGCAATACCCGGATCTGGTGAGGCGGGCCAGAGGCCTCATAGATATGAGGTCTCTTAAACTGGCGAAGCCCCTCCGAGTCACGGAGACCCGGACGGGTGCCCGCCTCATACAGGTCCCTGGCGCTTCCAGCGCTCCCCAGGCTGATGCCATAGCGGCTCAGCTAAGGGAGACGCTGGACGCAGCCGACGTCCGGGTGTCCAGGCCCACAAAGTGCGCAGAACTGCGTATTTCGGGCCTGGATGACTCCATCACGGCCGAAGAGATTCGGGCCACCGTGGCGGAGGCCGGGGGCTGCCCCCTGGAGGCGGTTAAGGTCGGAGCGATTCGCTACGGCCGTCGCGGACAGGGGGCGGTAGTTGTCGGCTGCCCCATCGCAGCAGCTCAAAAGGCTGCCGATCGGCGGGTCCTCGTGGTGGACGGCGTTGTTGGGGTGCGGGCTCAGCTTCTGCAGGCTCGACCGGCCAGGTGCTTTAGGTGCCTGGCGGTCGGGCACGTGGGGGTGCAGTGCACGGCGGAGGTGATGGTCGGTGACCGGTGCTTCCGCTGTGGCCAACCCGGTCATAGGGCCGGTGGTTGCGAGGCTCCGCTGCACTGTTTCAGGTGTGCAGCGGGGGGCAAACCGGCCGACCATCGGGTTGGCAGTAAGGCCTGCACCGGAGGGGAGCCGAAGCCACGAGGCGGGCGTTCCGCAAACTGTTCGCAGCGGGATGCGGAGATGGTTCCATAATGGATCCCCAGCTCCGCATCCTGCAGGCGAACGTGGGCCACGGTGTCGATGCTCAGGCACTTCTGCTCCAGAGCATGGCACAGTGGTCCATACACGTCGCCGCTGTCGCCGATCCGTACACCCACCGGCCCCCCGGGCCTGCCTGGGTGGTCGACCTGGATGGATCGGCGGCACTGGTGCGTAACGCCGCTGCGGGTGCCCCTCCCTTTGTGGTGATCGCAAGGGAGCATGGCATCGTAGCGGCGCGTGTGGGGGAGATTGCGGTCGTGGCCGTCTACTTCACGCCGGCATCACACCGACGCATAGGGCAGTATCGGCAGTCGCTGGAGCGGCTGACCGACGTCGTCAATGCCTGTTACCCTCGCCCGGTTCTTGTGCTTGGGGACTTCAATGCCTGGTCTGAGGCTTGGGGGTCCCGGCACACGAACCCGCGAGGTAGGGCTCTGGAGAGCTGGGCCGCTACTCTCGGTCTGGTTCTCCAGAATCGCGGGGCCGAAGCCACGTTCTGGGTGGCGGAGCGCGGGGCGAGTTCGATCGTCGATCTCTCATTCGCGAGCGCTTCGCTGTCGCAACGTGTGCGGGACTGGCGTGTTGTCGTGGAGGTGGAGACACTGTCGGATCACCGATACGTTCGGTTTGATGTCTCCCCTCCCGAGAGTGATGCGCTGGTCACACCGGCCCCACGCGAGCCGCGCTGGGTGCTTAGGGGACTGAATAGGGATGCTCTCCTGGAAGCCGCCTCCGTGCAGGCCTGGGCCATGGTGCCGGACAGGCCTGATGACATCGATGACGAGGCGGTGTGGTTCCGGGAGGCCATGACTGTTGTCTGCGATGCGGGTATGTCTAGGGCTCCAGTCTATAGTCCGAGGCGCCGGGTCTACTGGTGGACTGCGGAGATCGCGAGGCTGCGTCAAGCCTGCGTGATCGCGCACCGCCGGTGGGCCAGGCTCCGTAGGAGGCGTAGCCGCCCCGCAGACACAGATCCCCTAGTGGCGGAGTTGCAAGAGGGATACAGGGAAGCCAGGAATGCCCTCCGAGCGGAGATCAAGCGGTCCAAGGCAGCTTCCTATAGGGAGCTGCTGGAGACACTGGAGCGGGACCCATGGGGGCGGCCTTACCGCTTGGTAAGAGGAAAGCTGCGCCCCCGGGCCCCTCCCCTGACCCAGGTTCTCGAGCCGGCTCTGCTTGGAGGAGTGGTGGCATCCCTGTTCCCGGCGCGGGCGGAACACGTTCCGCCGCAGATGACTCCGCCACCTCGGTCGCCTGATGCGCCCGGCGTGGTTATTGACGACGACGTGCCCGAGGTCACTTGGGTAGAACTAGAGCTGGCGGTGCGACGGCTTAGAGCCAAGAAGAACACCGCCCCGGGACCCGACGGCATTCCAGGCCGTGCGTGGGTCCTAGCTCTAGGAGAAGACGGTCTCGAACCCCGACTGCGAGGGTTCCTCAGCGCGTGCTTGGAGCGGGGCCAGTTTCCGAAGATGTGGAAGACGGGGAAACTGGTCCTCATCCGCAAAGACGGACGCCCGGCGGACGAGCCGTCCGGGTACCGGCCCATAGTGTTGCTCGACGAGGTGGGCAAGCTCTTCGAAAGAGTGATTGCCAAGCGCCTCGTCGAGCACCTCTCTAGAGTGGGGCCGGACCTAGCGGACACGCAGTACGGCTTCCGCCGGTGGCGTTCCACTGTGGATGCCATCATGCGCGTGAGGACTCTGGCGGAGGATGCGGTTGCCCGGGGCGAGGTGATGTTGGCGGTGTCCTTGGACATCTCCAACGCGTTCAACACCTTGCCCTGGAGTTGCATCAGGGAGGCGCTCGTGTACCACGATGTGCCTCTCTACCTCCGTCGCATAGTCGGGGCGTACCTGACGGAGAGGGCCGTCATCTACCCAAGTGCGACCGGCGTCGGTAGGCGTGAGATGTCGTGCGGTGTCCCACAGGGATCGGTCCTGGGGCCGCTCCTGTGGAACATCGGATACGACTGGGTGCTTCGCGGTGAGCTCGCGTTCGGTGCCACCGTCACGTGCTACGCGGACGACACGCTAGTGACGGTGAGTGGCGCTACACACCGCGAGGCGACCCAGAGGGCCACGACCGCTGTTGCTCAAGTCGTGGATCGGATCCGGCGGCTGGGTCTCGAGGTGGCTCTGCACAAATCCGAGGCCCTGTTCTTTCATGGTCCTCGGCGCGGGCCACCCCCGGGATCCAGCTTGACAGTAGGAGGTACTCCCATCGACATCAAGCCCCGGTTGAAATACCTGGGGCTCGTACTCGATGGTCGGTGGGACTTCGGAGAGCACTTCCGAAGTCTGCGCCCCAAACTGTTGGTGTCAGCTAACGCGCTGATGCGGCTGCTGCCCAACTTGAGGGGCCCAGAGGACTCCTGCAGGAGACTCTACGCGGGCGTCGTGCGGTCCATGGCCCTGTACGGGTGCCCCGTGTGGGCGGACGCCCTGCGGGCCAGGTTCGTGCAACTGCTGCATGCGCCGCAGCAGACGATGGCCTGCAGGGCCATTAGGGGGTACCGCACGATATCCTTTGAAGCGGCGAGTCTCCTAGCCGGATCGCCACCGTGGATTCTGGAAGCGAGATCCCTTGCGGCACTGTATCGGTACCGTAAGGAGGCGCGGGAGCGGGGATACGATCCCGAGCCCGAAGACATTCGGGCCGAGAGGTCCCGGCTCCACGGGATCATGGTGGCGGAGTGGGAGCGACGACTTGAGCAACGACGCGCAGGGCATGCCGTCATAGAGGCGGTACGGCCCATCATGGGGGAATGGCTCGAGAGGCCACATGGCAGCCTCTCGTATCGACTGACGCAGATTATCACCGGGCACGGGTGCTTCGGGAGATATCTGTGTCGGATCGAAAAGGAGCCAACGTCCGAGTGCCATCACTGCGACGCGAGCGAGGACACGGGGCTGCACACGCTCACCGAGTGCCCGGCATGGGCCGAACCGAGACGGGAGCTAGTGGCAGCCCTGGGAGTGAGAGTTCTCACCCTCGCCACCCTGCTCACAGCAATGGTCCGCTGCGCGGACGCGTGGGCGGCCGGCGTCTCCTTCAGCGAGCAGGTAATGGTCGTGAAGGAGACGGCGGAGCGGGAGAGGCGGCGCGAGCGAGAAAGACTCGCGGATCGCGCCGCCCGCGCGCGCAGGCAACTCGGGCGTCGGAGGGCACTGACTGACCTCCGTCCCCCATGAGCGCGGGCCTGGGGGTGACGGGTGGAGCCGCCTGTCACCCCAGCAGAAGCAGGCCACGGCGGCGGCGTGCTGAATAGCGCGCCTCCCCATTCCGGGGGCGAGTTGGGGACACCGTTGTCCCCCCTCCTGAGGAGGGCCAGACCGTAAGGGATGGCCCTGGGTCAGCCGGGGTGCGAGGGATATGTCTTTGACAACCTCACCTCCGGCCTAGCACCAAGACCCACAGTCGGCGTGCGGTTTTAGTCGGTTCGAGTCCGACATAACCTCCCCTTCCGGCTCCGGCAGGGGGGGTATCCGAGGGGATTTCCGCACGGAAAAAAAAAAAAAAAAAAAAAAAGGTACATCCGTTACGATGTCTCCACGGGCCAGCACGTGGTGAGTCCCAGACGCGAGGGGCCGTCCGCCAAGAGGTGGGTCCTGGGGTGCATAGACCGGGAGGCGTTGAAGCTGGCGTCGATCGTCCAGTCATGGGCGACTCCTCCGGCGGAAGTAGGAGTCGAGGAGGAGGCCGAATGGTTCGGGAGCGCCGCGTCGCAAATCTGCGACGCGTGCATGCCTCGGGCCAAGCCTCGACTCCCCAACCGGAAGGTGTACTGGTGGACGCCGGAGATCGCTGAACTGCGATCTCTGTGTGTCGCGAAACGTCGCCGGTACACCCGGTACCGCCGCAGGGCGCGGCGGGTACCGGAGGAGGAGGCGCAGCTGTACGCCGACTACCGGTCGTGCGCTCAGTCCCTCGGGGTGGCAATAGGGGACGCGAAGGAAGCTTTGAGGGCGTCTCTATTAGCCACCCTTGACCGGGACCCCTGGGGGCGGCCCTACAAGGCGGTCAGGGCTAAGCTCCGTCCATGGGCGCCTCCGATCACGGAGTGCCTGGAGCCGAGAGTGCTGGGGGAGGTTATCTCCTGCCTGTTTCCACAGGGGGAGGAGGGGTTCGTTCCCCCGGTGATGGCTCCGGCGCGCAGAGAGGAGGTCGTGACGGAGGTGCCGCAGGTCACAACGGTGGAGTTGGCCGTGGCCGTCAGGCGGGTCCAGGAGAAAGGTGTGAAGGCTCCTGGACCCGATGGAGTTCCCGGACGCGTTTTGGTGGTCGCGCTCCGGGAGCTCGAGGAGCGGTTCTGCGGGCTGATGAGTGCGTGCCTGCAAACTGGGCAATACCCGGTCCGGTGGAAGACGGGAAGGCTCGTACTCATCAAGAAGGAGGGACGGCCCGCGGAATCGCCCTCGGCGTACCGACCGATAGTGTTGCTGGACGAGGCGGGTAAGCTCTTTGAGAGAGTGTTGTTCGCTCGCATCGTCCGGCACCTCGAGGATGGAGGTCGCGGCCTGTCCGACTACCAATATGGTTTTCGGCCACGTCGCTCGACCGTCGACGCCGTCCTTCGAGTGAGGGCGCTGGCGCAAGAGGAGGTCCGCAAGGGCGGGGTGCTATTGGCGGTGTCACTTGACATCGCCAATGCGTTCAATACCCTGCCCTGGGAGTGCATACGGGAGGCGCTCAAATACCATGATGTGCCTCCCTACCTCCGCAGGATTGTCGGCGCCTACCTATCGGAGCGGTACGTGGAGTACCCAGGAGAGGGTGGCAGCCTTCACAGGTGGGCCATGTGCCGCGGTGTTCCGCAGGGGTCAGTGTTGGGGCCCCTCTTGTGGAACATCGGGTACGACTGGGTACTCCGAGGAGCTCGCCTCCCGGGCGCCAACGTGACCTGCTACGCAGACGACACGTTGGTTACTGCCCGGGGGGCGACCTATGAGGACGCCGCGCGCCTCGCCACTGCGTCGGTGGCCATGGTCGTGCGGCGAATAACGATGCTGGGACTCGAGGTGGCGCTCAACAAGTCGGAGGCCATTTGTTTCCATGGCCCTCGGCGAGCGCCACCGGCGGACTCCCACATCGTAGTGAGTGGCACCCGGATCGAGGTCAAGTCTGAAATGAGGTACCTTGGGCTTGTCCTCGATCCACGATGGAGCTTCCGCGCTCATTTCAACCGCCTGGTCCCCCGTCTGCTCGGCACGGCCGCCGCCCTTCGGCGGCTGATGCCGAACCTAGGGGGACCCCAGACGAGCAGCCGCCTCCTGTACATGGGAGTGGTGCGGTCGATGGCCATATACGGGGCCCCCGTGTGGGTCGAAGCCCTGACGGCACACAATATCGCCCTCTTGCGACGTCCGCAGAGGGTGATGGCCGCCGGGGCGATAAGAGGATACCGCACCATCTCATTCGAGGCGGCTTGCGTTATGGCGGGCTCCCCTCCGTGGGAGCTGGAGGCCGGTGTCCTCGCGTCGGTGTATCATTGGCGCGAGGAGGCCCGGAGCCGGGGTGAATTCCCGGCACCTTCGGAGGTGGGAGAGCGGAGGCTCCATGTGAGACGGTTCATGCTCCGGGAGTGGGAGCGGCGGCTGGCCAATCCCACGGCCGGCAGCAGGACCGTCGAGGCGATCCGTCCGGTCCTCAGAGACTGGATGGACAGATCGCGGGGGTCGGTAACGTTCCGCATGGCGCAGGTCCTTTCGGGGCATGGATGCTTCGGAAGCTACCTGTGCCGGGTGGGACGAGAGCCGACCAGTGGGTGCCACCACTGTGGCGGCGTTGATGACACGGCGCAGCACACCCTAGAGGAGTGCCCCGCGTGGGCTGGGGAGCGCCGTGCTCTCATCGCCGAAGTGGGGACGGACCTCTCGCTGCCGGCCGTAGTTCTGTCTATGGTCGACGGCGGCGATGAGGCGTGGGCAGCGGTTCAGACCTTCTGCGAGACGGTTATCTCGCGGAAGGAGGCGGCGGAGAGGGAGAGGGAATGTGACCCCCTTTCCCTCCCACAGCGCCGCAAGAGAACCGGGGCTCGGAGGAGGCGGTACCACCAACTCCTCCCCCCCTAACCGGGCCGGGCAGTAGACGCGGGGGCGTCTGCTGCCCTTACATAGGCCTCGAGGTTGAAGGCGCACGTCGTGTCAGTAGTGAGTTATTGGGCATTCTACCCC
The DNA here is from genome assembly GCA_914829495.1 of Eilema sororculum. NCBI lineage: Eukaryota > Metazoa > Arthropoda > Insecta > Lepidoptera > Erebidae > Eilema > Eilema sororculum. The sequence goes on from OU618555.1 coordinate 20,439,781, forward strand.
ACCTTAGTTCCTTCGGTTATCTTCGATAACCTCAGTCACGGTGGGATAGAATGCCCAACAACTCTTTGTAAAATCATTTACCTAAGCCAACGTTCCACATTTTAATGCCGTTCATTACACTACCGTTCCGTCGGCTCTCTGCGATCCCCTGCGTCGTAATTGCGCTGAAAGATGCTCTGTTAGTTAGCGATAGAGTTATTTCATAAACAGTACAGTCTTACGTTTGCCTATTGCGTTGTCTATAAGCAGTTTGGTTTAACTATTTACGGTTATAAATACATAATGTCATAATTACATCTGTTCATAACCAGTCCGTCAGCATTGCATCAAACATGAAATTCATTAAACAAGCAAAGTCGTTACAGATTAGTTTAATCTGTAATGATTTACCAAAAATCAAGTTACGCCATGGAGAATTATTGCCGAATACAGTACGTTGCATCATTTGCGGACCATCAAATTGTGGAAAAACCAATTTGTTAATTGGTCTCCTTTTGCACGAAAATGGATTGACATTTCAAAATGTTTATGTATATTCTAAAACTCTATATCAACCAAAGTATATTTTTTTAGAAAAGGTTTTACGAGGAGTACCAGGAATCAGTTTTCAGAAATATCAGGCAAATGATGACGTTATGAAAGTTTCAGATGCAAAACATAATTCAGTGATTATTTTTGACGATGTAGCATGTGAAAATCAAAGTAATATGCGTGATTATTTTGCCATGGGAAGACATAAATTGATTGACAGTTTTTATTTAAATCAAACATATAGCAAAATACCTAAACAACTAATAAGAGATAACGCTAACTTAATTGTGCTTTTTAAGCAAGACGAAATTAATTTGAAACATGTTTATGAAGAACATGTTAACACTGACATGACCTGGTTGGAATTTCGTAACATGTGTTCTCAAATATGGAAAGAGCCTTATGACTATGTTGTGATTAATAAAGACTCTCCTAAAAACAATGGGTGCTATAGAAAAAAGTTTGACACTTTTGTAGAATTAGATAAAATTTGAATATTTAAATAGACTGCTTTCAGTTTCTTGTTATTCTTTAATCAGCTCTTATTGGATTACCATCTATTTTACAAAATGGAAAAATCATTGAAAAAACAAATTGTAGATGCAACACAAGCTGTAAGGAAAAAAATACGTAACATGAAGGATTTTGAAGATAATAACAGACAAGTGCTTGATACAGTTTTTAAGCCTGTTACAGAATCTCTTAATTTAATAGCCAACACCAATAACCAACTAGCTCTAACAAAAAATGAAGAAAAAGGAGAATTTCATGATCAAATTTCCAACCACGACTTACAGAAAGATCAAGATATAGAAGAAACAATTGATACCAGTGATGAATCAGAAGCTGACTCTTCATTTCAGTCATTAGTCGATACTAATCCAGTTCATGATGTATCATCTTGGTCATTATCTTCAGAAATATTAGCGGATGTGCCATTTGGTGTAAGAAATGAACGTGGAAAGTTAATGTTAGGTTCCTCTAGTATAACGATTGGTGATGATGTTATTACTGTAGCCGGACACAAATACAAATGCACACCTGGCTTGCGACAGTTGCTCTTAAAAAAAGACGTTGATCTGAGCTTTGTTACAGACTATGACATGCAAAATTATAAGTCGATGTTACTTGTAACAAATGCACATCGTCGAGATTTTGATTCAAGAAAACCAATTAAAAGTAATAAAGGACAAAAATATATGCAAGTTATTAAACCTCTTTTCGATCAACAAAGTAAAAGTCCAAGCTTTGAACCGAAAGTAGGAAAAGGATTACCTTTAACAAAAATGTGGAAAAAAAACACAGATTTTGTATATTGGGATGATCCAAATGAATTGGTTGATAGATTAAAGTTATTAATTGCTTCTCGAGATGCTGGCAACACAGGACTAGATAATGAAATAATATCTATCGTTGAAGAACTACGTGAAAGCAAAATCATTAAATAGATTTACTAATAAGAAATGTGTATCATTTTATTGTACACCGTTCAACACAATACATCTTAAATATGAATGTGGACAAATTTGGTCATTATATTCATAAGCGATTACGTATATCAGAATTGCTTGAATTTTATGATAATGCATTGCTAAAATCTGAAAATGGTGATTACGATTTGAAGACATCGAAGCTAACAGGGGTCAAACCTCCTCAAGATGCGGATGATGCAGTAAACAAAGCATATGTAGATGAATTGAGAGCCAAACTAATAACCGACTTACAAAAATTGCAAAATACTTTGGTGTACGATGTTCAGAACGATCTGGAGAAAGCTTTAAAAACAATAGTATCTGAGGCAGTGGTTCACTTGGAAAGCAAATTTTATAGTCGAAAAGCAGTTGATGAGATAGTTGAAAACGCAGTTAAATTTGTATTAGATCAAAAGTATAAGCTTGAAAGTTCCTCAAAATGACAAAACAACAAGTTGTTAATGAAATACATAAAGCTGCACGAAAAAATTATCCTCGTCGATCTGTAATTTTAAAAGGCATTGATGATTTGTGGCAAGCTGATTTAATCGACATGCAAAACTTGAAAAGATTTAATAAAGGTTATAACTATATTTTAATAGTTATTGATTGCTTCTCAAAGTACGTGTGGATAGAATCACTAAAAACTAAAAATAAGCATGATGTTTGTAACGCATTCGAGAAATTGATGTCGACTAACCATCGGATACCAGCTCATCTCCAAACTGATTTGGGTACCGAGTTCTATAATTCATCATTTCAAAAACTTATAAAGAACTATAACATTAATCACTACTCAACGTTTTCAACGAAAAAGGCTTCAATTGTAGAACGCGTTATCAAAACTATTAAAAATAAATTGTATAAGTACTTTAGTCTCAGCGGGCACTATAAATGGATAGATTTTGGTTTGGAGAGTGTTGTAAAGACATATAACAACACAAAACATAGCACTACTAAATTAGCACCCGTTGATGTCAATAAATTGAATGAAGTAGATGTTAAAAATAATATTAAGAATTCAATGAAAACGGTATCCTATAAACATAAGCCCAAGTTTATGATTGGTGATAGAGTTAGAATTAGTAAATACAAACAACTATTTGAGAAAGGTTATACACCTAATTGGTCAACGGAACTATTTACTATAAAAAATATCAATAACACTGTACCAGAAACATATCACATCGAAGATCAACACAAACAAGTTATATTAGGAACCTTTTACAAACACGAACTTCAAAAGTCATCTTGTCCAGGTGTTTATTTGATAGAAAAAGTTTTACGAAGGAAAGGAAATAAACTGTTCGTAAAATGGTTGGGCTTAAGTAATAAAGAGAATAGTTGGATTGATAAGACTGCAATAGTAGAATAAGTATACATAATAGTTATTAATTACAACATTTTGTTCATTATACTTTGAGCTATGCAAGGTGGTGGACTACTCAATAGTGTTATTAATCATTTGCCATTTGAACTGCACTTACCTGGCTATAATTATTGCGGACCTGGAACAAAACTTTCAAAACGTTTACTGCGTGGTGACAAAGGTGTAAATAAGCTAGACGAAGCTTGTATGTATCACGACATTGCATACGAAAACTATACAGACTTGTCTAATCGTCACAAAGCCGATTTACAACTTTTAAATATGGCCAAACAAAGAATGAAAGCAAAAGATGCTAGTAAAGGAGAAAAGCTTAGTTCGTGGGTAGTGAGTAAAGTTATGAAAACTAAACTCAAATCTGGTGCTGGTGTTAAGACATTTCATAATTTCGTTACAAAAATTAAAAGAAAAATCAAGAAACGCTTACCCAAAGATGGTAAATCTTTAATACATGCAGCTTATAGGGCTGCTAAAAAAATTGTTCCGTGCGCTCCAAAACTTCGAGTACCACGCGTCATACCTTTACCCAAAACAGGAGGCATTCTACCTTTAATCCCGATTTTTGCTGGTTTATCAGCTTTAGGAGCTTTGGCTGGTGGTGCAGCGGGTATTGCAAAAACAGTGAATGATTATAGAGAAGGTCAAAAAAAATTACAAGAATCTGAACGTCATAATAAGACTATGGAAGCTATAGCATTAGGTAACGGTTTATACATTAAACCACACAAAAAAGGCAAAGGATTGTTTATTAAATCGTCAAAAAACTAAGTAATAAGCTACCTAATCGTGCCTTAACTAATATTGATATTCAAAATTACGCATATGGTATTCCTTATTTTCGAGGAGTTTACATGAAGGATCAGTTACCAAAAATCCCTAAAGGAATTGAATGTGGTATAGTTAACCTAGATAATTCAGAAAACGATGGAACGCATTGGGTAGCTTATGTTAAGGTAAATAATTATTGTGAATATTTTGATAGTTTTGGTGATTTAAGACCACCAATTGAATTGATGCGATATTTTAAGAACTGCAATATTAATTATAACTATACAAGATATCAAAAATTTGACACACTAATTTGTGGACATTTGTGTTTAGAATATCTACAATCTTTTTGGAATAAATACTATAAATTTTATTCTGTTCTTTAATTTTAGTCATTTGCAAGATGACACTCACCTTATCTATAACTGGAAACTCATCGGTATTAACTACCTTCTATCCAAATACGTTACAATTAATCGGAGAGTATGAATGTGCATTATTACATTTATCCACATATAATTCTATTCCAAATATTGATAAAACAAATAATAAGTTATACTATGGTTCAAATAATGTTATTGAAATACCTGAAGGTACTTATGAGTTGCAAGATATCAGTGATTATTTAAAATCTGAAGTAAAGGATGCATCCATAAAACTCCATTGCAATAACAACACCTTAAAAACTATGTTATTTTGTACATCAACTATAGATTTTACTAAAGGTTGTTCGTTCGGAGGTTTGTTGGGGTTTAAAAAACAAGTCTTGGAAGCCAATAAATATCATGTATCAGAGTTTCCAGTCAACATTTTGCCTACAACCGTGATAAGAGTTGAATGTGATATAGTTAGCGGTTCCTATATAAACGGACAATCCAGTCACATTCTACATGAATTCGCACTTAATGTCCCACCTGGATACAGAATTATAGAAATACCAAAAAACGCAATTTACTTTCCAATCAACCAAACCAACATCAGCTGCATACAAATCAGACTTTTGGATATAAATAATAACTTAATAAATTTGCGAGGTGAAGAAGTACAGTTGTATCTACACCTCAAAAGAAAAAATGATTGACTATAATAAATATAATATGTTTCTTCCAATTCAAAATAGCAGTTCTGCTCAAACTCTCAATCAAGTAAGAGCTCGACGTAAAAGGAGAATAAAGTTGAATAAAAACAATAAAGCATTTCTTAAGGCGATTGGTTTGTTAAAATGAATATCCTAGATGTTTTATCCGCTCCAGCCTACGACAACTCTGTGGAAGGAATTGAAATTCACTCTTACAAGCCTTACGTAACAAGTTTTAATAGAAGCGATGAAATCAGGATACCTATTAATCAACAAGACTTGTATATATTACCATCAGAAAGCAGTTTATTTTTGGAAGGAACTGTTATTGTAAACAAGGCTGACAATTCGAAAGAGAGAGTCAGTAGCGTTCATTTCACAAACAATAGTTTACTTTACTTGTTTCAAGATATAAGGTATGAGATAAATGGAGTGGAGATAGACAAAATAAAAAATGCTGGTATAACTAGCACGATGAAATCATTTATATCAATGAATGAGAGCGAAGCTAAAACATCTAATGCTTGGGGTTGGAATATCGGCGGAATAAAAAGTACTAATGGAGGTAGCTTTTCTGCTTCTATACCACTTCGCAACATTCTTGGTTTCGCAGAAGATTTTAAGAAAGTAGTAATAAACAGTAAACATGAACTAATCTTATTACGAAGTAATACCAATCTGAACGCATTAAAACTCAACTCTGGTGAAATTGTAGAAGATATTATCATAAACAAAATAATATGGCGTGTACCGCATGTTAAAGTATCTGATAAAGAAAAAATAAACATTCTAAAATTGTTAGAAAAAGATCGACCACTTCAGATGATATTCAGGAATTGGGATTTGTATGAATATCCAATGTTGCCTAAAACCACCAAACATACTTGGTCAATAAAAACATCTTCACAAATAGAGAAACCAAGATTTGTCGTTATTGGTTTACAGACAAATAGAAAAAATAATGCTAGACTTGATATGTCTCAGTTTGATCATTGTGAGATTCGTGATGTTAAGGTATACCTTAACTCCACCTACTTCCCATATGAAAATATAAATACAAGTTTCTCGAATAATCGAATTGCTTTAATATATGAACAATATGCTAAATTTCAACAGTCTTATTATGGGCGTCGCGCTGAGCCTTTATTAAGTGAGGAACAATTTAAAAACGTTGCTCCGTTATTCGTCATAGACTGTTCTAGACAGCCAGATAATCTTAAGTCAGGTCCTGTTGTGGACGTAAGAGTGGAAATTGAAAGTGATATTGATATCCCAGATCAAACTTCGGCATATTGTCTTATATTGAACGACTGTATAATTGAGTATAAACCATTAAGCAGCACTGTGAGAAAATTATCATGAATCCGAATACAATTATAGTGGATGTCCAGGGGTTTAAAGACACTTGTAATAACTTTATAGTCAAGGAATTAGCTCTGGCCACCCGTGTTTATACCCAAACGTTCTTAATAAAGCCCCCATACTTATTTAAATACTTAACTACGAATGAAAAAAAACAAGTTACGTGGTTGGAGAGAAACAGGGGGATTTACTGGAATGAAGGTTATATCGACTATAGAGAATTTCGACGTATAATTGTTCCTTATTTAGAAAATAAAGAAATTATTGTGAAGGGCTTAGAAAAAGTTAAGTGGATTCAAGATCTATGTATGAATTGTATTTGTATAGATCTTGGTGAAGACAAATGTCCAAATTTATCACTGTTGCATAACAAATATTCAAATAATGAAACCAGTTTTAATTGTATTAATCATACTAAACAATGTGCACTTAAAAATGTTTTATGTATAAAGAATAATTTAATAGAGCAAGAAAGTCAACCTATACGCAGTTTTAATAAATAAAACATTTTTTTAAAGTAAATGGTTTTTTATTTTTTAACCCACATTTTTAATATTTATAATATTTTAACACATTTTCACAGTAAATAAAATCTAAATATGTCATCACTTTATCTACTAGTTACATTACTGAATTATTACCTAATTAAAAAACATGATCTGAGTAGCCCCACAATTATTACCTATGGTTTTTATTTTTTAATACACTTTTTTAATATATATAATTTTTAACACATATTTTCACAGTAAATAAAATTATAATAAAATCTAAATATGTCATCACTTTATCTACTAGTTACATTAATGAATTATTACCTAATTAAAAAACATGATATGAGTAGCCATACAATTATTACCTATGGTTTTTTATTTTTTAACACACATTTTTAATATTATTTTTTTTTAACACATATTTTCACAGTAAATAAAATCTAAATATGTCATCACTTTATCTACTAGTTATACTAATGAATTATTACCTAATTAAAAAATATGATATGAGTAGCCACACAATTTTTTGGAAATATTGTGAACTAATTTTTCAGCTTGATCCGATATCTCATCTGGGTGATTTTCAACAAGTGATTTTTTTGTATCATTTCGGTGAGATTTTTCTATTACAATGTCTTGTTAATATATTTTGTAACGATAATAAACTTTAATGTTATTTGTAACATATGCGTGAGTGGACATCATGTAACATCAAAACTTACTGAAATATTAAAGATTGAATTTTTGGGAGCCCACAGAAATGAAAAGTGTCCACTGAAATGATAAATCGTCCACCGAAATGACTAGACTGTGCACCGGAATGAAATTAGCCCACTGAAATGATACAGCCAAGGACATAATTTATTTTTAGGAGGATTCCGTAGATTGTCTGAAACGAATCTAAATAAATTCCATAGAGATATCACTAGACTGTATTTGTGATATTTATTAAATATAAGATCAAACTATTATATTAGAGAATATAAGTTAATTTTTTTGCGGTACGAGTGTTGTGTTCTTACCCGACTGCGCGACGCAAAGGAGGATAATGTGTTTATCAGTCTATGTATGTATGTTTGTTTCTATGTGGCGTTTTAGAGACCAAATGCATAGGCCGATTTTGATAATTCTTACGTCAATCGATTCGTCTTAACCTTGCGAGTGTCACTAAAAACATGACTAATCAAAATTTACCACGGCGAAAACCCGACGCCAAAATTTTGTCAAAATGATAAAAAAGTAGATGAACTATGTCAAGTGGGGTGTCGTTGAATAGGTATTTTAAAATCATCTTAAGGTTCATTTTTCATTTAAAATAATAGTTTAGGATATATAACGATTTAAAGTTATTTAACAAAACAGTCGCTAATTTTTACCCGACTACGGCGAAGCCAAAAGGAGGGTTACGATTTTGACAGGCTATGTATGTATGTATGTATGTATGTATGTTCATTTGTTCCCTCATAGCTCCTCAACTACTTATTAGAACTGGACAAATGAGGTATCGTTACAAGCGGCTAGATCGTTCGATGGTTATAGGCTATATGACGTGTCACTCAATCTTGTGTGGCGCCCTCTAGCGCTCATAAGGTACTGTGTTAAAAAATAAATTTGAGATAAATTTGCCGTGTTTGGTATCAAATGAAAGTGCTTAATGAGCACATTTCAAATATGTATAAATTATTAGCGTTACCTTGCCCCAAAATAATTTAAATAAAAAATAAAGTTTAAAACTAAAACCCGACTACCGAAAAATCACGCTCTAAAAAGTGACAAACAAGAAAATATCAAGGCTAGCCGTGGTCGTATGCCACTGTTCCCTAGAATATATCGTTTTGTTAGAGGAAGTGGCATACGACCATGGCTACAATTGATATTTTCTTGTTTGTCACTTTTTAGAGCGTGATTTTTCGGTAGTCGGGTTTTAGTTTTAAACTTTATCTTAGTTACTGATTTTAAGTCATTATTAAGTTATAAGTTTTTATTTCAAGTATATACGATATGAAGGAAATTAAAAGGAGATAACAAAAAGATATACAAGTCATATCATAACTAAAAAGTATAAAATAAAACAAATTATTAAAAAATAAAAATAACTCGACTGCCACTGAAAAGACCGAAATAAGTTTGATAGCAGGCGGTACCCATTTGCCAATCATAAACCGAAAGAAAATTAATGGGTACCGACTGCTATCAAACTTATTTCGGTCTTTTCAGTGGCAGTCGGGTTTTTTTAATTACTGGTAATAATAATAGTGTTTTGTATGTAAAACTTCAAAATGTACTAAATCAACTCTTATATTTTTAAGACACAATGATTTAATAAGGAAAATTATAGAAATAATGTAAGTATGTTCAAAAGAGTCATCACTTCATCTTAAACATAACAAAAAAAAAATAGATCACGTTATCGTAAATTATTGCAAACAGTTTGGCTATATAATCCGATTATGTACTTATGCGAAAAGAATGAAAATAGCGCAATCACTAGTCACTATTGCAACAAAATGAATGAATTCAATGAATCGATCCTGCTTCTTTTTTTCTAGCATCTCTCTCCCTGTCTTTTCTAAGAAACTCTTCGCGTGTGACGTCATTGCTCTTAATTCTCTCTTTACTTCTTCTTTCATATAACCTTCTTTTTTCTAACCTTTCCTTTCTGGTCTGTAGCTTAGGTCGCGGCATCCTAAAATCCAAATCATAATTTTTAAACATTGAACATCACATTATCGTTGAGAATACACATTGTCTAGAAGTAAGTACATCTATTATCCATTTTATAACAAGACATTTTTAACTGTTTTTTTATTGTATTGTGATAAATAAAAGAAAAAAAAAACAAATATTAACACATCAAATTAATCCCAAATATCGAACCTACAATATCTAGAATTATCTCACCAAATTTTTATGATTCAATCTTAGACTCAAGGATCTCTAAAACTTATGGTTTTATCATTTCTAAGTTAAATTTCATTTAAGTGGACTGTTATCGGTATTACAGTCCACCGAATCCACTGAAATGATAACACCGAGGTGATAAAAATAATAAGTTTTACATTTAACTCCGATATTAGAATTAATATTAAAATTTCAACACTGCTGTAACAAAACATATCTTACGGCGAATTTAAAACACAATTTTGAAATAAATTGAATGAACCTAACACGAGCTATAACGGCCACAGAAATGACACTATTTTTGTCCCCATATCACTGAAATGATATACTTACTTTTCGGCGGGAATCCACGATGATTTTGTGACGCGTTCGTGCGCTCCAACGAATGGAGGTGGCCTGATTCGAAGTAAGGAAAGGCACGGGGGGCGCAAAAACGCTATGTTGACGAAGTTACTCAACTAAAACTTACTGTCCACCAAAATGATAACTTTTTACAGGACAAAAGTAGACTGTTTAATACAATGTAAAAGAAATAAGATAAACAAACAATATTAGTTTTTTTCTATGGTTCATATTATAATTTATTCATACAAAATTAGATTTTAGTCCAAATGTTAAATACAACTGCAGGGCAAGATATTTTACGAGTGAAATTCGATTCAGGACAGGTCACCGAAATGATAAAATGACACTTTGTAATTATTTTTTTTTATGTAATAGAGGACATTACTCAACAATTTTTTTTGCCATGGTAGAGAAGTACCTATTATACTATGAAAAGTAATCAAAATCGTAAAACCAACACATTGCACTACCGTTCTCAGGCTTGCCGCGTATTTTTTTTGCTTTTGATATTCACCCATCTACCGTATCTTGTACAACATACTGTGCAGTGATTATCTCCTTAACTTCATCTTCGTTGTCTCTTGACTCACTGAGTTCCTTGATCGTAATTTTTATTAAACGTCGTCCTTTTCTTCTTTCACTGTTAATAATATAGGAATTCAATGCACTGCGTTTGTTTGTAATTGGTCTTCTTCGATTAGTTTTCTTTTTGTTTGTTTTTACTTCTTCATTGGGTGTTATTATCCAAGGTCTATTCATTGCGTTGTCCAAGTCGAACTGATCTTGCAGGTTTGGAAGATATTCAGGAGAGCTCTCTTCTGTTCCGTTTGAAAATTTGTTTAAGTTGGTATTCTGAAAATTATTTAAAACATTAGTAATAAATTATACTAAGAATTTTGTAAATAGATTGAAATTTCCAATAGATTGAAAGTTATAAAATATCTACCATGTTGTTAGATATGCTCGTCTTGACTGTTTAATAAATAATGAACTAGGTAATAATATTTTTTCTAACGCAGTTGATATATCAAATAATGCTAACATAAAGTATTTATTGGTATGATGATCAAGTTAGAACTTGAAATTCAACCATTCAATATTTCGTATGGTGCATAATGTTATTGTTATGTACCTACTTAATACTTAGTTGTGAAATTCTTATGAATTTCAAACGTGTTGTAACGTGAATGATGACGTATTTCGTTATCAATATCAGGTAACGAATATAATATAAACACAATAATTAGTAATTGCTTATTTTAATTTATTCGACATACTAATACAGAATCGGGTAACCAGTAAATACCTATAGGCACCTTAACAGTTAGTATCATACGAAATGAACTACAATAAGTATTCCTAATATTTCATATTTTGTATTGTCTAAACTCTCCAGCTATTCTATAGAATACCTACATTATTCCTTACTGATGATATTATATTCTACAACTTCTTTGGGAGCTACTCTAATTGAGTCACCAAAGCCTATTCAAATTTGGTAAAATATTTTACGTTATGTACAATTACGTGCTACTTTAATTTTACACTAAGGAATGACTAAAATATATAGGTATCTACTTACAAATTGATTACGTGGTTCACCGCTCAGCCCATGAGGATTCCCCGTCAATTTCTTCCGTGATGATAAAATATCTGAAAATAAAATTAAATATAAGTTTAAGTCTAATTATTGAAAATTGGTAAATGTAGTTCGAATATGTTGAACCTACAACTTCTTCGGGAGCTACTCTAATTGAGACACCAGAGCCTATTCAAATTTGATAAAATATTCTACTTTATGTACAATTAAGTGCTAGCAAGAGATTAAATATTTCAGCGTTCATTATTTTGTTTACAACTTTTTGAATTTTGTACAGAACTTAAATTTTATAAGTACGAAAATTAAGGATAATCGTATAAAATTAAATTTAAAGGACTTCCATAGAAAACTACGTCGCCTAATAAATTAGATATTTAGTAGGTAAACTAACAAGGAATTATATATCAAATAATTAACATATAAGTAATTACTTACATGACATTGCTTTTATTTTGGGTCTTCCTTTTAATCCTCTGAAGGACGTAGTGCACTGCGTGGTTTGTAGCTCGATGCAAATGGTAGATTTGACTCATCCACTTATACTTGTGTTTCTTTTAAACACAGACGTTTTGATTTATCAACATAGTCTGTTCCTTTTACAGCATTTAAATAAAAGCAATCAGGAAAAAATATAGCATGCTGCATCCAAGGATCATCGTAATCCTCCCAATCTTCGATGCCACCTCCGCATGAAAAGCACATAACTTTATCGGTAAAACCACTTCCACAGTAAAAAAAACCTGCATCAGCCATTTTCATCACCAATCTTCGTTTTGAATCTGCTGTAGCCCAATAATGTCGAAATGAACATAATCGAATTTTATGGTCATTATATATTTCATATCGGGGGCTTAAATAATTTTGAATCATTCTTAAGCAGGTGTCGATATGTGATTGTGTAAAAGAATAATGACACTTTGTATCTGATGTTCTTAATTTAAAAGGATGAGGTGGTCCGAATAGTAATGGGACAGGAATGACCTAAAATTATAGCACATTTCGTTGCATTTATTAAGAGGCAACCCCAGTTTTCACTATTCATTCAATTCATTATATCATTCATTAATATACAGTTTTGCATTTACTCAGTAATACCTAATCATTTTCTTCGATGAGGTCAACAAGATTATTATGTATTCTAATTATTCGAGCCCATAACTTTAGATCTTTGAAATAGATTTTAGGCCATCTACCTTTCTCTCTCTGGAAAGGTATTAATATAGCATTATACTGTTCATAGTTTAATATTTTCGCAATATGTAGTCCACATAATCGGTTCTCTACTATCATTATCTGCACTCGGTCTCCAATATTCAACACCATGATAACTTAAATAGTGCTACAGCTTCAAGTTCTCTAGCAAATATAAAGAACGGCACTTTTCATACATTAGGGTTGGGAGGGGACAGTAAAATAAGTTTTTTTTTTAATTTTTATGTCAGAATAATTTTATTATCAAGACACCAATTATTTAAACATAATACATTTTTAAAGCACATACAGAGCTATGATAAATACAATGATAAAAATCTTGAGAATATTTATAATAATCACATAGACTTATCAAACTAGGACAACCTTTATCTTCTAAATTAAATATATTACTATTTTCTAAAATGTACTTCAACCATACAACTTTTTCTGAACCTTTAACGTAAATATATTTGTCTCTTAATATATCTGAAACCAAAGTTTGGTATTCGGAATATGGCACAAATCCTTCATCCCAATGTATCTTTCTGTTACGTTCAATCCAACTAACTTGCTTTTTCTCTGTTTTCGTTAGTTTTTTAAATGGAAATGGTATATGTGTATGTATGGTATTTTGCTATATGTTTGATTTAAATAAAAACTGTCAATCAATTTATGTCGAATTATTGCCGAATACAGTACGTTGCATCATTTGCAGACCATCAAATTGTGGAAAAACCAATTTGTTAATTGGTCTCCTTTTGCACGAAAATGGATTGACATTTCAAAATGTTTATGTATATTCTAAAACTCTATATCAACCAAAGTACATTTTTTTAGAAAAGGTTTAACGAGGAGTACCAGGAATCACTTTTCAGAAATATCAGGCAAATGATGACGTTATGAAAGTGTCAGATGCAAAACCTAATTCAGTGATTATTTTTGACGTTGTAGCATGCGAAAATCAATTCAACGCAATTACGACCCAGGGGATCGCAGAGAGCCGACGGAACGGTAGTGTAATGAACGGCATTAAAATGTGGAACGTTGGCTTAGGTAAATGATTTTACAAAGAGTTGTTGGGCATTCTATCCCACCGTGACTGAGGTTATCGAAGATAACCGAAGGAACTAAGGTGGGGTAGAATGCCCAATAACTCACTACTCGTGTCGCGTGTGCCTTGCCTAGGCGGGTGGCAGAAGGACTCCTCTTCTGCCGCACCAGAGACGGGCCTGCCGCCGAACAGTGGCAGGCGACCCACACGACGATGGCGGAAGATGTTGTTCCCGCCATCGTCGATATGTGGTGAAGACGGACACCGTGGTGGTTTAGTGGGTAGTCTGGCCTCCCTCAGAGGCTAGGAGTCCCACACGAAGCCCACCCCCTGCCCCCGCGGGGGGTGAGCGAAGTGCCTAAACGCATTCCACCACGAAAAAAAAAAAAAAAAAAAAAAAAAAAAAAAAGGTTAGGTTAGGTTAGGTTAGGTTAGGTTCCGCGTGCACCCCGCTCTTCGGCAGTAGTGATAACGCTGCTGCCGGAGGCCTCAGAAAAGGGCGCTACGTACGCGGATGTCATCCGGGGGTTGAAGTCGCAGGTTGACCTGCAGGACTTCGACATCCCCCAGATGAACTTTAAGAAGGCGCAGACCGGTGCTACCATATTGGAGGTGGCCGGTGACTCCAGCGGTGAGAAGGCCGATAGGCTGGCGGCGCGCCTCCGGGAGGTGCTCGGCTCTGAGACGGCGAACGTATCCAGGCCAGTCAAGTGCGCAGACTTGCGCATTGCTGGTCTGGATGACTCTGTGACGAGGGAGGAGGTGGCTGACGCAGTCGCGCGCCGCGGAGGCTGCCCTCCCCTGAACGTCAAGGTCGGCGAGATTCGCCGGACGTTGAGGGGGAGTGGCACGGTGGTGGTGAGCTGCCCCGTGGAAGCGGCCATGAAAGTGTCGTCTGGGCGTCTTAAAGTGGGCTGGGTCTCTGCTCAAGTAACTCTGCTTGAGCGAAGACCCATGAGGTGCTTCCGGTGCCTGATGTCAGGACACGTCAGGTCACAGTGCACCTCACAGGACGACCGCGGTGAAATCTGCTACCGCTGCGGTCGTCCTGGCCACAAAGCCGCGGCATGCTCGGCCGACCCCCACTGCGTCATCTGCGCAGCAATGGGTGGTGGACCGAGCAACCATATAGTAGGCGGCAAGGCATGCCGCGGGACAAAGCCCAGAAAGGGCAAAAGGGCGGCCGGAAGGACCCCGGCTGCCCCAGTTCCCGTGGCAGCGACGCCCCCGCAAGGGCGAGAGGAAGCGATGGAACCGTAATGGACGGTATCCCCCTTCGCTTCCTCCAGGCGAACCTAAACAACTCCGCCCGGGCGCAGGACCTCCTCCTGCAGTCCATGGCGGAGTGGGCCATTGATATGGCGATTGTTTCCGACCCGTACTTTGTCCCTCCCCACGGTCTGTGGCTGGGGGATACGGACGGGTCGGTGTGCGTTATCGCGTCTGGGACACAGCGAGTGGCGCCCCCCTCCCTCATTTCCAGGGGGAGGGGCTTCGTGGCCTGTGGGTGGGGGAGGTACATCATCATTGCGGTGTACTTCCCTCCCAGCATGAGACTGGCCGAGTTCGAAACGGCGCTGGACGTGGTGGGTGCCCTGCTGGGGCAAATCTCACCCCGTCTGGCGGTGGTCGCCGGGGACTTCAATGCCCATTCCACGGCTTGGGGTTGCCCCGCGGCCTCAGCCGACGAACGCGGCCGGTTGCTGGAAGAGTGGGCCACGACGACCGGCCTGACGATCAGTAACCGTGGGTCGGTCGACACGTTCGTGACACAGCAGGGGAAGTCCATCGTGGACATCACGTTCACGACCCCTGCCGTCGCACTGGCAGTCCGGGACTGGCGAGTCCTGGACGACGTGGAGAATCTAACGGATCATCGGGTGAGTCCCAGACGCGAGGGGCCGTCCGCCAAGAGGTGGGTCCTGGGGTGCATAGACCGGGAGGCGCTGAAGCTGGCGTCGATCGTCCAGTCATGGGCGACTCCTCCGGCAGAAGTAGGAGTCGAGGAGGAGGCCGAATGGTTCGGGAGCGCCGCGTCGCAAATCTGCGACGCGTGCATGCCTCGGGCCAAGCCTCGACTCCCCAACCGGAAGGTGTACTGGTGGACGCCGGAGATCGCTGAACTGCGATCTCTGTGTGTCGCGAAACGTCGCCGGTACACCAGGTACCGCCGCAGGGCGCGGCGGGTACCGGAGGAGGAGGCGCAGCTGTACGCCGACTACCGGTCGTGCGCTCAGTCCCTCGGGGTGGCAATAGGGGACGCGAAGGAAGCTTCGAGGGCGTCTCTATTAGCCACCCTTGACCGGGACCCCTGGGGGCGGCCCTACAAGGCGGTCAGGGCTAAGCTCCGTCCATGGGCGCCTCCGATCACGGAGTGCCTGGAGCCGAGAGTGCTGGGGGAGGTTATCTCCTGCCTGTTTCCACAGGGGGAGGAGGGGTTCGTTCCCCCGGTGATGGCTCCGGCGCGCAGAGAGGAGGTCGTGACGGAGGTGCCGCAGGTCACAACGGCGGAGTTGGCCGTGGCCGTCAGGCGGGTCCAGGAGAAAGGTGTGAAGGCTCCTGGACCCGATGGAGTTCCCGGACGCGTTTTGGTGGTCGCGCTCCGGGAGCTCGAGGAGCGGTTCTGTGGGCTGATGAGTGCGTGCCTGCAAACTGGGCAATACCCGGTCCGGTGGAAGACGGGCAGGCTCGTACTCATCAAGAAGGAGGGACGGCCCGCGGAATCGCCCTCGGCGTACCGACCGATAGTGCTGCTGGACGAGGCGGGTAAGCTCTTTGAGAGAGTGTTGTTCGCTCGCATCGTCCGGCACCTCGAGGATGGAGGTCGCGGCCTGTCCGACTACCAATATGGTTTTCGGCCACGTCGCTCGACCGTCGACGCCGTCCTTCGAGTGAGGGCGCTGGCGCAAGAGGAGGTCCGCAAGGGCGGGGTGCTATTGGCGGTGTCACTGGACATCGCCAATGCGTTCAATACCCTGCCCTGGGAGTGCATACGGGAGGCGCTCAAATACCATGATGTGCCTCCCTACCTCCGCAGGATTGTCGGCGCCTACCTATCGGAGCGGTACGTGGAGTACCCAGGAGAGGGTGGCAGCCTTCACAGGTGGGCCATGTGCCGCGGTGTTCCGCAGGGGTCAGTGTTGGGGCCCCTCTTGTGGAACATCGGGTACGACTGGGTACTCCGAGGAGCTCGCCTCCCGGGCGCCAACGTGACCTGCTACGCAGATGACACGTTGGTTACTGCCCGGGGGGCGACCTATGAGGACGCCGCGCGCCTCGCCACTGCGTCGGTGGCCATGGTCGTGCGGCGAATAACGATGCTGGGACTCGAGGTGGCGCTCAACAAGTCGGAGGCCATTTGTTTCCATGGCCCTCGGCGAGCGCCACCGGCGGACTCCCACATCGTAGTGAGTGGCACCCGGATCGAGGTCAAGTCTGAAATGAGGTACCTTGGGCTTGTCCTCGATCCACGATGGAGCTTCCGCGCTCATTTCAACCGCCTGGTCCCCCGTCTGCTCGGCACGGCCGTCGCCCTTCGGCGGCTGATGCCGAACCTAGGGGGACCCCAGACGAGCAGCCGCCTCCTGTACATGGGAGTGGTGCGGTCGATGGCCCTATACGGGGCCCCCGTGTGGGTCGACGCCCTGACGGCACACAACATCGCCCTCTTGCGACGTCCGCAGAGGGTGATGGCCGCCGGGGCGATAAGAGGATACCGCACCATCTCATTCGAGGCGGCTTGCGTTATGGCGGGCTCCCCTCCGTGGGAGCTGGAGGCCGGTGTCCTCGCGTCAGTGTATCATTGGCGCGAGGAGGCCCGGAGCCGGGGTGAATTCCCGGCACCTTCGGAGGTGGGAGAGCGGAGGCTCCATGTGAGACGGTTCATGCTCCGGGAGTGGGAGCGGCGGCTGGCCAATCCCACGGCCGGCAGCAGGACCGTCGAGGCGATCCGTCCGGTCCTCAGAGACTGGATGGACAGATCGCGGGGGTCGGTAACGTTCCGCATGGCGCAGGTCCTTTCGGGGCATGGATGCTTCGGAAGCTACCTGTGCCGGGTGGGACGAGAGCCGACCAGTGGGTGCCACCACTGTGGCGGCGTTGATGACACGGCGCAGCACACCCTAGAGGAGTGCCCCGCGTGGGCTGGGGAGCGCCGTGCTCTCATCGCCGAAGTGGGGACGGACCTCTCGCTGCCGGCCGTAGTTCTGTCTATGGTCGACGGCGGCGATGAGGCGTGGGCAGCGGTTCAGACCTTCTGCGAGACGGTTATCTCGCGGAAGGAGGCGGCGGAGAGGGAGAGGGAATGTGACCCCCTTTCCCTCCCACAGCGCCGCAAGAGAACCGGGGCTCGGAGGAGGCGGTACCACCAACTCCTCCCCCCCTAACCGGGCCGGGCAGTAGACGCGGGGGCGTCTGCTGCCCTTACATAGGCCTCGAGGTTGAAGGCGCACGTCGTGTCGCGTGTGCCTTGCCTAGGCGGGTGGCAGAAGGACTCCTCTTCTGCCGCACCAGAGACGGGCCTGCCGCCGAACAGTGGCAGGCGACCCACACGACGATGGCGGAAGATGTTGTTCCCGCCATTGTCGATATGTGGTGAAGACGGACACCGTGGTGGTTTAGTGGGTAGTCTGGCCTCCCTCAGAGGCTAGGAGTCCCACACGAAGCCCACCCCCTGCCCCCGCGGGGGGTGAGCGAAGTGCCTAAACGCATTCCACCACGAATTAGCAGCGGACCCTGCATGGGAGAAACTGCCCACTGATGAGTTGGCGACCAAGGTCCGTAGAAATATGGACCTTGTGCTGGAGGTCGCCAGCAAGTCGAAAAATTTAAAGGGTGGCTTCATAAAGGCCCTCAAGGATGCGGCATTCGATGTCATTGATGTCGTAGCCGTGCTTGAGGGCCGTAACGTCAATGACGAGGTGGCCACCCTTCGGGCGGAGGTGGAGAGGCTTCGCCTAGAGGTCCGTTTCCTCCGGGAGGAGAAGGCAGCGGCGAAACCAGCCGCTGTGGCTCCACTGGAGGAGATGTCGCGGGCCATCATGGACCGCGTGCTGTCCGCGGTGGACGCGAGGTGGGCGGGCTTAGAGCCCAGACTCCTGCCGGAGCCACGCCTCCGCCCGCCCCTAGCCTCTGATGCCAGGCGCAAGGCCGACCCAAAACCCGGTCCATCGGCTCTCCCGCAGCCGTCACCACCGCCTCCTTCTAAGTCGTCGCCGCCGCCCCTTCCCCCGAAAGCGGGTCCGTCGAAGGGAAAGGGAAAGGGGAAGAGGAGCACCCCCAAGGAGAGCGAGCCGAGGCCGCTGCCGCCTGCCCCATCGTCAATGGACGAGGGGTGGGTGACGGTAGCCAAGAGGCAGAAAAAGAAGAAGGCTGGAGCGCCGGCTGCTGTCCAAAAGGCCAGCACGTCGGCCCGTACCGCAGCTTCCTCTGCACCCTCTTCTTCTAAAAAGAAGAGGCGTACACGCAAGAGGCAGGGACCGCGTGCACCCCGCTCTTCGGCAGTAGTGATAACGCTGCTGCCGGAGGCCTCAGAAAAGGGCGCTACGTACGCGGACGTCATCCGGGGGTTGAAGTCGCAGGTTGACCTGCAGGACTTCGACATCCCCCAGATGAATTTTAAGAAGGCGCAGACCGGTGCTACCATATTGGAGGTGGCCGGTGACTCCAGCGGTGAGAAGGCCGATAGGCTGGCGGCACGCCTGCGGGAGGTGCTCGGCTCTGAGACGGCGAACGTATCCAGGCCAGTCAAGTGCGCAGACTTGCGCATTGCTGGTCTGGATGACTCTGTGACGAGGGAGGAGGTGGCTGACGCAGTCGCGCGCCGCGGAGGCTGCCCTCCTCTTAACGTCAAGGTCGGCGAGATTCGCCGGACGTTGAGGGGGAGTGGCACGGTGGTGGTAAGCTGCCCCGTGGAAGCGGCCAATAAAGTGTCGTCTGGGCGTCTAACAGTGGGCTGGGTCTCTGCTCAAGTAACTCTGCTTGAGCGAAGACCCATGAGGTCATTCCGGAAATCTGCTACCGCTGCGGTCGTCCTGGCCACAAAGCCGCGGCATGCTCGGCCGACCCCCACTGCGTCATCTGCGCAGCAATGGGTGGTGGACCGAGCAACCATATAGCAGGCGGCAAAGCATGCCGCGGGACAAAGCCCAGAAAGGGCAAAAGAGCGGCCGGAAGGACCCCGGCTGCCCCAGTTCCCGTGGCAGCGACGCCCCCGCAAGGGCGAGAGGAAGCGATGGAACCGTAATGGACGGTATTCCCCTTCGCTTCCTCCAGGCGAATTTAAACAACTGCGCCCGGGCGCAGGACCTCCTCCTGCAGTCCATGGCGGAGTGGGCCATTGATATGGCGATTGTTTCCGACCCGTACTTCGTCCCTCCTCACGGTCTGTGGCTGGGGGACACGGACGGGTCGGTGTGCGTTATCGCGTCTGGGACACAGCGAGTGGCGCCCCCATCCCTCATTTCCAGGGGGAGGGGCTTCGTGGCCTGTGGGTGGGGGAGGTACGTCATCATTGCGGTGTACTTCCCTCCCAGCATGAGACTGGCCGAGTTCGAGACGGCGCTGGACGTGGTGGGTGCCCTGCTGGGGCAAATCTCACCCCGTCTGGCGGTGGTCGCCGGGGACTTCAATGCCCATTCCACGGCTTGGGGTTGCCCCGCGGCCGCAGCCGACGAACGCGGCCGGTTGCTGGAAGAGTGGGCCACGACGACCGGCCTGACGATCAGTAACCGTGGGTCGGTCGACACGTACGTGACACAGCAGGGGAGGTCCATCGTGGACATCACGTTCACGACCCCTGCCGTCGCACTGGCAGTCCGGGACTGGCGAGTCCTGGACGACGACGTGGAGAATCTAACGGATCATCGGTACATCCGTTACGATGTCTCCACGGGCCAGCACGTGGTGAGTCCCAGACGCGAGGGGCCGTCCGCCAAGAGGTGGGTCCTGGGGTGCATAGACCGGGAGGCGTTGAAGCTGGCGTCGATCGTCCAGTCATGGGCGACTCCTCCGGCGGAAGTAGGAGTCGAGGAGGAGGCCGAATGGTTCGGGAGCGCCGCGTCGCAAATCTGCGACGCGTGCATGCCTCGGGCCAAGCCTCGACTCCCCAACCGGAAGGTGTACTGGTGGACGCCGGAGATCGCTGAACTGCGATCTCTGTGTGTCGCGAAACGTCGCCGGTACACCCGGTACCGCCGCAGGGCGCGGCGGGTACCGGAGGAGGAGGCGCAGCTGTACGCCGACTACCGGTCGTGCGCTCAGTCCCTCGGGGTGGCAATAGGGGACGCGAAGGAAGCTTTGAGGGCGTCTCTATTAGCCACCCTTGACCGGGACCCCTGGGGGCGGCCCTACAAGGCGGTCAGGGCTAAGCTCCGTCCATGGGCGCCTCCGATCACGGAGTGCCTGGAGCCGAGAGTGCTGGGGGAGGTTATCTCCTGCCTGTTTCCACAGGGGGAGGAGGGGTTCGTTCCCCCGGTGATGGCTCCGGCGCGCAGAGAGGAGGTCGTGACGGAGGTGCCGCAGGTCACAACGGTGGAGTTGGCCGTGGCCGTCAGGCGGGTCCAGGAGAAAGGTGTGAAGGCTCCTGGACCCGATGGAGTTCCCGGACGCGTTTTGGTGGTCGCGCTCCGGGAGCTCGAGGAGCGGTTCTGCGGGCTGATGAGTGCGTGCCTGCAAACTGGGCAATACCCGGTCCGGTGGAAGACGGGAAGGCTCGTACTCATCAAGAAGGAGGGACGGCCCGCGGAATCGCCCTCGGCGTACCGACCGATAGTGTTGCTGGACGAGGCGGGTAAGCTCTTTGAGAGAGTGTTGTTCGCTCGCATCGTCCGGCACCTCGAGGATGGAGGTCGCGGCCTGTCCGACTACCAATATGGTTTTCGGCCACGTCGCTCGACCGTCGACGCCGTCCTTCGAGTGAGGGCGCTGGCGCAAGAGGAGGTCCGCAAGGGCGGGGTGCTATTGGCGGTGTCACTTGACATCGCCAATGCGTTCAATACCCTGCCCTGGGAGTGCATACGGGAGGCGCTCAAATACCATGATGTGCCTCCCTACCTCCGCAGGATTGTCGGCGCCTACCTATCGGAGCGGTACGTGGAGTACCCAGGAGAGGGTGGCAGCCTTCACAGGTGGGCCATGTGCCGCGGTGTTCCGCAGGGGTCAGTGTTGGGGCCCCTCTTGTGGAACATCGGGTACGACTGGGTACTCCGAGGAGCTCGCCTCCCGGGCGCCAACGTGACCTGCTACGCAGACGACACGTTGGTTACTGCCCGGGGGGCGACCTATGAGGACGCCGCGCGCCTCGCCACTGCGTCGGTGGCCATGGTCGTGCGGCGAATAACGATGCTGGGACTCGAGGTGGCGCTCAACAAGTCGGAGGCCATTTGTTTCCATGGCCCTCGGCGAGCGCCACCGGCGGACTCCCACATCGTAGTGAGTGGCACCCGGATCGAGGTCAAGTCTGAAATGAGGTACCTTGGGCTTGTCCTCGATCCACGATGGAGCTTCCGCGCTCATTTCAACCGCCTGGTCCCCCGTCTGCTCGGCACGGCCGCCGCCCTTCGGCGGCTGATGCCGAACCTAGGGGGACCCCAGACGAGCAGCCGCCTCCTGTACATGGGAGTGGTGCGGTCGATGGCCATATACGGGGCCCCCGTGTGGGTCGAAGCCCTGACGGCACACAATATCGCCCTCTTGCGACGTCCGCAGAGGGTGATGGCCGCCGGGGCGATAAGAGGATACCGCACCATCTCATTCGAGGCGGCTTGCGTTATGGCGGGCTCCCCTCCGTGGGAGCTGGAGGCCGGTGTCCTCGCGTCGGTGTATCATTGGCGCGAGGAGGCCCGGAGCCGGGGTGAATTCCCGGCACCTTCGGAGGTGGGAGAGCGGAGGCTCCATGTGAGACGGTTCATGCTCCGGGAGTGGGAGCGGCGGCTGGCCAATCCCACGGCCGGCAGCAGGACCGTCGAGGCGATCCGTCCGGTCCTCAGAGACTGGATGGACAGATCGCGGGGGTCGGTAACGTTCCGCATGGCGCAGGTCCTTTCGGGGCATGGATGCTTCGGAAGCTACCTGTGCCGGGTGGGACGAGAGCCGACCAGTGGGTGCCACCACTGTGGCGGCGTTGATGACACGGCGCAGCACACCCTAGAGGAGTGCCCCGCGTGGGCTGGGGAGCGCCGTGCTCTCATCGCCGAAGTGGGGACGGACCTCTCGCTGCCGGCCGTAGTTCTGTCTATGGTCGACGGCGGCGATGAGGCGTGGGCAGCGGTTCAGACCTTCTGCGAGACGGTTATCTCGCGGAAGGAGGCGGCGGAGAGGGAGAGGGAATGTGACCCCCTTTCCCTCCCACAGCGCCGCAAGAGAACCGGGGCTCGGAGGAGGCGGTACCACCAACTCCTCCCCCCCTAACCGGGCCGGGCAGTAGACGCGGGGGCGTCTGCTGCCCTTACATAGGCCTCGAGGTTGAAGGCGCACGTCGTGTCGCGTGTGCCTTGCCTAGGCGGGTGGCAGAAGGACTCCTCTTCTGCCGCACCAGAGACGGGCCTGCCGCCGAACAGTGGCAGGCGACCCACACGACGATGGCGGAAGATGTTGTTCCCGCCATCGTCGATATGTGGTGAAGACGGACACCGTGGTGGTTTAGTGGGTAGTCTGGCCTCCCTCAGAGGCTAGGAGTCCCACACGAAGCCCACCCCCTGCCCCCGCGGGGGGTGAGCGAAGTGCCTAAACGCATTCCACCACGAAAAAAAAAAAAAAAAAAAAAAAAAAAAAAAGGTTAGGTTAGGTTAGGTTAGGTTAGGTTCCGCGTGCACCCCGCTCTTCGGCAGTAGTGATAACGCTGCTGCCGGAGGCCTCAGAAAAGGGCGCTACGTACGCGGATGTCATCCGGGGGTTGAAGTCGCAGGTTGACCTGCAGGACTTCGACATCCCCCAGATGAACTTTAAGAAGGCGCAGACCGGTGCTACCATATTGGAGGTGGCCGGTGACTCCAGCGGTGAGAAGGCCGATAGGCTGGCGGCGCGCCTCCGGGAGGTGCTCGGCTCTGAGACGGCGAACGTATCCAGGCCAGTCAAGTGCGCAGACTTGCGCATTGCTGGTCTGGATGACTCTGTGACGAGGGAGGAGGTGGCTGACGCAGTCGCGCGCCGCGGAGGCTGCCCTCCCCTGAACGTCAAGGTCGGCGAGATTCGCCGGACGTTGAGGGGGAGTGGCACGGTGGTGGTGAGCTGCCCCGTGGAAGCGGCCATGAAAGTGTCGTCTGGGCGTCTTAAAGTGGGCTGGGTCTCTGCTCAAGTAACTCTGCTTGAGCGAAGACCCATGAGGTGCTTCCGGTGCCTGATGTCAGGACACGTCAGGTCACAGTGCACCTCACAGGACGACCGCGGTGAAATCTGCTACCGCTGCGGTCGTCCTGGCCACAAAGCCGCGGCATGCTCGGCCGACCCCCACTGCGTCATCTGCGCAGCAATGGGTGGTGGACCGAGCAACCATATAGTAGGCGGCAAGGCATGCCGCGGGACAAAGCCCAGAAAG
This sequence comes from Eilema sororculum, assembly GCA_914829495.1. Lineage (NCBI taxonomy): Eukaryota > Metazoa > Arthropoda > Insecta > Lepidoptera > Erebidae > Eilema > Eilema sororculum. The sequence continues at coordinate 20,464,495 of OU618555.1, forward strand.
GGCAAAAGGGCGGCCGGAAGGACCCCGGCTGCCCCAGTTCCCGTGGCAGCGACGCCCCCGCAAGGGCGAGAGGAAGCGATGGAACCGTAATGGACGGTATCCCCCTTCGCTTCCTCCAGGCGAACCTAAACAACTCCGCCCGGGCGCAGGACCTCCTCCTGCAGTCCATGGCGGAGTGGGCCATTGATATGGCGATTGTTTCCGACCCGTACTTTGTCCCTCCCCACGGTCTGTGGCTGGGGGATACGGACGGGTCGGTGTGCGTTATCGCGTCTGGGACACAGCGAGTGGCGCCCCCCTCCCTCATTTCCAGGGGGAGGGGCTTCGTGGCCTGTGGGTGGGGGAGGTACATCATCATTGCGGTGTACTTCCCTCCCAGCATGAGACTGGCCGAGTTCGAAACGGCGCTGGACGTGGTGGGTGCCCTGCTGGGGCAAATCTCACCCCGTCTGGCGGTGGTCGCCGGGGACTTCAATGCCCATTCCACGGCTTGGGGTTGCCCCGCGGCCTCAGCCGACGAACGCGGCCGGTTGCTGGAAGAGTGGGCCACGACGACCGGCCTGACGATCAGTAACCGTGGGTCGGTCGACACGTTCGTGACACAGCAGGGGAAGTCCATCGTGGACATCACGTTCACGACCCCTGCCGTCGCACTGGCAGTCCGGGACTGGCGAGTCCTGGACGACGTGGAGAATCTAACGGATCATCGGTACATCCGTTACGATGTCTCCACGGGCCAGCACGTGGTGAGTCCCAGACGCGAGGGGCCGTCCGCCAAGAGGTGGGTCCTGGGGTGCATAGACCGGGAGGCGCTGAAGCTGGCGTCGATCGTCCAGTCATGGGCGACTCCTCCGGAAGTAGGAGTCGAGGAGGAGGCCGAATGGTTCGGGAGCGCCGCGTCGCAAATCTGCGACGCGTGCATGCCTCGGGCCAAGCCTCGACTCCCCAACCGGAAGGTGTACTGGTGGACGCCGGAGATCGCTGAACTGCGATTTCTGTGTGTCGCGAAACGTCGCCGGTACACCAGGTACCGCCGCAGGGCGCGGCGGGTACCGGAGGAGGAGGCGCAGCTGTACGCCGACTACCGGTCGTGCGCTCAGTCCCTCGGGGTGGCAATAGGGGACGCGAAGGAAGCTTCGAGGGCGTCTCTATTAGCCACCCTTGACCGGGACCCCTGGGGGCGGCCCTACAAGGCGGTCAGGGCTAAGCTCCGTCCATGGGTGCCTCCGATCACGGAGTGCCTGGAGCCGAGAGTGCTGGGGGAGGTTATCTCCTGCCTGTTTCCACAGGGGGAGGAGGGGTTCGTTCCCCCGGTGATGGCTCCGGCGCGCAGAGAGGAGGTCGTGACGGAGGTGCCGCAGGTCACAACGGCGGAGTTGGCCGTGGCCGTCAGGCGGGTCCAGGAGAAAGGTGTGAAGGCTCCTGGACCCGATGGAGTTCCCGGACGCGTTTTGGTGGTCGCGCTCCGGGAGCTCGAGGAGCGGTTCTGTGGGCTGATGAGTGCGTGCCTGCAAACTGGGCAATACCCGGTCCGGTGGAAGACGGGCAGGCTCGTACTCATCAAGAAGGAGGGACGGCCCGCGGAATCGCCCTCGGCGTACCGACCGATAGTGCTGCTGGACGAGGCGGGTAAGCTCTTTGAGAGAGTGTTGTTCGCTCGCATCGTCCGGCACCTCGAGGATGGAGGTCGCGGCCTGTCCGACTACCAATATGGTTTTCGGCCACGTCGCTCGACCGTCGACGCCGTCCTTCGAGTGAGGGCGCTGGCGCAAGAGGAGGTCCGCAAGGGCGGGGTGCTATTGGCGGTGTCACTGGACATCGCCAATGCGTTCAATACCCTGCCCTGGGAGTGCATACGGGAGGCGCTCAAATACCATGATGTGCCTCCCTACCTCCGCAGGATTGTCGGCGCCTACCTATCGGAGCGGTACGTGGAGTACCCAGGAGAGGGTGGCAGCCTTCACAGGTGGGCCATGTGCCGCGGTGTTCCGCAGGGGTCAGTGTTGGGGCCCCTCTTGTGGAACATCGGGTACGACTGGGTACTCCGAGGAGCTCGCCTCCCGGGCGCCAACGTGACCTGCTACGCAGATGACACGTTGGTTACTGCCCGGGGGGCGACCTATGAGGACGCCGCGCGCCTCGCCACTGCGTCGGTGGCCATGGTCGTGCGGCGAATAACGATGCTGGGACTCGAGGTGGCGCTCAACAAGTCGGAGGCCATTTGTTTCCATGGCCCTCGGCGAGCGCCACCGGCGGACTCCCACATCGTAGTGAGTGGCACCCGGATCGAGGTCAAGTCTGAAATGAGGTACCTTGGGCTTGTCCTCGATCCACGATGGAGCTTCCGCGCTCATTTCAACCGCCTGGTCCCCCGTCTGCTCGGCACGGCCGTCGCCCTTCGGCGGCTGATGCCGAACCTAGGGGGACCCCAGACGAGCAGCCGCCTCCTGTACATGGGAGTGGTGCGGTCGATGGCCCTATACGGGGCCCCCGTGTGGGTCGACGCCCTGACGGCACACAACATCGCCCTCTTGCGACGTCCGCAGAGGGTGATGGCCGCCGGGGCGATAAGAGGATACCGCACCATCTCATTCGAGGCGGCTTGCGTTATGGCGGGCTCCCCTCCGTGGGAGCTGGAGGCCGGTGTCCTCGCGTCAGTGTATCATTGGCGCGAGGAGGCCCGGAGCCGGGGTGAATTCCCGGCACCTTCGGAGGTGGGAGAGCGGAGGCTCCATGTGAGACGGTTCATGCTCCGGGAGTGGGAGCGGCGGCTGGCCAATCCCACGGCCGGCAGCAGGACCGTCGAGGCGATCCGTCCGGTCCTCAGAGACTGGATGGACAGATCGCGGGGGTCGGTAACGTTCCGCATGGCGCAGGTCCTTTCGGGGCATGGATGCTTCGGAAGCTACCTGTGCCGGGTGGGACGAGAGCCGACCAGTGGGTGCCACCACTGTGGCGGCGTTGATGACACGGCGCAGCACACCCTAGAGGAGTGCCCCGCGTGGGCTGGGGAGCGCCGTGCTCTCATCGCCGAAGTGGGGACGGACCTCTCGCTGCCGGCCGTAGTTCTGTCTATGGTCGACGGCGGCGATGAGGCGTGGGCAGCGGTTCAGACCTTCTGCGAGACGGTTATCTCGCGGAGGGAGGCGGCGGAGAGGGAGAGGGAATGTGACCCCCTTTCCCTCCCACAGCGCCGCAAGAGAACCGGGGCTCGGAGGAGGCGGTACCACCAACTCCTCCCCCCCTAACCGGGCCGGGCAGTAGACGCGGGGGCGTCTGCTGCCCTTACATAGGCCTCGAGGTTGAAGGCGCACGTCGTGTCGCGTGTGCCTTGCCTAGGCGGGTGGCAGAAGGACTCCTCTTCTGCCGCACCAGAGACGGGCCTGCCGCCGAACAGTGGCAGGCGACCCACACGACGATGGCGGAAGATGTTGTTCCCGCCATCGTCGATATGTGGTGAAGACGGACACCGTGGTGGTTTAGTGGGTAGTCTGGCCTCCCTCAGAGGCTAGGAGTCCCACACGAAGCCCACCCCCTGCCCCCGTGGGGGGTGAGCGAAGTGCCTAAACGCATTCCACCACGAAAAAAAAAAAAAAAAAAAAAAAGGTTAGGTTAGGTTAGGTTAGGTTTTTTCCACGGTGTTCCTCCTTCGCCCAATCCGAGCCGCGGGATAGAATGCTCACCGCGACTCGGCCAGGAACGCCCGCCCTGTTCGGCGGGCTCGCTTCTCGGGGCCCCACCATCCCGGCCATCGTGCCGATATGGTGGGGCCCGTCCTCCTCTTAAGAATGCGCCCCAGGAACACGTAGGGGCGCATTCCGCCACATTAGCATTGGGGCAGCGGGTCCCCCGACCCACCGCCCGTGGCTCCTCTCAGTTGGGGACGCGGGCAAATTGTGCTCGCCGGCGTCCCCTCGCCGGGGGCCTGCGGGGCGGGAGAGTGCGTCCAGCTCGCTCCCGCTCCCGCAAGGCCTCTCTCTTGGCCGCCATCACCTCGCTAGCATACGAGGCGACGGCGGCCCAACAATGTTCGCTGTCGGCCATAGCCGGAATTATAGCCGACAGCGAGAGGTCCTCACCAACAATGCTCGTGAGGGCCGTCCTTTGTCCGTCCCACGCCTCACACACGGCCAAAGTATGTTGTGCCGTGTCAGGGTCGCCGCTGGTAGGTTAGGTTAGGTTAGGTTAGGTTAGGTTAGGTTAGGTTAGGTTAGGTTAGGTTAGGTTAGGTTAGGTTAGGTTAGGTTAGGTTAGGTTAGGTTTTTTTTTTTTTTTTTTTTTTTTTCGTGGTGGAATGCATTTACGCACTTCGCTCACCCCCCGCGGGGGCAGGGGGCTCGCTTCGTGTGGGACTCCTGGCCGAAGCCAGACTACCCACTAAACCACCACGGTGTTCCTCCTTCGCCCAATCCGAGCCGCGGGATAGAATGCTCACCGCGACTCGGCTAGGAACGCCCGCCCTATTCGGCGGGCTCGCTTCTCGGGGCCCCACCATCCCGGCCATCGTGCCGATATGGTGGGGCCCGTCCTCCTCTTAAGAATGCGCCCCAGGAACACGTAGGGGCGCATTCCGCCACATTAGCATTGGGGCAGCGGGTCCCCCGACCCACCGCCCGTGGCTCCTCTCAGTTGGGGACGCGGGCAAATTGTGCTCGCCGGCGTCCCCTCGCCGGGGGCCTGCGGGGCGGGAGAGTGCGTCCAGCTCGCTCCCGCTCCCGCAAGGCCTCTCTCTTGGCCGCCATCACCTCGCTAGCATACGAGGCGACGGCGGCCCAACAATGTTCGCTGTCGGCCATAGCCGGAATTATAGCCGACAGCGAGAGGTCCTCACCAACAATGCTCGTGAGGGCCGTCCTTTGTCCGTCCCACGCCTCACACACGGCCAAAGTATGTTGTGCCGTGTCAGGGTCGCCGCTGGTGCAGTTTCGGCACCGGGGCTCCGATTCCACCCCCACCACCTCCCACAGGTACTTGGCGAAGCAGCCATGACCCGTGAGAAGTTGAGTGAGGTGATACGTTGGAGCCCCATGACCCCTCTCCACCCACTCACGCAGGACGGGCCGAACGGCCCCCACGAGCAGTGTGCTGCTTCTTGTCGCAGCCAACCTATCGGCCCATTTCTGGAAGAGATCGTCGCGAGCCGCCTGTCTCCAGCGATCGATCTCCTCCGGAGCCGGCCGACCTCCAGCAACTCGCCGCATCAGGGCGCCCTCCTCGTACACCCTCTTAAGGACGCCAGCCTCGAGATCCCAAGGGATACTTCCCGCGATCAAGCACGCCGCCTCGTAAGAGACGGTGTGGTACGCCCGTGCAGCCCTCTGCGCGATGGCGCGCTGCGGACGTCGCAGCAGCGCTACATTTGCTGGGCAGAGGGCGTCCGCCCAGATGGGCGCCCCGTAGAGCGCCTTGGAGCGCACCACTCCATCGTAGAGACGGCGGCAGGCAGACCCCGGTCCCCCACTATTGGGCAGCAAACGCGAGAGCATTCCGGCAAACGCCAGCAACTTTGGTTCCAGCTGCCGGAAATGCTCCGCGAACCGCCACCGACTGTCGAGGATGAGCCCGAGATATTTCAGGCTGCTCCCGACAGCGATGGCAGTGCCACCCACCACTATCGTCTGATCTCGAGGCGGCACCTTCCGAGGCCCATGAAAGAAGACGGCCTCGGATTTTTCAAGGGCCACCTTTAATCCGAGCGCCCCGATGCGGCGCACGACATGGGCGACGCCTGCCGTGGCGAGAACGGCGGCGTCACGGAACGAAGGGGCCCGCGCGGTGACTAGGGTATCGTCGGCGTAACAGAGTACACCGACCCCCCGAAGATTAGCACCGCGCAGGACCCAGTCATAACCTATATTCCACAGGAGCGGCCCAAGGACCGACCCCTGTGGAACACCACACGACATACTTTGGCGGACAACTCCGTTTTGGGCCGGATAGATGATGATCCGGTCCACGAAGTAGTCCGCAAGGACTCGCCTGAGATACAACGGTACATTGTGGTACCTCAGCGCCTCCGCAATGGTCTCCCAGGGGAGGGTGTTGAAGGCGTTGGCTATATCCAACGATACAGCCAACAACACCTCACCCCGGTCGACCGCTTCGTCTACGCCGTCCCGCAGCCGGGATATGGCGTCGAGAGTCGACCTCCCGCGACGGAAGCCGAACTGGCCGTCACTGAGGTTGGGCCCCGCCCCCTCAAGGTGACCGACGAGACGCGCAGCGAGCACCCGCTCAAAGAGCTTGCACATCTCGTCGAGCAAAACGATGGGGCGGTAGGCCGACGGCGACTCGGCAGGGCGCCCGTGCTTCTTAAGTAGCACGAGCTTGCCGGTCTTCCATCGTCGCGGCACTCTCCCCGACGCCACACACTCCGACATGAGGGACAGCGTCTCCTCCTCTAGTGCCGGCATGACCGTGGCAATAACCTTCCCAGGGATGCCGTCCGGGCCCGGGGCGCGATTTCTGGACTTGAGTGCCAACATCGCGACCCCTAATTCGGCCTCGGACACGGGAGGTATTGCCACTTCGTCTGCCGGCACCTGGCTTGGTGCCACCATCCGCGGTGGGACCCACTCCTCCCTCGCAGGGAAGAGGGAACTGACCACTCGGCCCAGAAGATTCGGCTCGAGAGTTCTGGTGAGGGGAGGCGCCCATGGCTTGAGTTTCTGACTCACAGTCTTGTACGGGCGCCCCCACGGGTCTCGGTCGAGGCTCTCGAGCCACTCCCTCCAGGCCTCCTCCTTGGCGGCCTTGATCGCCGAGCTAAGGGCCTCACGGGCGGCCCTATACGCGGCGTGCAGCTGTTCTTCTCGGGCGAGGTCTCTGACAGCCCGCCTTCGGCTGCGGGTGTACTGCCTCTGGGCCGCGTAACTTGCGGTACGCAGCCCGGCTAGGTGGGGACGCCACCAGTACACCTGCCTCCGGGGCGGAATAGGCCTCGCCCTCTGCATCGCCGCGTCGCAGACACGAGTCAGAGCTCCAGCGAGGAGCTCACATCTCGCGTCCACGTCCAGGCCGCTGTCATCAGCAGCCCACCGCTCGACGATAGCCGCCTCTTTTGCCAGCTCGCGGTCTAATGTTCCGAGTCGCCACCGCGGACCTTCCCCTGCCAAGGGGCGGTCGAGTTCCACACGAGGCGCCGAGGCGGGGGAGACGATGTCGAACCGGATGTAGCGATGGTCCGACGCGGTCTCCAACCCCCTGACGACCCGCCAGTTGTTGATACGACGGGCCAGGACAGAACTGGCGAACGAAAGATCGACAATCGATCTGCCCTGAGCCCGCACTAGAGTGTGGACCACCCCCTGGTTCAGAAGCACCAAGCCTTGGGACACCGCCCACTCCATCACCATCTCACCCCGGTCATCAGTCTCCGGAGATCCCCACGCCCGAGAATGAGCGTTGAAATCCCCGGCCACCACAGCCGGGGTGGGGTGCACTTCCACCAGCAGAGCCCCGACCTCAAGGAGCAACTGCTCGAACTCGGCGAGGCTTCTACTAGGGGGACAGTACACCCCAACCACTGCAGCGCCACCCAGCGTGACGAGTACGCACCCACGACCCCTCCGCACTATGTCGAAGGGTGGGGCGGCTCGCTGGGCGACGATAGCCACCAAGCCGTTTTGGTCGCTGGCCCAGTTCGGGCTTTCGCGAACGTAGTACGGCTCGGCGACTACTGCCACTGTCGTCTGCCACTGCGCCATGGATTGGGCCAGAAGGTCCTGGGCATCGGCGCAGTGGTTGACGTTGGCCTGCAGTATGGAGATGGAATGTGCCATTACGATTGGGCGGTGTCCATCGCCTCCTCATTTTGCGGCAGGGTGGAGGATATTTTCGGTTCCGTCCCACCTGCTGCTCCGCCTTTTCTTGAGGCCGCCTTCTTACCGGAGGCCGCCTTCTTACCAGAAGACGTCTTGCACTCGCCGGACCCCAGCCGATGAGCGGACGCCTTCCCCGCCGCTGCACAGACGGGGCAACCGGGCTCCGCGGAGCAAGTGGCCGACTTGTGGCCGGCCTGCCCACAACGGAAGCAGAGCGCACTGCGGTCAATGTCCGCAGTGCACTTGGCCCCAACGTGCCCCGGCTCCAGGCAGCGGAAGCACCGCGCCGGTCTCGGCTCCAAGGTGGTCAGCCTGACCACTGACCACCCGACGAGTACCCGACGGCCGTCCGTCAGCCTCTTGGCGGCCTCGATCGGACACCGCAGCCAGGCAGTGCCTTGGCGACCCCGTGGGCGTTGGATGTCGCCCACTTTTATGCAATCAGCGGAGCAGCCTCCCTCCGCCGCCAACGACGCTGCCACCGATTCTTTTGAGGCCGAGTCGCTCAAGCCAGAGATGCGCAGCTCCACGCACCTCTCCGGCCTGGCGACCCGGACCTCCTCAAGCACTTCCCGAAGTTTCGCGGCCAGATTATCCGCCTTTCGAGTTCGGTCTTCGCCAGCCACCTCCAATATACGAGCTCCAGTGGTCGCTTCGCGAAACCGGAGGCCGTCGATTCCCAGGGCCTTAAGATCTATGGCCCTTTCGGCCTTGGCCAACACGTCTTTATACGTGATGCCCTGCTCCCGCGCGGCCGGCTGCAGCGTGACGGTGACCGCTGCAGTTGCCGGGGCGCGCAGTTTGCGCGGCTTGCGGGCACCACGCTTCGTCTTTTCAGCGGTCGGGGGAGATGTGGCTGGGGCCGACTTTGCCACCTTTGGCCGCGCTGCCACCTTATTCCATGCGGCCAGCGCGACCGCAGTGGGGACCGACGGGGACGCCGAGGGGGACTCTGTGGCGGGCGTCTTCTGGCGGGCAGCTTCCGCCTCTTTGGCTGCGGCTGTCTTCTTCTTGGCGCGGCCCTTCTTTTTTGCCTTCCTCTCCCCCCTGGGCTCGTCAGGGCCTGCTCCTACCTCCATCTGCTCATCTGGCAGACGAGCAGAGTGGGACGGGGGGGAAGGTGGAAGAGGCGGGAGTTCCACAGTAGGCTCTTCAACACTTGCGGATCGAGCCGCCACTCGTTTATCCGCCTGCAGAGGTGGGCGGATGCGGGTCTCGGGCAGCAGCCGGTCCGCAATACCCGCAAGCCGCGCGTCTATCAGGAACGCGATTTCGTCGCGTCCCATCGGGGGTGGTGCAGCCTGCGCCTGCTGCTGCCAGGCCCGCATTTCCGCCCGCACAGCGGCCAGCTCTGCCTGGAGCTGGGCCACCTCCTCAGATTCTGTGCGAGACCTGAGCACACGCACGTGCTGGAGAATAGATTCACATGCGAGCTTCAGGTCCCGCACGTACTGCCCCTTCAAATTAGAGCTTTTTGTGGCGATGGTTTGCACCATCCCCACCGCCGCCTCAATGGCACCAGATAACTGCTCCGAGCTTAGGGGCTCAGGAGCTGCTGACGACTCACCCGCATTGGGCTGTCGGCTGGGCCCAGGCTGTGGGCTAGGAGTAGGGGTCTCTCTTAGGTAGAGAGACCTCTGCCGCATCCGCTGAAGGTCGTCAGCCATCTCCTCCTCCCTCCGCAGTTCCAGCTCCCGCTGCTTGGCCGCGTTAAGTTCGGCCTGGGCTTGCGCCAGGCCAGCGAATTCGCCCGTCGTTATCGGGCGACCGCGGGGCTTCTTGGGTGTATGGGACACCTTTTCTACCTCTGGGACCCGCTTTCTCCAGAATCGTCCCATGGGGGACGACGAACGTGAGCCCTCTGGACTGGACACGTCCAGACGGTCCAGCACCACCACCGCCTCTGGGAGAGAGCCGAGAGACCTCGTGTCCTCTGTCCCAACCTCCATCTCTTCCTGTCGCTCGGGAGCTTGGTCCCGGCACGACTCACTGTCACTAGCAATGTTAGACATTGTCCTGAAAAGGACAGTATCAAAAAACAAGTCAACCTCAACTGCCGCAAGATAAGCTACCGAGATTTAGTCACCCAACGTGCCACTCCGTTACGGTGGTCACGTTGGGGTCCAGGGCACACGACGGGGACGTACTCGATAGCTCTTGGGGCGTGCCCCGGTTAGGTTAGGTTAGGTTAGGTTAGGTTAGGTTAGGTTAGGTTAGGTTAGGTTAGGTTAGGTTAGGTTAGGTTAGGTTTTTTTTTTTTTTTTTTTTTTTTTTTTTTTTTTTTTTTTTTTTTTTTTTTTTTTTTATTCTAGCACCTCTCACTTGTGCCGTGGCACTTCGTGAAAGCCTATTCTCCTGCTTTAAATGATTACTGACTAACTAGGCTGCCTATTTTCTAAAAGAAAACCCACTCAGGGTTTGTTGGACTCTCGATATTCTAACTATTTATTTATATCTAATGTTAAGATTAGCCCTGAGTGCAGGGAGACCGTCCGGTAGCTCTTACAGAGTTTTTGCGCGAAACCGCGCTGCACCACGTTCAGCTGCTTTCGGATACCAAGCTTGTCCACCGCCGCGCACCAACTACTGGCGGCATACAGCACCGTTGGCTCCACCACCGCTGTGTAGATAGCCCGGATCACCTCGGGGTGCAACCCCCAGCCGATCCGGGCCATCCGCGCGAGCTTGTGGTATATGCCGATCGCCTTCCTGCATACATCAGTGACGTGAGTGTTAAATGTGAGTTTTTCGTCGATGGTGAGCCCCAGGACTTTGATTTGTTTGGACAGTCCAATGCCTATCCCGCCCATGCTGAGGCGTGGGTCATCGTACTTTAGCCTCCGCGTGATTACCATCGCACAAGTTTTGTGCGGTGCGAATTTCAGCTTGTTTCGGATGCCCCACTCCCGCACATGCTCGAGAGAGGCATTGGCCTGCCTCTCAATTTCCAGGCCGCTGTCCCCATCGAAAACCATCACTACATCGTCCGCAAAAGCCTGCACATGAACCGCCCTTTCTCTCAATTGGTGGAGCAGAGGGTCCAATAGGAGGTTCCAAAGCAAGGGTCCGCCAATTGAACCCTGGACGCAGCCCTTCTCCGTGGAGCGTCTGCACTCCTTGCCCGCATACCTTACCCTCACCTCCCTGTCGCTAAGGTAGCTGCTGATAACCCGTCTCAAATTCACCGGACATTTCTCCTCCGCCAGCCGTACTTTAATAGCTGGCCACCATGCGCTATCGAAGGCGCCCTCTATGTCCAAGGACACATAAGGACCACCCTCTTCTCATCGAGTTTAGCCCTTATGTGGCCCATAAGGTCATAAAGGGCGTCTTCGGTGCTTTTCTGGGGCATAAAGCCGTACTGGCGGGGGCTAATTGTTGGTAATAAATAGAAATTGAGACGGGCCACCAGCATCCTCTCGTACACCTTCCCCAAGACGGGCAATAGACCAATAGGTCTGTACGACTTGGGGACGGTGTACGAGTCCTTCCCTGGCTTCTTCAGCACCACCACCACGGCTTCCTTCCATATCTTAGGAAAGTAGCCGTGGAGAAGGCACCGATTCAGCAGCTTCAGGAAGAGTGCGGGGTCGGCCCCGATGGCGTGAGTGCAGATATCGGCAGTGAAGCCGTCCGCCCCCGGAGCCTTCTTAGGGTTAAATTTGTGGAGGGCATCGTGGAGTTCACTCATCGTAAAGGGTGGGTCATCATCATGATGACCCGTCTCATTGTCCACCTCTTTTGATTTTTCGCGTATCTCCTGATGCCCCACGTTGTCTTCCTCTACCCGATCTCTCGGGTAGAAGGTTTTGGCCAGAAGTTCGGCTGAACCCTTTGCGTCCAGGTAAGTTCCATTGACGGTTAACGGAATATCTTCCTCCCTTGCTGTGGCCCTACTGATAACCCTATAAATACCCTCCCACATGCCCTCCCGGTCCTGCTTTCTACAGAATTCCTTCCAACTCTCGACCTGTGCCTTTTTTACTTCCGATTCATAAATCTCCTTTTGTTCCAGGTATCGCGCCACCACCCTCTCTCTTCGGACCGGCGCTGCATTCCTGATTCGACGCTTTTTGGTCTTTACGAGCCTCTGTAGCTCTGCGAGCCTTTCGGACCACCACGGCATCGTGATCAACCCCCCCGGTTTTTTGACTGGGATACTCTCCCCACACGCCACCTCGATCACTCCCGTATATGCTTCGACTAAGGCGTCAAGCTCTTTGTTGTGCCTTGTTTCGCCTATCACAATATCCGAGAGCGATCGGCTGACGCTGGTTTTGAAAGTATCCCAGTTGGCCTTTTTAGTATTATAAATGCGGGTAGTGCGCTCGATTCTCGTGCCCCTGGCTCTTTCCAGGTTGAGGTTGAACAATATGCCGTTGTGGTCCGAACTCGGCACGAGGCCCGTGTCCACCTTCCAAGCGTCGACCAGGTCGACCATGTTGTCGGTGCAGACCGTAATGTCCACGTGGCTACGATACCTCTTTCCACCCCTTACAGTGTCGAAAGTCGGAATATCCCCGCTATTCAGGACCTGGAGGTCAAGGTCAGCGAGGACACCCCTCAGTAACTCGCCTCTGTCGTCCTCAAACCAATGTCCCCACCAGGTGCTCTTTGCGTTAGCATCACCCCCAAGAAGAACAAGCCGGGAACCTAGAGCTCGCCTCACCTCTATAAGTTGCTCTAAATATGGCCCTAGAGGTTCTGGTTTCGGTTCAAAGTAGAAGGATACCAGCGTGATCATCCAGGCACTGGTCCGGATCCCCACCACTACGATGTTGTCAGTGGTGAGTTGCGGGTACTGCACAACATCCAAAGTTGGATCGAAGACGGCAATAGCCGCCTTCACAGTCCCTCCTCCTTGCCCAGTGTTCTGGAAGACCCTAACGCCCTGGTATGCCTTCATCTTCGCCGAATTTCCAACATAGGGCTCTTGAATTAGAGCAACGGTGGCTTTCCGCCTCGAGGCTGCGAGTATGAGCTCGTCAGTTGCCAGCTTCTTCCTCTGGAGGTTTGCTTGTAGCACTCTGTATGGGGGTGCGGTTCCTGAGGCGCCCTCAGCACTGGTACTGAGTGGATGTCCTCGCTATAGTGTCCCACCTCATTCGCACCGGGCACTTGGAGCTGAAGACACTGTGCCCCGTGCCACTCAGCTTCTCCCTCTGGCAGTTCACGCAGTTCGGCTCTGCGCCGGCCATGTAGTCGGGGCACTGGGCTCTCATGTGGAGCCCCCCACAATGACTACATTTTATTTGGTTGTCACCAGCGCAGAACTTTCTTGTGTGACCGTACCCTAGGCATGAGGAGCACTGCACAAGAGGCGACTGATCAGCCACCCTTATGGGCTGAAGGTCGATGTGCAGCCTCCCCATACCCAGAGCACGGTTATAAACCGCCGGGGAGACCCTAAGTACCACGTGACACGTGTGCGGGTTCCTAGCAGTCTTCCTATAGAGGACAGCCATTCTGATTTGTTCTGGGGCCAGGCCCCGGAACACATCATGGTTTCGGGACCTTACGGCCTTTAACAGGTCGTCGTCCTTATGGCTCCGTAGGACCCCAAAGAGGATTAAAAGTGGGTCCTTGTTCTTGATTTCCTCAAAGGAAAGACCCTTCTCCCTCTCTTCCAGCCTCCTTCGTGCCCTTTTTCTTTCTTCCTCAGTCTTGTATCCTATGATCACCTTTCTATCCTTCGCCTTCCTTATTCTTTCCACAGTCACCCATTCATTATCCTCATTTGCCACTTTCCTCAGTCTCTCCATCAGTTGCTCTCCTGTATCATCCTCGTCCTTGGACGTGACCGCTATGGAGTGCAGCGTCACCCGCTCAGGGGGTTGAACACCTGACCGACCTGCCGCTACACCCGCATACGTCACTGCCCCCTTTCGTTCTCTTTCTATCTCTCTTTCATCCTGTCTCTCTATCCTTTCTTTCATCTCTATCATCATTCTTCCATTCTCTTTCAGCAATCTTTCATTCTCTTTTATTCGTTTTAGTATTTCCTCACCGTTATCTCTGGCAGGGGTTGGGGCAACAGTGGCAGAAACCTCTGTTGGCCCGACACTCGGCCTTCTAACTGCCGCTTTTCTTTCCTTTTCATATGCCTTTATTATTTTGTCTAGCAGCTCTGTCCTACTCATAATTTCAATTTTTATTTCTCTGGTTAGGTTAGGTTAGGTTGGGGCACGCCCCAAGTGATTTCCGATACGTCCCCGTCGTGTGCCCTGGACCCCTTCCTGACCACCGTAACGGAGTGGCAGGTTGGGTGACCGAACTCGGAAATCATTACTTGAGGCAAAGAGAGTACTTAACTGTTTTTCCCTGTATCACCTGCTTTGGACCCATCCCACTTGGTGCGCGGTAACGCAGTGGCCAGTGGTTGGTGACCCGTTGTTGAGAGTTGCTACTTGTTGTTACTTGTTAAGTTTTTCTTTGATTTGTTACGTTTGTTCGTTATTGTTTGTTTGTTGTTGTTTTTCCGTTTTTGTTGTTGTTGTTTTGAGCCCAGTTGTTTGGACTCTTCACTTCAAAATTATATCTCCTACGGACTCTGTTGAGGGCAGGGCCCTTTACTGGTCCATGGAGTCGGAGGGGCCGTCTAGTGCCCAGAGTGGTGGAGGAAAGAAGAGGGAGAGGTCTCCGCTTCTGTCCACGGATGGCAATCCAAGCAAAGTGAGGCAAGTGCAGGGCAAATTCTTTGCTGGAGAATCAGAGGAGGACTCTGACAATGGCTTCTCGCGGGTTCTTGAGACCCCGCCTCCAAAGGTCCGCCGTCCCCGTGGAGGTAAAGTAAACCACCACGTGGGACTCTCGCAAGCCCGTAGGGAGCTACGGATGTTAGAGCCAGACACTTCGGACTCAACCTTAACGGAGCCTGCAAAGCCTTCGCGAAGCCCGAAGAAAAAGGTAAGGTCTCCGGGGATGGAGGACCTTATTAAAAAGGCCGAAGAAGACGCAGGTGTCCTGAACGCAGTTTCGACCAAGTCGAAGAACTTGAAAGGCACCTGCGTCAAAGAAATACGCACAGCCACCGCGTCACTACTAGAAGTAGTGCACGCCCTTGCGGCACGTCGGACAGGCGACGAAGTACAAAGGTTGCAGGCAGACAACAAGAGGTTGCGTGGTCAGTTGTCTGCCATACAGGAGGAGGTAGCCGCCCTCAGACGCGCTTTTGCTGAGCGTGGAAAAGACATGGCCAGAGAAGAGCCTGCTAAAGCAGCGGAGAGCTCCGGAAGTGACAATCCTATGTCACGGAAGGAGCTCATGGCGGTGATCAATGTCCTCCAACGTTCCCTGATGGAACACGTTGGAGGAGTGATTAGTGCGCGGCTGGAGGGGCTTGAGGTGGACGGACGCCTTCTTCCCACGCATCCCGTGAGGCCACCCCTGGCAGCCGATACCCGGAGGAAGCAGTCGGAGGCCACCACGCTGGCACCACCGGCCAACCTTCCAGCAAAAGCTAGGCCCAAAAAAGTGGCTAAGGCTACTCCTGGGCCCAAGGAGAACCCTGCTGCTAAGCCCTCACGTGCTGTGGAACAATTTCCTGGCCCGTCTCACGAGGAACAACCAGTCGTCCTTGAGCAATGGACGACAGTGGTGAAAAGGGGGAGGAAGAAGGCGCCTGCTGCTGGTGCCCCGAAGGCAAATGTGCCCCAACGGCCTAAGTTGCCGAAGGTCCCAAAAACCCTGGCAGTCGTGGTGGCCCTCAAGCCTGAGGCCGTAGAGGAGGGGGCCACTTATAAGGCCGCAATTGCCAGGGCCAAGGCGTCCATAAGCCTGGGAGCTCTGGGAATCGGCACACCCAAGTTCCGTACGGGAATCACAGGTGCCCGTATCATCGAGCTCCCAAGGGAAACAACCGCCACACAGGCGGACACTCTAGCACTGAAGATCAGCGAGGTGCTAGGTGACGCTGCTAAAGTCACCAGGCCGATAAAAGTGGCAAGCGTCCGAGTCTCAGGCCTGGATGACTCAGTGTCTGAGCTGGAGGTGCGGGACGCGATTGCGGTGAGGGCTGGATGTCCACCTGAACAGGTGAAGGTGGGCACAATCACCATGGGCTTCAGGGGAACCGGGTCGGTCATTGTGTCCTGCCCGGTAGACACCATTGCCGGTCTGGCCAAGGAGGGCCGATTGCACGTGGGGTGGAGCAGCGCCTCCGTTACGGTCCTGGAGCAGCGCCCAATGCGTTGCCATCGATGTCTCGGAATTGGACACCCGCAGCAGCTCTGTCCCTCCAAAAAGGACCGCAGTGGCTTGTGCTACCGCTGCAGTCAGGAGGGGCACATTGCCTCCAGCTGCACAGCTCCCCCACATTGCGGGGTCTGCGGAGACCGAGGCCTGCCTTCCGGGCACCGCATGGCCGGATTGAGCTGCAACCCTCCTCCGGTCAAAGGCCGTCCCTTCCAGATGGGTGCTCGTCACCTGTCGGCTACTCCAGCCACCCCTGCAGAAACGCCAATGGAAACCAACAATGCCCAGTAGGTCCATTGGCAAAATACTGCAGGGGAACGTGAACCACTCGGCCGACGCACAGGACTTACTGTGCCAGTCTGTGGCCGAGTGGAGTATTGACCTGGCAATGATCACGGAGCCATACTTTGTCCCCCCATCCTCTAATTGGGTTGGGGCAACTGACGGCCTTGCTGCGATCGCAGTGGCTGGTGCAAGCCCCCCTCTCACAGCAGTCGAGAGAGGGGAAGGATACGTGGCAGCACGCTGGGGAGGAGTGGTTGTAGTGTCAACATACTTCTCCCCAAACCGCAGCAGGGCTGAACTGGAGCGGTTCCTAGCTGCGGTGGAGGGGGTAGTCCGCCGAGCGGCCCCCCATCCAGTGCTAGTAGCGGGAGACTTAAACTGCAAGGCACAGGCATGGGGGTGCCCCCACACGGATGTTTGGGGTGGTGTACTCGAGTCTTGGGTTCTGTCCCTGGGGCTCGAGGTCCTCAACAGAGGCACCACTCCGACCTGCGTCCGGGACCAAGGCACGTCTAGAGTGGACGTGTCCTTCGCCACTCCATCGCTCGCAGCCCGAATCCAGGACTGGCGAGTGATGGAAAATACGACGACACTATCGGATCATCTATACGTCCGATACGATGTCTCCACAGCATCACCCGGGGCCCCTTTACACCTGGGCGCCATGACTTCGGCATTCCCAAGGTGGTCGTTGGCTCGCCTCCGTACCGACGTTGCAGGGGAGGCAGCAATGGTGCGGGCATGGGCCGAAGTGCCCGACAACATCGCGGGTGATGCTGACCGTATGGCGGACCTTTTAGCGGATGACATGAAGGTTGTCTGCGACGCCGCCATGCCGAGGGCGCAGGTCTGCCCCCGAAGAAAGGGGCAGGTATACTGGTGGTCGCAGGATCTGGCTGATCTGCGAACCGCCAGTATGAGGGCCAGGCGTGCCTACCAGCGGTGCCGTAGGCGCGCCATAAGGACACCCGGTGAGGAGGAGGATCTCCACCGGGTGTACACGGAGACCAACAAGGCTCTGAGGATTGCCATCCGCAGAGCCAAAGCCATCGCTTGGGAGGAGTTCCTGGGAATTCTTGACAGGGATCCCTGGGGAAGGCCGTACAGGGTGGTTAGGGCGAAATTTTCTCCCTCCCCCCCTACGTCCAGCTTGGAGCCCGGCCTGCTGCGGGAGGTTCTGGGAACGCTTTTCCCGAATCCTGGACCTTTTGCAGCCCCAGCGATGGCGGCTTCCAGCGATACCATGGAGGTGTGGGTCGATGGTCCCCCCGTTACAGACGGGGAGTGGGCCACGTTGTGTGAAAGGCTCCGACGCAAAAATAAAGCGCCGGGGCCTGATGGCTGCCCAGCCAAGGTCCTGGCGGTAGCAGCTGATGCCCTGGAAGATAGGTTCCGTGCGGTGATGAACACCTGCATCGCGACGGTCCGCTTTCCGGGGCGATGGAAGGTGGGGCGTCTCTGTCTACTCCGAAAAGAGAGTCGGCCGGCGGATTCGCCGTCCGGCTATCGGCCGGTGGTCCTGCTCGATGAAGCGGCGAAGGCTTTCGAGAAAATTCTCGCCTCCCGCATCATCGAGCACTTAGAGAACGTAGGACCGGATCTGGCCGAGTGCCAGTACGGTTTCCGCACCGGCCGCTCCACGATGGACGCGGTTAAACAACTCAAAGGGTGGACTGACGAGGCCAATGCACGGGGGGAGGGGGTGATCGCGGTGTCCTTGGACATTGCGAACGCCTTTAACTCTCTCCCTCATGAGTGCATAGAGGAAGCACTTAAGTTTCACCAGGTGCCCCTCTACCTCCGCGCTCTTGTCAGGGACTACCTTCGTGGGAGGGCAGTCCTATACGAGGACTCGGAGGGCCGCGTCCAATCGTGGAGAATGTCGGCAGGGGTGCCCCAGGGTTCCGTACTTGGCCCTCTTTTATGGAACCTGGGGTACAACTGGGTTCTGCGCGGGATGCTGCTGCCGCGAATGTGCGTTGTCTGCTTTGCTGACGATACGCTGGTCGCGGCAGCGGCAAAGGACTGGGAGGAGGCGGTTCACCTCGCGTCGGTCGGCACATCGCTGGTAGTCCGACGTATTCGCCTCCTGGGCCTGGAAGTGGCTCTCACTAAAACGAGAGCCATATCTTTTCATGCCCCCCGTCGCAGAACTCCATCGGGGCTCCGCGTTCGAGTCGAAGGGGTCCGGATTCCCGTCGAGATGAACATAAAGTACCTCGGCCTGACTCTGGACCCCAGGTGGAGTTTAGAGGAGCATTTCAAGCTCCTCGCTCCAAGACTGTGCGCAGCTGCAGCTGCGCTCGCACGCCTTCTCCCAAATGTGGGAGGGCCGAACGTTTCGTGCCGTCGGCTGTATCACGGGGTGATACGGTCGATGGCGCTTTACGGGGCCCCGATATGGGCAGAGCGCCTTAACCGGCAGACGAGGGCCCTCCTGCGCAAACCGCAGAGGACGATCGCGGCCCGGGCTGTGCGGGCATATCGCACAGTCAGCCACGGGGCAGCTTGCGTGTTAGCTGGTACGACCCCGTGGGATGTCGATGCACTTGTCCTAGCACAGGTGTTTAGGCATCGGGCCGAAGCGAGAAGGCGAGGGGAGAGACCCGACCTCGAGGAGGTGGAGCAAGTGCGCTCCCTTGCGCAGGAGGAAGCCCTGAGACAATGGGCCGAGGCGCTCGCCAACCCTACCGCCGGCCGCCGGACGATCGAAGCGATCCGTCCGGTGCTCAAGGAGTGGATAGGACGCCCCTGGGGCAGCCTCACATTCCGCCTGGTGCAGGTTTTGACTGGACATGGTTGTTTCGGTCACTACCTGCACCACGTCGCCCGCAGGGAGGAGACGCCACAGTGTCACCATTGTGGGGACCCTGATGATACGGCCGAACACACGCTAGAAGTGTGCTCGGCCTGGAGACTTGAGCGCCACGAACTAACGGTGGCGCTCGGCAGAAGAAACCTCGCGCTGCCAAGTATAGTACAAGCTATGCTTGGTAGCGCGGAAGAATGGGACGCAGTCGCTTCCTTCTGTGAGTCGGTAGTACTACAGAAGGAGGCAGCGGAGAGGGAGCAGGAGGAGGATGCTCTAGCCGCTCCTCTCCGGCGCAGACGGATGGGCAGGAGAAGGCGGGCGGCAATGGCTGCCAGTCTTCGCCTGCCCACAGGAGGACGGCCTGCTGTCGGTGGCACCGACGCAGGCATTGCACAAGTCCCCACGTCTGGGGATTACTCGGGCAGTCCAGAGTAATCTCCCAATGGCGCGGCAGCCCGACACCTAAGTCGGGTGGCCCGGTGGTGATTTGGTGAGTTGCATCAGTAGATCCCAAATCGCCGCCATAAGGGCAAGGATGGACGCCGAGGAGTTTTAGTGGGTATTCCCAGAGCCAATACGATCAGGCACTGGGCGACCCCCACACGCCCCCACTACCTAGCCAGTAGTGGACAGTCCGTAAGCGGATCTCTCCTCGTTAAAAAAAAAAAAAAAAAAAAGGTTAGGTTAGGTTAGGTTAGGTTAGGTTAGGTTAGGTTAGGTTAGGTTAGGTTAGGTTAGGTTAGGTTAGGTTAGGTTAGGTTAGGTTAGGTTAGGTTAGGTTAGGTTGGGGCACGCCCCAAGAGCTTTTCAGTACGTCCCCGTCGTGTGCCCTGGACCCCAACGTGACCACCGTAACGGAGTGGCACGTTGGGTGACTAAATCTGAAAAAGCTAATCTTGCGGCAAGCAGTAATACTGTTCTTTGGTGTCCTCTGTCTGTATCGGCACTGTCCTTTTCAGGACGATGTCGAGCACTGGCAGAGAGGATGAGTCGTGCCGGGACCAAGCTCCCGAGCGACAGGCGCGTGAGCGCAAAGAGAAGATGGCAGTGTCGTGCCGGGACCAAGTTCCCGAAGGACAGACCCGTCGTTGTTCAGTGAGGCTGTCGAGGTTGTCGAGGCCTCCGACACCTGCGCCTTCCATGGCGGGATCCGACATGGATCTTAGTGCGACATCGTCGCGTGAAAGCAGCGCTACGCACAAAAGACAGCGCAGCGAGGAGGAGACCGAGTCCCCGGTCCTCCAGGGTGCGGCGGTGTCGACCGCGTCCCCGCGGTCACCCCGCGCAAAACGTCTGGCCGTCGAGGAGTTGGACCCCCAGTCGGAGGTTTTCCAATTTCCGGGTTCGGTGGCAGGATCGCGATCGTCTTCTGTGGCGTCGCGATCCTCTAGAAGGTTAGCAGCGGACCCTGCATGGGAGAAACTGCCCACTGATGAGTTGGCGACCAAGGTCCGTAGAAATATGGACCTTGTGCTGGAGGTCGCCAGCAAGTCGAAAAATTTAAAGGGTGGCTTCATAAAGGCCCTCAAGGATGCGGCATTCGATGTCATTGATGTCGTAGCCGTGCTTGAGGGCCGTAACGTCAATGACGAGGTGGCCACCCTTCGGGCGGAGGTGGAGAGGCTTCGCCAAGAGGTCCGTTTCCTCCGGGAGGAGAAGGCAGCGGCGAAACCAGCCGCTGTGGCTCCACTGGAGGAGATGTCGCGGGCCATCATGGACCGCGTGCTGTCCGCGGTGGACGCGAGGTGGGCGGGCTTGGAGCCCAGACTCCTGCCGGAGCCACGCCTCCGCCCGCCCCTAGCCTCTGATGCCAGGCGCAAGGCCGACCCAAAACCCGGTCCATCGGCTCTCCCGCAGCCGTCACCACCGCCTCCTTCTAAGTCGTCGCCGCCGCCCCTTCCCCCGAAAGCGGGTCCGTCGAAGGGAAAGGGAAAGGGGAAGAGGAGCACCCCCAAGGAGAGCGAGCCGAGGCCGCTGCCGCCTGCCCCGTCGTCAATGGACGAGGGGTGGGTGACGGTAGCCAAGAGGCAGAAAAAGAAGAAGGCTGGAGCGCCGGCTGCTGTCCAAAAGGCCAGCACGTCGGCCCGTACCGCAGCTTCCTCTGCACCCTCTTCTTCTAAAAAGAAGAGGCGTACACGCAAGAGGAAGGGACCGCGTGCACCCCGCTCTTCGGCAGTAGTGATAACGCTGCTGCCGGAGGCCTCAGAAAAGGGCGCTACGTACGCGGACGTCATCCGGGGGTTGAAGTCGCAGGTTGACCTGAAGGACTTCGACATCCCCCAGATGAACTTTAAGAAGGCGCAGACCGGTGCTACCATATTGGAGGTGGCCGGTGACTCCAGCGGTGAGAAGGCCGATAGGCTGGCGGCACGCCTGCGGGAGGTGCTCGGCTCTGAGACGGCGAACGTATCCAGGCCAGTCAAGTGCGCAGACTTGCGCATTGCTGGTCTGGATGACTCTGTGACGAGGGAGGAGGTGGCTGACGCAGTCGCGCGCCGCGGAGGCTGCCCTCCCCTTAACGTCAAGGTCGGCGAGATTCGCCGGACGTTGAGGGGGAGTGGCACGGTGGTGGTAAGCTGCCCCGTGGAAGCGGCCAATAAAGTGTCGTCTGGGCGTCTAACAGTGGGCTGGGTCTCTGCTCAAGTAACTCTGCTTGAGCGAAGACCCATGAGGTGCTTCCGGTGCCTGATGTCAGGACACGTCAGGTCACAGTGCACCTCACAGGACGACCGCGGTGAAATCTGCTACCGCTGCGGTCGTCCTGGCCACAAAGCCGCGGCATGCTCGGCCGACCCCCACTGCGTCATCTGCGCAGCAATGGGTGGTGGACCGAGCAACCATATAGTAGGCGGCAAAGCATGCCGCGGGACAAAGCCCAGAAAGGGCAAAAGAGCGGCCGGAAGGACCCCGGCTGCCCCAGTTCCCGTGGCAGCGACGCCCCCGCAAGGGCGAGAGGAAGCGATGGAACCGTAATGGACGGTATTCCCCTTCGCTTCCTCCAGGCGAATTTAAACAACTGCGCCCGGGCGCAGGACCTCCTCCTGCAGACCATGGCGGAGTGGGCCATTGATATGGCGATTGTTTCCGACCCGTACTTCGTCCCTCCTCACGGTCTGTGGCTGGGGGACACGGACGGGTCGGTGTGCGTTATCGCGTCTGGGACACAGCGAGTGGCGCCCCCCTCCCTCATTTCCAGGGGGAGGGGCTTCGTGGCCTGTGGGTGGGGGAGGTACATCATCATTGCGGTGTACTTCCCTCCCAGCATGAGACTGGCCGAGTTCGAGACGGCGCTGGACGTGGTGGGTGCCCTGCTGGGGCAAATCACACCCCGTCTGGCGGTGGTCGCCGGGGACTTCAATGCCCATTCCACGGCTTGGGGTTGCCCCGCGGCCGCAGCCGACGAACGCGGCCGGTTGCTGGAAGAGTGGGCCACGACGACCGGCCTGACGATCAGTAACCGTGGGTCGGTCGACACGTACGTGACGCAGCAGGGGAGGTCCATCGTGGACATCACGTTCACGACCCCTGCCGTCGCACTGGCAGTCCGGGACTGGCGAGTCCTGGACGACGACGTGGAGAATCTAACGGATCATCGGTATATCCGTTACGATGTCTCCACGGGCCAGCACGTGGTGAGTCCCAGACGCGAGGGGCCGTCCGCCAAGAGGTGGGTCCTGGGGTGCATAGACCGGGAGGCGTTGAAGCTGGCGTCGATCGTCCAGTCATGGGCGACTCCTCCGGTGGAAGTAGGAGTCGAGGAGGAGGCCGAATGGTTCGGGAGCGCCGCGTCGCAAATCTGCGACGCGTGCATGCCTCGGGCCAAGCCTCGACTCCCCAACCGGAAGGTGTACTGGTGGACGCCGGAGATCGCTGAACTGCGATCTCTGTGTGTCGCGAAACGTCGCCGGTACACCCGGTACCGCCGCAGGGCGCGGCGGGTACCGGAGGAGGAGGCGCAGCTGTACGCCGACTACCGGTCGTGCGCTCAGTCCCTCGGAGTGGCAATAGGGGACGCGAAGGAAGCTTCGAGGGCGTCTCTATTAGCCACCCTTGACCGGGACCCCTGGGGGCGGCCCTACAAGGCGGTCAGGGCTAAGCTCCGTCCATGGGCGCCTCCGATCACGGAGTGCCTGGAGCCGAGAGTGCTGGGGGAGGTTATCTCCTGCCTGTTTCCACAGGGGGAGGAGGGGTTCGTTCCCCCGGTGATGGCTCCGGCGCGCAGAGAGGAGGTCGTGACGGAGGTGCCGCAGGTCACAACGGCGGAGTTGGCCGTGGCCGTCAGGCGGGTCCAGGAGAAAGGTGTGAAGGCTCCTGGACCCGATGGAGTTCCCGGACGCGTTTTGGTGGTCGCGCTCCGGGAGCTCGAGGAGCGGTTCTGCGGGCTGATGAGTGCGTGCCTGCAAACTGGGCAATACCCGGTCCGGTGGAAGACGGGCAGGCTCGTACTCATCAAGAAGGAGGGACGGCCCGCGGAATCGCCCTCGGCGTACCGACCGATAGTGCTGCTGGACGAGGCGGGTAAGCTCTTTGAGAGAGTGTTGTTCGCTCGCATCGTCCGGCACCTCGAGGATGGAGGTCGCGGCCTGTCCGACTACCAATATGGTTTTCGGCCACGTCGCTCGACCGTCGACGCCGTCCTTCGGGTGAAGGCGCTGGCGCAAGAGGAGGTCCGCAAGGGCGGGGTGTTATTGGCGGTGTCACTGGACATCGCCAATGCGTTCAATACCCTGCCCTGGGAGTGCATACGGGAGGCGCTCAAATACCATGATGTGCCTCCCTATCTCCGCAGAATTGTCGGCGCCTACCTATCGGAGCGGTACGTGGAGTACCCAGGAGAGGGTGGCAGCCTTCACAGGTGGGCCATGTGCCGCGGTGTTCCGCAGGGGTCAGTGTTGGGGCCCCTCTTGTGGAACATCGGGTACGACTGGGTACTCCGAGGAGCTCGCCTCCCGGGCGCCAACGTGACCTGCTACGCAGATGACACGTTGGTTACTGCCCGGGGGGCGACCTATGAGGACGCCGCGCGCCTCGCCACTGCGTCGGTGGCCATGGTCGTGCGGCGAATAACGATGCTGGGACTCGAGGTGGCGCTCAACAAGTCGGAGGCCATTTGTTTTCATGGCCCTCGGCGAGCGCCACCGGCGGACTCCCACATCGTAGTGAGTGGCACCCGGATCGAGGTCAAGTCTGAAATGAGGTACCTTGGGCTTGTCCTCGATCCACGATGGAGCTTCCGCGCTCATTTCAACCGCCTGGTCCCCCGTCTGCTCGGCACGGCCGTCGCCCTTCGGCGGCTGATGCCGAACCTAGGGGGACCCCAGACGAGCAGCCGCCTCCTGTACATGGGAGTGGTGCGGTCGATGGCCCTATACGGGGCCCCCGTGTGGGTCGAAGCCCTGACGGCACACAACATCGCCCTCTTGCGACGTCCGCAGAGGGTGATGGCCGCCGGGGCGATAAGAGGATACCGCACCATCTCATTCGAGGCGGCTTGCGTGATGGCGGGCTCCCCTCCGTGGGAACTGGAGGCCGGTGTCCTCGCGTCAGTGTATCATTGGCGCGAGGAGGCCCGGAGCCGGGGTGAATTCCCGGCACCTTCGGAGGTGGGAGAGCGGAGGCTCCATGTGAGACGGTTCATGCTCCGGGAGTGGGAACGGCGGCTGGCCAATCCCACGGCCGGCAGCAGGACCGTCGAGGCGATCCGTCCGGTCCTCAGAGACTGGATGGACAGATCGCGGGGGTCGGTAACGTTCCGCATGGCGCAGGTCCTTTCGGGGCATGGATGCTTCGGAAGCTACCTGTGCCGGGTGGGACGAGAGCCGACCAGTGGGTGCCACCACTGTGGCGGCGTTGATGACACGGCGCAGCACACCCTAGAGGAGTGCCCCGCGTGGGCTGGGGAGCGCCGTGCTCTCATCGCCGAAGTGGGGACGGACCTCTCGCTGCCGGCCGTAGTTCTGTCTATGGTCGACGGCGGCGATGAGGCGTGGGCAGCGGTTCAGACCTTCTGCGAGACGGTTATCTCGCGGAAGGAGGCGGCGGAGAGGGAGAGGGAATGTGACCCCCTTTCCCTCCCACAGCGCCGCAAGAGAACCGGGGCTCGGAGGAGGCGGTACCACCAACTCCTCCCCCCCTAACCGGGCCGGGCAGTAGACGCGGGGGCGTCTGCTGCCCTTACATAGGCCTCGAGGTTGAAGGCGCACGTCGTGTCGCGTGTGCCTTGCCTAGGCGGGTGGCAGAAGGACTCCTCTTCTGCCGCACCAGAGACGGGCCTGCCGTAGTTAGCGGCGGGCGACCCACACGACGATGGCGGAAGATGTTGTGCCCGCCATCGTCGATATGTGGTGACGACGGACACCGTGGTGGTTTAGTGGGTAGTCTGGCCTCCTTCAGAGGCTAGGAGTCCCACACGAAGCCCACCCTCTGCCCCCGTGGGGGGTGAGCGAAGTGCCTAAACGCATTCCACCACGAAAAAAAAAAAAAAAAAAAAAAAGGTTAGGTTAGGTTAGGTTAGGTTAGGTTAGGTTAGGTTAGGTTAGGTTAGGTTAGGTTAGGTTAGGTTAGGTTAGGTTAGGTTAGGTTAGGTTAGGTTAGGTTAGGTTAGGTTAGGTTAGGTTAGGTTAGGTTAGGTTTTTTTTTTTTTTTTTTTTTTTTTTTTTTTTTTTTTTTTTTTGTTTTTTTTTTTTTTTTTTTTTTTTTTTTTTTTTTTTTTTTTTTTTTTTTTTTTTTTTTTTTATAATCGCTCTTTCCCCCACTGGATTGATCTTGTGGGGTCTTTGTTGGCGGGTTCAATTTCACACTAATTTAGAAAAGTAGAATTTAGAGACAATTACCAAAAGTTATAATTTCGTGAAAAATATACTATTATTGGGGTTTTTACTATTTGTCGCGGTTTATTGTGCGGCTTATTATATAATAAGCCACAGAATGC
Source organism: Eilema sororculum (assembly GCA_914829495.1). Taxonomy (NCBI): domain Eukaryota; kingdom Metazoa; phylum Arthropoda; class Insecta; order Lepidoptera; family Erebidae; genus Eilema; species Eilema sororculum. The sequence continues at coordinate 20,490,539 of OU618555.1, forward strand.
CCGGTTTAAATTTTTAATCAGTTTTAATACAAGCATTAGGCCGTTCGACTGTTGGTGGCCAGGCAGTCTACGGGCCTAGGCCTGGCGGCTGCCCAGCCTCCATCATTCAGTGTTAAAAGTTTTTGGTACATAATTTATTTTATGGGTATATATATGTTATTTATATTAAATATTTTTATACAGTTTCCGATACTATGACAATACGATAAAATTATGTACCCGACAGTAACAATATATATATATTTATAGTGATTTTATAACATATTCTGAGTATAGATACATTATACGAAGAAGGAGGTGATATATAACGATTATGTGAAGTAGCATAGAATAGAATAGTATTAGAAGGCAGGTTTTCAGCTTGGTCCAATTTTCACAAGAAAATTGTATCAAGTGCGTTTTTAATTATATAGAATAGTGTAGGTTTTTAACGATTGTATAGAAGCTTAAGAATCGAAAATAAGGAAACAAAGTTAATAAAGGACACAAATAAACAATAAATATACGTCTACATATACGTTACATAAATATGAAACATGTAATATTTTGGCAATATTTTGAGGCAGTTCATACTGTTTGTTAAAGAGGGAGGTCGAGATTCTTGATCTTGATTGAGAGTTTAGAGTGGGCGCAATTTTTATTGAATTTTGATATAAGATTATTTCGAATTTATTTTACGTTTTAATTTTTGTTTTATTTAGAGTTAATATCGATATTATTTTAAGAGTTATTTTATGTTATTATTTATTTACTGTAATGCCTTACCTTATATATTAATTATATAGTCAGCGCATTGCGTAGTTGTTTATTCAATTCGGTGGTCAGAGCATCCCTAGGTGTACGCTATGGCTGCTCTGGCCATCGCTTCCCACTTTTGAAGTACCGGGCACGACCTATCAAAGGCATGGTGGTGCTTCATTTCGCCAAACTCACGAGTGCAGTTTATGCAGTGCGGCTCTAGGCCCTTTCTGCAGCATTTGTCGGGCTCCTCATGGCTGTGTGGTTTGCCACATTTCGCACACAGGTCCTGAGTTTCGGGCATCAAGCAAAACCGCTTGGTGTGACCGAAAGCCAAGCACCTGGTGCATTGGATGAGCGGCGTCTGGTCGGCCACCGCGACTCTTTGGAGGTCTATATAAAGGTGTTTTGCCTCCGTCGCTCTCCTCCAAATAACGGGCGAGGTGCTAACCACTACATGATGGAATTGTGAGTGGCGCGATTTCTTTTTAAACTTAATGGCCACTCGGTCGTCCCCGTCGACGAGGCCCCCGAACAGGGCCGCATTCTGATTCCGAAGGGCGCGAAGGATTTCATGGTCATCATGAACCTTCAATACGTCCCTCAGAATCAGAAGAGGGTCCCTGTTCCTGATCTCCTCGACGACGAACCGACCTGCGACTCTCTCAAGCCTTTCTTTGACTTTTTTCCTATCCTCCACGCTTGCACACCCCATTATCACTTTTCTTTCCTTAGCCTTCCTCACTCTCTCTACTTTTATCCAGCCCTCCTTGGCGCCCATGGCCTCCCTGATGCGCCCCAGGACTTCATCCGCCGTATCATTCTCGTCCGTGGAGGAGACGCATACGGAGTGGAGCGTCTGTGGTGGGGGTGTTACTTCCCGGCAGTAGTTAGCAGCCGCTGCTACACTCGCGTATGTCTCCTTCCCTTCCCTCTCCCTTTCTTTCTCCCTTTCATCCCGTTTCTCCATTCTCTCCCTTAATTCACTCATCACTCTCCCATTCTCCCTTATTAATCTTTCGTTCTCTTCTAATTTCCTAATTATCACGTCACTCGTACCCCTATTACCGGGTGAGCACGGGGCGGAGGCTGGCGCGGCGGGTGACTCCGTCGCCCCAGCGCCCCGTCCCGCCTGGTCCTTACCAGTCCCCGTGTCGGACCGGAACGCCTTTATGTGCCGCTCCAGCGCGGCAACCATGTCCTCTATTTTATGTTTAATCTCGGATTTGAGATTTCGAGAGATCCCTACTTGTGCCTTGATTATACGACAGCACCCTAACATTTTATCTAAGCGCGCATTCGAAGACTGTCCCGGAGGTTGAGGCGAGGGGGGCAGATGGACGGCCCCCTTTTCCAAGGCTTGCGAAGAAGTCCCAGTAACGCCTTGGATCTTCTCAATGCTCCTCCGGACAGTCCCCGTCTGGCGTTTCCCCACTCCTATAACGGGGCTGCTGTCCAATACAAATGTCGAATCTCTCTCATTTAGGCAGGGTTGGTCTTTGACAATTGGTGAACGTGACAAAAGCATATTTTAAAATGTATAAGTTGTAAATTGTAAATAGTTAGAATAAGTAATTGTCAATAAGTCAAGGTTAAAAATAAAGTTGTATAAGTTGTAAAATTGTAAACATAAAAAAATGTATACTCAGTCTTAACACGGTGTGAGGTTCAAAATAAACAAGTAAAAACAAAATAAACTTATCTTAAACACTGGGACAGTATTGTCCGCGTGAGTAGTGTGCTACCCTAGAATGTAGCAGTCGTTATCTCGCACCGTATACTAGTGTATACTGGTTCAATAATCAACAATAAAACTATTGTCGTATCAAGTTAAAAGTAAAGTCAATAAAGTCAATAGAGTAACACTAAGATACGAAAGACTTCGTATGTCGATAAGACCGCAGTTAATAACCTCGCGATGATCCGATTCCAACCGGTATCGGGCGACCTCGCTTGAACCCCCGCGACCCTTCCCAACCGAGCCGATGTGCCTAAGGCAGAAAATCAGGGTGGGCGGGCGGGGGCTCGTATTTATGAAAATCGCTGTTTTCTCGAAAACTACGGACCCTAGGCGGTCGCGTGAGGTACCTACGGAAAGGCCTCGTCGGCGGCCACACGGTGGTGCAAAAAGCAGTATAGGCTTTCCTGAAAAATTTTGAAAATAACGCCCAAAAACCGAAAATTGAATTAAAAATTTAGACTAAAAAGTTTATTATTGGGCGAACTGTACCACCTAGAAAGTCGGGAACGGTACCGACGGACAGAGGGCGTCCCAGTGGACACGTTCCAATCGCTAGATGCACAGGTTACGACCGATGGTAAAGCAAAAACGAGGAGTTAAGTTTTAGTAGGTAGGTACTAAGTTGGCACTTCGCTCCCTCGGGAACACCTTGGAGTATAATCGCCTGAACGGCTCGGCGGTGTAGTTGCCGTCTCCCTTGAGCGTCCCTAGGTATCAGAACCCCCCTAGACCCCTAAAAAATTCAGAAACTAAAATTAAAATGAAAATTTAATAAACAACCTATGGAATCGACCTAAGGATACCAAATACAGATGATGATGTATCCGTGTGGTGTGTCGGAAGACAGGTAATGTATCCGCGCACTTGATGGTATACGACTAGCACCGAGTGTCCGTAGCGAAAAAGCTAATAAAAAATTGTTTAAAATTAAAAAGTGGCGAAAATCCCTACTCGGCTGGCGAAATATGGTGTTATTATGCACAGGACTCGCCTGATCTTCTCGTGTGTAGTATCAGAAGACGCGCAAAGTCGTCTCACACAATATGGTGTAATTAGAATTTCAGCGGTCGGTACAAAAAGTTTGGCAACAAGCAAACTTGCTGCCAAAAAACGTTCGAAAATCGCTCAAAGTGACGTAAGTAAGGGATTTTCGTGAAAAATCTATGAAAATTGTGAAAATTTATGGTCGCGCTGAATAGCCGGCAGCGTCCCGAATCTAAATATGTATATATTGTATAGGTTTATCAATGCTAATTAGCTATAAAAATTTTACAAAGTTTTAAATGCGGTTGGTTAGGTTAGGTTAGGTTAGGTTAGGTTAGGTTAGGTTAGGTTAGGTTAGGTTAGGTTAGGTTAGGTTAGGTTAGGTTAGGTTAGGTTAGGTTAGGTTAGGTTAGGTTAGGTTAGGTTAGGTTAGGTTGGGGCACGCCCCAAGTGATTTCCGATACGTCCCCGTCGTGTGCCCTGGACCCCTTCCTGACCACCGTAACGGAGTGGCAGGTTGGGTGACCGAACTCGGAAATCATAACTTGAGGCAAAGAGAGTACTTAACTGTTTTTCCCTGTATCACCTGCTTTGGACCCATCCCACTTGGTGCGCGGTAACGCAGTGGCCAGTGGTTGGTGACCCGTTGTTGAGAGTTATTACTTGTTAAGTGTTTCTCGTTGTTATTTGGTTTGTTACGTTTGCTCGTTATTGTTTGTTTGCTGTTGTTTTTCCGTTTTTTTTTTGTTGTTGTTTTGAGCCCAGTTGTTTGGACTCTTCACAAGATTATTTCTCCTACGGACTCTGTTGAGGGCAGGGCCCTTTACTGGTCCATGGAGTCGGAGGGGCCGTCTAGTGCCCAGAGTGGTGGAGGGAAGAAGAGGGAGAGGTCTCCGCTTTTGTCCACGGATGGCAATCCAAAGAAAGTGAGGCAAGTGCAGGGCAAATTCTTTGCTGGAGAATCAGAGGAGGACTCTGACAATGGCTTCTCGCGGGTTCTTGAGACCCCGCCTCCAAAGGCCCGCCGTCCCCGTGGAGGTAAAGTAAACCACCACGTGGGACTCTCGCAAGCCCGTAGGGAGCTACGGATGTTAGAGCCAGACACGTCGGACTCAACGTTAACGGAGCCTGCAAAGCCTACGCGAAGTCCGAAGAAAAAGGTAAGGTCTCCAGGGATGGAGGACCTTATTAAAAAGGCCGAAGAAGACGCAGGTGTCCTGAACGCAGTTTCGACCAAGTCGAAGAACTTGAAAGGCACCTGCGTCAAAGAAATACGCACCGCCACCGCGTCACTACTGGAGGTAGTGCACGCCCTTGCGTCACGTCGGTCCAGCGACGAACTACACAGGTTGCAGGCAGACAACAAGAGGTTGCGTGGTCAGTTGTCCGCCATACAGGAGGAGGTAGCCGCCCTCAGACGCGCTTTCGCTGACCGTGGGAAAGACGTGGCCAGAGAGGAGCCTGCTAAAGCAGCGGAGAACTCCGGAAGTGACAATCCTATGTCACGGAAGGAGTTCATGTCGGTTATCAATGTCCTCCAACGTTCCCTGATAGAACATGTTGGAGGAGTGATTAATGCGCGGCTGGAGGGGCTTGAGGTGGACGGACGCCTTCTTCCCACGCAACCCGTGAGGCCACCCCTGGCAGCAGACACTCGGAGGAAACAGTCGGAGGCCACTACGCTGGCACCACCGGCCAACCTCCCAGCAAAAGCTAGGCCGAAAAAAGTGGCCAAAGCTACTCCTGGGCCGAAGGAGAACCCTTCTGCCAAGCCCACCCGTGCAGAGGAACAGTTTCCCGGATCGTCTCGCCAAGAGCAACCCGTTGTCCTCGAAGAATGGACGACAGTGGTGAAAAGGGGGAGGAAGAAGGCGCCTGCTGCTGGTGCCCCGAAGGCAAATGTGCCCCAACGGCCTAAGTTGCCGAAGGTCCCTAAAACCCTGGCAGTCGTGGTGGCCCTTAAGCCTGAGGCTGTGGAGGAGGGGGCCACTTACAAGGCCGCAATAGCCAGGGCCAAGGCATCCATAAGCCTGGGAGCCCTGGGAATTGGCACACCCAAGTTCCGCACGGGCATCACAGGTGCCCGCATCATTGAACTCCCAAAGGAGACAACAGCCACACAGGCAGACACCCTAGCGCAGAAAATTGGAGAGGTGCTAGGTGATGCCGCTAAAGTCACCAGGCCGACAAAAGTGGCAAGCGTCCGAATCTCAGGACTGGACGACTCAGTTTCTGAGCTGGAGGTGCGGGACGCGATTGCGGGAAGGGTTGGGTGTCCACCTGAACAAGTGAAGGTGGGCACAATCACCATGGGCTTCAGGGGAACCGGGTCGGTCATTGTGTCCTGCCCGGTAGACACCATTGCCGGTCTGGCCAAGGAGGGCCGATTGCACGTGGGGTGGAGCAGCGCCTCCGTTACGGTCCTGGAGCAGCGCCCAATGCGTTGCCATCGATGCCTCGGAATTGGACACCCGCAGCAGCTCTGTCCCTCCAAAAAGGACCGCAGTGGCTTGTGCTACCGCTGCAGTCAGGAGGGGCACATCGCCTCCAGCTGTACGGCTCCCCCGCATTGCGGGGTCTGCGGAGACCGAGGCCTGCCTTCCGGGCACCGCATGGCCGGAGTGAGCTGCAACCCTCCTCCGGTCAAAGGCCGTCCCTTCCAGATGGGTGCTCGTCACCTGTCGGCTACTCCAGCCACCCCTGCAGAAACGCCAATGGAAACCAACAATGCCCAGTAGGTCCATTGGCAAAATACTGCAGGGGAACGTGAACCACTCGGCCGACGCACAGGACTTACTGTGCCAGTCTGTGGCCGAGTGGAGCATTGACTTGGCAGTGATCGCGGAGCCATACATTGTCCCCCCATCCTCCAATTGGGTCGGGGCAACTGACGGCTTTGCCGCGATCGCAGTGGCTGGTGCAAGCCCCCCTCTTATAGCAGTCGAGAGAGGGGAAGGATACGTGGCAGCACGCTGGGGAGGAGTAGTTGTGGTGTCAACATACTTCTCCCCAAACCGCAGTAGGGCTGAACTCGAGCGGTTCTGGCTGCGGTGGAAGGGGTAGTCCGCCGAGCGGCCCCCCATCCTGTGCTAGTAGCGGGAGACCTAAACTGCAAGGCACAGGCATGGGGGTGCCCCCACACGGATGTTTGGGGTGGTGTACTCGAGTCTTGGGTTCTGTCCCTGGGGCTCGAGGTCCTCAACAGAGGCACCACTCCGACCTGCGTCCGGGACCAAGGCACGTCTAGAGTGGACGTGTCCTTCGCCACCCCATCGCTCGCAGCCCGAATCCAGGACTGGCGAGTGATGGAGAATACGACGACACTATCGGACCACTTATATGTCCGATACGATGTCTCCACAGCATCACCCGGGGCCCCTTTGCACCTGGGCACCATGACTTCGGCATTCCCAAGGTGGTCGTTGGCTCGCCTCCGTACCGACGTTGCAGGGGAGGCAGCAATGGTGCGGGCCTGGGCCGAAGTGCCCGACAACATCGCGGGTGATGCTGACGGCATGGCGGACCTTTTTGCGGACGACATGAAGGTGGTCTGCGACGCCGCCATGCCGAGGGCGCAGGTCAGCCCCCGAAGAAAGGGGCAGGTATACTGGTGGTCGCAGGATCTGGCCGATCTGCGAACCGCCAGTATGAGGGCCAGGCGTGCCTACCAGCGGTGCCGTAGGCGCGCCATAAGAGCACCCGATGAGGAGGAGGATCTCCACCGGGTGTACACGGAGACTAACAAGGCTCTGAGGATTGCCATCCGCAGAGCCAAAGCTACCGCTTGGGAGGAGTTCCTGGGGATACTCGACAGGGATCCCTGGGGAAGACCGTACAGGGTGGTTAGGGCGAAATTTTCTCCCTCCCCCCCAACGTCCAGCTTGGAGCCCGGCCTGCTGCGGGAGGTTCTGGGAACCCTCTTCCCGAGTCCTGGACCGTTTGCAGCCCCAGTGATGGCAGCCTCCAGCGACACCATGGAGGTGTGGGCCGATGGTCCCCCTGTTACAGACGGGGAGTGGGCCACGCTGCGTGAAAGGCTCCGACGCAAAAATAAAGCGCCGGGGCCTGATGGCTGCCCAGCCAAGGTCCTGGCGGTAGCAGCTGATGCCCTGGAAGATAGGTTCCGTGCGGTGATGGACACCTGCATCGCGACGGTCCGCTTTCCGGGGCGATGGAAGGTGGGGCGTCTCTGTCTACTCCGGAAAGAGAGTCGGCCGGCGGATTCGCCGTCTGGCTATCGGCCGGTGGTCCTGCTCGATGAAGCGGCGAAGGCTTTCGAGAAAATTCTCGCCTCCCGCATCATCGAGCACTTAGAGAACGAAGGACCGGATCTGGCCGAGTGCCAGTACGGTTTCCGCACCGGCCGCTCCACGATGGACGCGGTTAAACACCTCAAAGGGTGGACTGACGAGGCCAATGCTCGGGGGGAGGGGGTGATCGCGGTGTCTTTGGACATCGCGAACGCCTTCAACTCTCTCCCTCATGAATGCATAGAGGAGGCACTTAAATTCCACCAAGTGCCCCTCTACCTCCGCGCTCTCGTCAGGGACTACCTTCGTGGGAGGGCAGTCCTATATGAGGACTCGGAGGGCCGCGTCCAGTCGTGGAGAATGTCGGCAGGGGTGCCCCAGGGTTCCGTACTTGGCCCTCTTTTATGGAACCTGGGGTACAACTGGGTTCTGCGCGGGATGCTGCTGCCGCGAATGTGCGTCGTCTGCTTTGCTGACGATACGCTGGTCGCGGCAGCGGCAAAAGACTGGGAGGAGGCGGTTCACCTCGCGTCGGTCGGCACATCGCTGGTAGTCCGACGTATCCGCCTCCTGGGCCTGGAAGTGGCTCTCACCAAAACGAGAGCCATATCTTTTCATGCCCCCCGTCGCAGAACTCCATCGGGGCTCCGCGTTCGAGTCGAAGGGGTCCGGATTCCCGTCGAGATGTACATAAAGTACCTCGGCCTGACTCTGGACCCCAGGTGGAGTTTCGAGGAGCATTTCAAGCTCCTCGCTCCAAGACTGTGCGCAGCCGCAGCTGCACTCGCACGCCTTCTCCCAAATGTGGGAGGGCCGAACGTTTCGTGCCGTCGGCTGTATCACGGGGTGATACGGTCGATGGCGCTTTACGGGGCCCCGATGTGGGCAGAGCGCCTTAACCGGCAGACGAGGGCCCTCCTGCGCAAACCGCAGAGGACTATCGCGGCCCGGGCTGTGCGGGCATATCGCACAGTCAGCCACGGGGCAGCTTGCGTGTTAGCTGGTACGACCCCGTGGGATGTCGATGCACTTGTCCTGGCACAGGTGTATAGGCATCGGGCTGAAGCGAGAAGGCAAGGGTTGAGACCCGACCTCGAGGAGGTGGAGCAAGTACGCTCCCTTGCGCAGGAGGAAGCCCTAAGACAGTGGGCCGAGGCGCTCGCCAACCCTGCCGCCGGCCGTCGGACGATCGAATCGATCCGTCCGGTGCTCAGGGAGTGGATGGGACGCCCCTGGGGCAGCCTCACTTTCCGACTGGTGCAGGTTTTGACTGGACATGGTTGTTTCGGTCACTACCTGCACCACGTTGCCAGGAGGGAGGAGACGCCACAGTGTCACCACTGTGGCGACCCTGACGATACGGCCGAACACACGCTGGAGGTGTGCCCGGCCTGGAGACTTGAGCGCCACGAACTAACGGTGGCGCTCGGCAGAGGAAACCTCGCGCTGCCAAGTATAGTACAAGCTATGCTTGGTAGCGCGGAAGAATGGGACGCAGTCGCTTCCTTCTGTGAGTCGGTAGTACTACAGAAGGAGGCAGCGGAGAGGGAGCGGGAGGAGGATGCTCTAGCCGCTCCTCTCCGGCGCAGACGGATGGGTAGGAGAAGGCGGGCGGCATTGGCTGCCAGTCTTCGCCTGCCCACAGGAGGACTGCCTGCTGTTGGTGGCACCGACGCAGGCATTGCACAAGTCCCCACGTCTGGGGATTACTCGGGCAGTCCAGAGTAATCTCCCAATGGCGCGGCAGCCCGGCACCTAAGCCGGGTGGCCCGGTGGTGATTTGGTGAGTTGCATCAGTAGATCCCAAATCGCCACCATAAGGGCACGAATGGACGCCGAGGAGTTTTAGTGGGTATTCCCAGAGCCATTACGATCAGGCACTGGGCGACCCCCACACGCCCCCACTACCTAGCCAGTAGTGGACAGTCTGTAAGCGGATCTCTCCTCGTTAAAAAAAAAAAAAAAAGGTTAGGTTAGGTTAGGTTAGGTTAGGTTTTTTTTTTTTTTTTTTTTTTTTTACGTGGTGGAATGCATTTACGCACTTCGCTCACCCCCCGCGGGGGCAGGGGGCTCGCTTCGTGTGGGACTCCTGGCCGAAGCCAGACTACCCACTAAACCACCACGGTGTTCCTCCTTCGCCCAATCCGAGCCGCGGGATAGAATGCTCACCGCGACTCGGCTAGGAACGCCCGCCCTGTTCGGCGGGCTCGCTTCTCGGGGCCCCACCATCCCGGCCATCGTGCCGATATGGTGGGGCCCGTCCTCCTCTTAAGAATGCGCCCCAGGAACACGTAGGGGCGCATTCCGCCACATTAGCATTGGGGCAGCGGGTCCCCCGACCCACCGCCCGTGGCTCCTCTCAGTTGGGGACGCGGGCAAATTGTGCTCGCCGGCGTCCCCTCGCCGGGGGCCTGCGAGGCGGGAGAGTGCGTCCAGCTCGCTCCCGCTCCCGCAAGGCCTCTCTCTTGGCCGCCATCACCTCGCTAGCATACGAGGCGACGGCGGCCCAACAATGTTCGCTGTCGGCCATAGCCGGAATTATAGCCGACAGCGAGAGGTCCTCACCAACAATGTTCGTGAGGGCCGTCCTTTGTCCGTCCCACGCCTCACACACGGCCAAAGTATGTTGTGCCGTGTCAGGGTCGCCGCTGGTGCAGTTTCGGCACCGGGGCTCCGATTCCACCCCCACCACCTCCCACAGGTACTTGGCGAAGCAGCCATGACCCGTGAGGAGTTGAGTGAGGTGATACGTTGGAGCCCCATGACCCCTCTCCACCCACTCACGCAGGACGGGCCGAACGGCCCCCACGAGCAGTGTGCTGCTTCTTGTCGCAGCCAACCTATCGGCCCATTTCCGGAAGAGATCGTCGCGAGCCGCCTGTCTCCAGCGATCGATTTCCTCCGGAGCCGGCCGACCTCCAGCAACTCGCCGCATCAGGGCGCCCTCCTCATACACCCTCTTAAGGACACCAGCCTCGAGATCCCAAGGGATACTGCCCGCAATCAAGCACGCCGCCTCGTAAGAGACGGTGTGGTACGCCCGTGCAGCCCTCTGCGCGATGGCGCGCTGCGGACGTCGCAGCAGCGCTACATTTGCTGGGCAGAGGGCGTCCGCCCAGATGGGCGCCCCGTAGAGCGCCTTGGAGCGCACCACTCCATCGTAGAGACGGCGGCAGGCAGACCCCGGTCCCCCACTATTGGGCAGCAAACGCGAGAGCATTCCGGCAAACGCCAGCAACTTTAGGTTAGGTTAGGTTAGGTTAGGTTAGGTTAGGTTAGGTTAGGTTAGGTTAGGTTAGGTTAGGTTAGGTTAGGTTGGGGCACGCCCCAAGTGATTTCCGATACGTCCCCGTCGTGTGCCCTGGACCCCTTCCTGACCACCGTAACGGAGTGGCAGGTTGGGTGACCGAACTCGGAAATCATTACTTGAGGCAAAGAGAGTGACTTAACTGTCTTTTTTTCCTGTATCACCTGCTTTGGACCCATCCCACTTGGTGCGCGGTAACGCAGTGGCCAGTGGTTGGTGACCCGTCGTTGTAAGATATAACTAAGTTCGTTACTACTTGTTGTTTCTTCTTGTTAAGTTTACTCTTCGTTATTTTGTTTGTTACGTTTGCTCGTTGTTGTTTTATTGTTAGTTATTTGTTATCCCTCTGTTATTTATTGTTTTGTTTGGAGTCCGGTTGTCTTGGACTCTTAACAAAATTCTATCTCCTACGGACTCAGTTGAGGGCAGGGCCCTTTACTGGTCCATGGAGTCGGAGGGGCCGTCTAGTGCCCAGAGTGGTGGAGGGAAGAAGAGGGAGAGGTCTCCGCTTCTGTCCACGGATGGCAATCCCAGCAAAGTGAGGCAAGTGCAGGGCAAATTCTTTGCTGGAGAATCAGAGGAGGACTCTGACAATGGCTTCTCGCGGGTTCTTGAGACCCCGCCTCCAAAGGTCCGCCGTCCCCGTGGAGGTAAAGTAAACCACCACGTGGGACTCTCGCAAGCCCGTAGGGAGCTACGGATGTTAGAGCCAGACACTTCGGACTCAACCTTAACGGAGCCTGCAAAGCCTTCGCGAAGCCCGAAGAAAAAGGTAAGGTCTCCGGGGATGGAGGACCTTATTAAAAAGGCCGAAGAAGACGCAGGTGTCCTGAACGCAGTTTCGACCAAGTCGAAGAACTTGAAAGGCACCTGCGTCAAAGAAATACGCACAGCCACCGCGTCACTACTAGAAGTAGTGCACGCCCTTGCGGCACGTCGGACAGGCGACGAAGTGCAAAGATTGCAGGCAGACAACAAGAGGTTGCGTGGTCAGTTGTCTGCCATACAGGAGGAGGTAGCCGCCCTCAGACGCGCTTTTGCTGAGCGTGGAAAAGACGTGGCCAGAGAAGAGCCTGCTAAAATAGCGGAGAACTCCGGAAGTGACAATCCTATGTCACGGAAGGAGTTCATTTCGGTGATCAATGTCCTCCAACGTTCCCTGATGGAACATGTTGGAGGAGTGATTAGTGCGCGGCTAGAGGGGCTTGAGGTGGACGGACGCCTTCTTCCCACGCAACCCGTGAGGCCACCCCTGGCAGCAGACACTCGGAGGAAGCAGTCGGAGGCCACCACGCTGGCACCACCGGCCAACCTTCCAGCAAAAGCTAGGCCCAAAAAAGTGGCTAAGGCTACTCCTGGGCCGAAGGAGAACCCTGCTGCCAAGCGTGCTGTGGAACAATTTCCTGGCTCGTCCCACGAAGAACAACCAGTCGTACTTGAGCAATGGACGACCGTGGTGAAGAGGGGGAGGAAGAAGGCGCCTACGACTGGTGCCCCAAAGGCAAATGTGCCCCAACGGCCTAAGTTACCGAAGGTCCCAAAAACCCTGGCAGTCGTGGTGGCCCTCAAGCCTGAGGCTGTGGAGGAGGGGGCCACTTATAAGGCCGCAATCGCCAGGGCCAAGGCATCCATTAGCCTAGGAGCTCTAGGAATTGGCACACCCAAGTTCCGTACGGGCATCACAGGTGCCCGAATAATTGAACTCCCAAAGGATACAACTGCCACACAGGCAGACACCCTAGCGCAGAAAATTGGAGAGGTGCTAGGTGATGCCGCTAAAGTCACCAGGCCGACAAAAGTGGCAAGCGTCCGAATCTCAGGACTGGACGACTCAGTTTCTGAGCTGGAGGTGCGGGACGCGATTGCGGGAAGGGTTGGGTGTCCACCTGAACAAGTGAAGGTGGGCACAATCACCATGGGCTTCAGGGGAACCGGGTCGGTCATTGTGTCCTGCCCGGTAGACACCATTGCCGGTCTGGCCAAGGAGGGCCGATTGCACGTGGGGTGGAGCAGCGCCTCCGTTACGGTCCTGGAGCAGCGCCCAATGCGTTGCCATCGATGCCTCGGAATTGGACACCCGCAGCAGCTCTGTCCCTCCAAAAAGGACCGCAGTGGCTTGTGCTACCGCTGCAGTCAGGAGGGGCACATTGCCTCCAGCTGTACGGCTCCCCCGCATTGCGGGGTCTGCGGAGACCGAGGCCTCCCTTCCGGGCACCGCATGGCCGGAGTGAGCTGCAACCCTCCTCCGGTCAAAGGCCGTCCCTTCCAGATGGGTGCTCGTCACCTGTCGGCTACTCCAGCCACCCCTGCAGAAACGCCAATGGAAACCAACAATGCCCAGTAGGTCCATTGGCAAAATACTGCAGGGGAACGTGAACCACTCGGCCGACGCACAGGACTTACTGTGCCAGTCTGTGGCCGAGTGGAGCATTGACTTGGCAGTGATCGCGGAGCCATACATTGTCCCCCCATCCCCCAATTGGGTCGGGGCAACTGACGGCTTTGCCGCGATCGCAGTGGCTGGTGCAAGCCCCCCTCTTATAGCAGTCGAGAGAGGGGAAGGATACGTGGCAGCACGCTGGGGAGGAGTAGTTGTGGTGTCAACATACTTCTCCCCAAACCGCAGTAGGGCTGAACTCGAGCGGTTCCTGGCTGCGGTGGAAGGGGTAGTCCGCCGAGCGGCCCCCCATCCTGTGCTAGTAGCGGGAGACTTAAACTGCAAGGCACAGGCATGGGGGTGCCCCCACACGGATGTTTGGGGTGGTGTACTCGAGTCTTGGGTTCTGTCCCTGGGGCTCGAGGTCCTCAACAGAGGCACCACTCCGACCTGCGTCCGGGACCAAGGCACGTCTAGAGTGGACGTGTCCTTCGCCACCCCATCGCTCGCAGCCCGAATCCAGGACTGGCGAGTGATGGAGAATACGACGACACTATCGGACCACTTATATGTCCGATACGATGTCTCCACAGCATCACCCGGGGCCCCTTTACACCTGGGCACCATGACTTCGGCATTCCCAAGGTGGTCGTTGGCTCGCCTCCGTACCGACGTTGCAGGGGAGGCAGCAATGGTGCGGGCCTGGGCCGAAGTGCCCGACAACATCGCGGGTGATGCTGACGGCATGGCGGACCTTTTTGCGGACGACATGAAGGTTGTCTGCGACGCCGCCATGCCGAGGGCGCAGGTCAGCCCCCGAAGAAAGGGGCAGGTATACTGGTGGTCGCAGGATCTGGCCGATCTGCGAACCGCCAGTATGAGGGCCAGGCGTGCCTACCAGCGGTGCCGTAGGCGCGCCATAAGAGCACCCGATGAGGAGGAGGATCTCCACCGGGTGTACACGGAGGCTAACAAGGCTCTGAGGATTGCCATCCGCAGAGCCAAAGCTACCGCTTGGGAGGAGTTCCTGGGGATACTCGACAGGGATCCCTGGGGAAGACCGTACAGGGTGGTTAGGGCGAAATTTTCTCCCTCCCCCCCAACGTCCAGCTTGGAGCCCGGCCTGCTGCGGGAGGTTCTGGGAACCCTCTTCCCGAGTCCTGGACCTTTTGCAGCCCCAGTGATGGCAGCCTCCAGCGACACCATGGAGGTGTGGGCCGATGGTCCCCCTGTTACAGACGGGGAGTGGGCCACGCTGCGTGAAAGGCTCCGACGCAAAAATAAAGCGCCGGGGCCTGATGGCTGCCCAGCCAAGGTCCTGGCGGTAGCAGCTGATGCCCTGGAAGATAGGTTCCGTGCGGTGATGGACACCTGCATCGCGACGGTCCGCTTTCCGGGGCGATGGAAGGTGGGGCGTCTCTGTCTACTCCGGAAAGAGAGTCGGCCGGCGGATTCGCCGTCTGGCTATCGGCCGGTGGTCCTGCTCGATGAAGCGGCGAAGGCTTTCGAGAAAATTCTCGCCTCCCGCATCATCGAGCACTTAGAGAACGAAGGACCGGATCTGGCCGAGTGCCAGTACGGTTTCCGCACCGGCCGCTCCACGATGGACGCGGTTAAACACCTCAAAGGGTGGACTGACGAGGCCAATGCTCGGGGGGAGGGGGTGATCGCGGTGTCTTTGGACATCGCGAACGCCTTCAACTCTCTCCCTCATGAATGCATAGAGGAGGCACTTAAATTCCACCAAGTGCCCCTCTACCTCCGCGCTCTCGTCAGGGACTACCTTCGTGGGAGGGCAGTCCTATATGAGGACTCGGAGGGCCGCGTCCAGTCGTGGAGAATGTCGGCAGGGGTGCCCCAGGGTTCCGTACTTGGCCCTCTTTTATGGAGCCTGGGGTACAACTGGGTTCTGCGCGGGATGCTGCTGCCGCGAATGTGCGTCGTCTGCTTTGCTGACGATACGCTGGTCGCGGCAGCGGCAAAAGACTGGGAGGAGGCGGTTCACCTCGCGTCGGTCGGCACATCGCTGGTAGTCCGACGTATCCGCCTCCTGGGCCTGGAAGTGGCTCTCACCAAAACGAGAGCCATATCTTTTCATGCCCCCCGTCGCAGAACTCCATCGGGGCTCCGCGTTCGAGTCGAAGGGGTCCGGATTCCCGTCGAGATGTACATAAAGTACCTCGGCCTGACTCTGGACCCCAGGTGGAGTTTCGAGGAGCATTTCAAGCTCCTCGCTCCAAGACTGTGCGCAGCTGCAGCTGCACTCGCACGCCTTCTCCCAAATGTGGGAGGGCCGAACGTTTCGTGCCGTCGGCTGTATCACGGGGTGATACGGTCGATGGCGCTTTACGGGGCCCCGATGTGGGCAGAGCGCCTTAACCGGCAGACGAGGGCCCTCCTGCGCAAACCGCAGAGGACTATCGCGGCCCGGGCTGTGCGGGCATATCGCACAGTCAGCCACGGGGCAGCTTGCGTGTTAGCTGGTACGACCCCGTGGGATGTCGATGCACTTGTGCTGGCA
Organism: Eilema sororculum; assembly: GCA_914829495.1. Taxonomy (NCBI): domain Eukaryota; kingdom Metazoa; phylum Arthropoda; class Insecta; order Lepidoptera; family Erebidae; genus Eilema; species Eilema sororculum. The sequence continues at coordinate 20,506,457 of OU618555.1, forward strand.
CAGGTGTATGGGCATCGGGCTGAAGCGAGAAGGCAAGGGTTGAGACCCGACCTCGAGGAGGTGGAGCAAGTACGCTCCCTTGCGCAGGAGGAAGCCCTAAGACAGTGGGCCGAGGCGCTCGCCAACCCTACCGCCGGCCGCCGGACGATCGAATCGATCCGTCCGGTGCTCAGGGAGTGGATGGGACGCCCCTGGGGCAGCCTCACTTTCCGACTGGTGCAGGTTTTGACTGGACATGGTTGTTTCGGTCACTACCTGCACCACGTTGCCAGGAGGGAGGAGACGCCACAGTGTCACCACTGTGGCGACCCTGACGATACAGCCGAACACACGCTGGAGGTGTGCCCGGCCTGGAGACTTGAGCGCCACGAATTAACGGTGGCGCTCGGCAGAGGAAACCTCGCGCTGCCAAGTATAGTACAAGCTATGCTTGGTAGCGCGGAAGAATGGGACGCAGTCGCTTCCTTCTGTGAGTCGGTAGTACTACAGAAGGAGGCAGCGGAGAGGGAGCGGGAGGAGGATGCTCTAGCCGCTCCTCTCCGGCGCAGACGGATGGGCAGGAGAAGGCGGGCGGCATTGGCTGCCAGTCTTCGCCTGCCCACAGGAGGACTGCCTGCTGTTGGTGGCACCGACGCAGGCATTGCACAAGTCCCCACGTCTGGGGATTACTCGGGCAGTCCAGAGTAATCTCCCAATGGCGCGGCAGCCCGGCACCTAAGCCGGGTGGCCCGGTGGTGATTTGGTGAGTTGCATCAGTAGATCCCAAATCGCCGCCATAAGGGCACGAATGGACGCCGAGGAGTTTTAGTGGGTATTCCCAGAGCCATTACGATCAGGCACTGGGCGACCCCCACACGCCCCCACTACCTAGCCAGTAGTGGACAGTCTGTAAGCGGATCTCTCCTCGTTAAAAAAAAAAAAAGGTTAGGTTAGGTTAGGTTTTTTTTTTTTTTTTTTTTTAAGTTTCGCGCTCTTTCCCCCACTGGATTAATCTTGTGGGGTCTTTGTTGGCGGATTCAATTGCAAATAATTTAGAAAATAGAATTTAGAAGTAATTACTAGATGTTATAGTTTCGAGATGGATATACTATTAATGGGGTTTTTACTACTGACGCGGTTTATTGTGCGGCTTATTAGATAATAAGCCACAGAATGCCCGGTTTAAATTTTTAATTGGTACCAATAAAAGCATTAGGCCGTTCGACTGTTGGTGGCCAGGCAGTCTACGGGCCTAGGCCTGGCGGCTGCCCAGCCTCCATCACTCAGTGTTAAAAGTTTTTGGTACATAATTTATTTTTTATGGATATATATATATATTACTTATATAAATATTTTATACAATTTACGATACTACGACAATACGATAAAATATGTACCAGACAGTAACAATATATATTTTTATAGTGATTTTATAACATATTTTGAGTTTATATACATTATACGAAGAAAGAGGTGATATATAACGATTATGTGAAGTAGCATAGAAAAGAATAGTATTAGAAGGCAGGTTTTCAGCTTGGTCCAATTTTCACAAGAAAATTGTATCAAGTGCGTTTTTAATTATATAGAACAGTGTAGGTTTTTAACAATTGTATAGAAGCTTAAGAATCGAAAATAAGGAAACAAAGTTAATACAGGACACACATAAACAATAAATATACGTTACATAAATATGAAACATGTAATATTGAGGCAGTTCTTTCTGTTTGTTAAAGAGGGAGGTCGAGATTCTTGATTTGCGTACATTGAGGGTTTAGAGTGGGCGCAATTTTTATTAAATTCTGTTATAAGATTATTTCGAATTTATTTTACTTTTTAATTTTAGTTTTATTTTAAGTTAATATCGATATTATTTAAAAAGTTATTTTATGTTTTTATTTATTTACTGTAATGCCTTACCTTATATATTAAATATATAGTCAGCGCATTGTGTAGTTGTTTATTTAATTCGGTGGTCAGAGCATCCCTAGGTGTACGCTATGGCTGCTCTGGCCATCGCTTCCCACTTTTGAAGTACCGGGCACGACCTATCGAAGGCATGATGGTGCTTCGTTTCGCCAAACTCCCGAGTGCAGTTTATGCAGTGCGGCTCTAGGCCCTTTCTGCAGCATTTGTCGGGCTCCTCCTGGCTGTGTGGTTTGCCACATTTCGCACACAGGTCCTGGGTTTCGGGCATCAAGCAAAATCGCTTGGTGTGACCGAAAGCCAGGCACCTGGTGCATTGGATGAGTGGCGTCTGGTCGGCCACCGCGACTCTTTGGAGGTCTATATAAAGGTGTTTTGCCTCCGTCGCTCTCCTCCAAATAACGGGCGAGGTGCTAACCACTACATGATGGAATTGTGAGTGGCGCGATTTCTTTTTAAACTTAATGGCCACTCGGTCGTCCCCGTCGACCAGGCCCCCGAACAGGGCCGCATTCTGATTCCGAAGGGCGCGAAGGATTTCATGGTCATCATGAACCTTCAACACGTCCCTCAGAATCAGAAGAGGGTCCCTGTTCCTGATCTCCTCGACGACGAACCGACCTGCGACTCTCTCAAGCCTTTCTTTGACTTTTTTCCTATCCTCCACGCTTGCACACCCCATTATCACTTTTCTTTCCTTAGCCTTCCTCACTCTCTCTACTTTTATCCAGCCCTCCTTAGCGCCCATAGCCTCCCTAATGCGCCCCAGGACTTCATCCGCCGTATCATTCTCGTCCGTGGAGGAGACGCATACGGAGTGGAGCGTCTGTGGTGGGGGTGTTACTTCCCGGCAGTAGTTAGCAGCCGCTGCTACACTCGCGTATGTCTCCTTCCCTTCCCTCTCCCTTTCTTTCTCCCTTCCATCCCGTTTCTCCATTCTCTCCCTTAATTCACTCATCACTCTCCCATTCTCTCTTATTAATCTTTCGTTCTCTTCTAATTTCCTAATTATCACGTCACTCGTACCCCTATTACCGGGTGAGCACGGGGCGGAGGCTGGCGCGGCGGGTGACTCCGTCGCCCCAGCGCCCCGTCCCGCCTGGTCCTTACCAGTCCCCGTGTCGGACCGGAACGCCTTTATGTGCCGCTCCAGCGCGGCAACCATGTCCTCTATTCTATGTTTAATCTCGGATTTGAGATTTCGAGAGATTCCTACCTGTGCCTTGATTATACGACAGCACCCTAACATTTTATCTAAACGCGCATTCGAGGACTGTCCCGGAGGTTGAGGCGAGGGGGGCAGGTGGACGGCCCCCTTTTCCAAGGCTTGCGAAGAAGTCCCAATAACGCCTTGGATCTTCTCAATGCTCCTCCGGACAGTCCCCGTCTGGCGTTTCCCTACTCCTATAACGGGACTGCTGTCCAATACAAATGTCGAATCTCTCTCATTTAGGCAGGGTTGGTCTTTACCGATTGGTGAACGTGACAAAGGCATATTTTAAAATGTATAAGTTGTAGATTGTATATAGTCAGAATAAGTAATTGTCAACAAGTCAAGGTTAAAATGTAAAATAAAATTGTATAAAGTGTAAAATTGTAAACATAAAAATGTATAGTCAATCAGTCTTAGCACGGTGTGAGGTTCAAAATAAACAAGTAAAAACAAAATAAACTTATCCTAAACACTGGGACAGTATTGTCCGCGTGAGTAGTGCTACCCTAGAATGTAGCAGTCGTTATCTCGCACCGTATACTAGTGTATACTGGTTCAATAATCAACAATAAAACTATTGTCGTATCAAGTTAAAAGTAAAGTCAATAAAGTCAATTAAGTAACACTAAGATACGAAAGACTTCGTATGTCGATAAGACCGCAGTTAATAACCTCGCGATGATCCGATTCCAACCGGTATCGGGCGACCTCGCTTGAACCCCCGCGACCCTTCCCAACCGAGCCGATGTGCCTAGGGCAGAAAATCAGGGTGGGCGGGCGGGGCTCGTATTGATGAAAATCGCGGTTTTCACGAAAACTACGGACCCTAGGCGGTCGTGTGAGGTACCTACGGAAAGGCCTCGTCGGCGGCCACACGGTGGTGTAGGAAACAGTATAGGCTTTCCTGAAAAATTTTGAAAATAACGCCCAAAAACCGAAAATTGAATTAAAAATTTAGACTAAAAAGTTTATTATTGGGCGAACTGTACCACCTAGAAAGTCGGGAACGGTACCGACGGACAGAGGGCGTCCCAGTGGACACGTTCCAATCGCTAGATGCACAGGTTACGACCGATGGTAAAGCAAAAACGAGGAGTTAAGTTTTAGTAGGTAGGTACTAAGTTGGCACTTCGCTCCCTCGGGAACACCTTGGAGTATAATCGCCTGAACGGCTCGGCGGTGTAGTTGCCGTCTCCCTTGAGCGTCCCTAGGTACTAGGCACCCCCTAGACCCTTTAAAAATTCGGAAACTAAAATTAAAATGAAAATTTAATAAACAACCTATGGAATCGACCTAATGATACCAAATACAGATGATGATGTATCCGTGTGGTATGTCGGAAGATAGGTAATGTATCCGCGCACTTGATGGTATACGACTAACACCGAGTGTCCGTAGCAAAAAAGCTAATAAAAAATTGTTTAAAATTAAAAAGTGGCGAAAATCCCTACTCGGCTGGCGAAATATGGTGTTATTATGCACAGGACTCGCCTGATCTTCTCGTGTGTAGTATCAGAAGACGCGCAAAGTCGTCTCACACAATATCGTGTAATTAGAATTTCAGCGGTCGGTACAAAAAGTTTGGCAACAAGCAAACTTGCTGCCAAAAAACGTTCGAAAATCGCTCAAAGTGACGTAAGTAAGGGATTTTCGTGAAAAATCTATGAAAATTGTGAAAATTTATGGTCGCGCTGAATAGCCGGCAGCGTCCCGAATCTAAATATGTATATATTGTATAGGTTTATCAATGCTAATTAGCTATAAAAATTTTACAAAGTTTTAAATGCGGTTAATTATTATTATTACTTTATGTTGCCTTAAGGTAGACTTTGGTACCTATAGCCTGCACTGAATCGCGAATAACTCAAAAACTATCAGTCCTAGAGAGTCGCACGTGGTACCGGCAGAAAGGTCTCGGCGAGCTCCTTAAGGGTGTGCAATGAAAATTTGGAAAAGTTGTATAGGGAAAAAGTTGATTTTTCCCTAGAAAAGTGAAAATTGATGAAAATCGCGGTTTTCACGAAAACTACGGACCCTAGGCGGTCGTGTGAGGTACCTACGGAAAGGCCTCGTCGGCGGCCACACGGTGGTGTAGGAAACAGTATAGGCTTTCCTGAAAAATTTTGAAAATAACGCCCAAAAACCGAAAATTGAATTAAAAATTTAGACTAAAAAGTTTATTATTGGGCGAACTGTACCACCTAGAAAGTCGGGAACGGTACCGACGGACAGAGGGCGTCCCAGTGGACACGTTCCAATCGCTAGATGCACAGGTTACGACCGATGGTAAAGCAAAAACGAGGAGTTAAGTTTTAGTAGGTAGGTACTAAGTTGGCACTTCGCTCCCTCGGGAACACCTTGGAGTATAATCGCCTGAACGGCTCGGCGGTGTAGTTGCCGTCTCCCTTGAGCGTCCTTAGGTACTAGGCACCCCCTAGACCCTTTAAAAATTCGGAAACTAAAATTAAAATGAAAATTTAATAAACAACCTATGGAATCGACCTAATGATACCAAATACAGATGATGATGTATCCGTGTGGTATGTCGGAAGATAGGTAATGTATCCGCGCACTTGATGGTATACGACTAACACCGAGTGTCCGTAGCAAAAAAGCTAATAAAAAATTGTTTAAAATTAAAAAGTGGCGAAAATCCCTACTCGGCTGGCGAAATATGGTGTTATTATGCACAGGACTCGCCTGATCTTCTCGTGTGTAGTATCAGAAGACGCGCAAAGTCGTCTCACACAATATCGTGTAATTAGAATTTCAGCGGTCGGTACAAAAAGTTTGGCAACAAGCAAACTTGCTGCCAAAAAACGTTCGAAAATCGCTCAAAGTGACGTAAGTAAGGGATTTTCGTGAAAAATCTATGAAAATTGTGAAAATTTATGGTCGCGCTGAATAGCCGGCAGCGTCCCGAATCTAAATATGTATATATTGTATAGGTTTATCAATGCTAATTAGCTATAAAAATTTTACAAAGTTTTAAATGCGGTTAATTATTATTATTACTTTATGTTGCCTTAAGGTAGACTTTGGTACCTATAGCCTGCACTGAATCGCGAATAACTCAAAAACTATCAGTCCTAGAGAGTCGCACGTGGTACCGGCAGAAAGGTCTCGGCGAGCTCCTTAAGGGTGTGCAATGAAAATTTGGAAAAGTTGTATAGGGAAAAAGTTGATTTTTCCCTAGAAAAGTGAAAATTGATGAAAATCGCGGTTTTCACGAAAACTACGGACCCTAGGCGGTCGTGTGAGGTACCTACGGAAAGGCCTCGTCGGCGGCCACACGGTGGTGTAGGAAACAGTATAGGCTTTCCTGAAAAATTTTGAAAATAACGCCCAAAAACCGAAAATTGAATTAAAAATTTAGACTAAAAAGTTTATTATTGGGCGAACTGTACCACCTAGAAAGTCGGGAACGGTACCGACGGACAGAGGGCGTCCCAGTGGACACGTTCCAATCGCTAGATGCACAGGTTACGACCGATGGTAAAGCAAAAACGAGGAGTTAAGTTTTAGTAGGTAGGTACTAAGTTGGCACTTCGCTCCCTCGGGAACACCTTGGAGTATAATCGCCTGAACGGCTCGGCGGTGTAGTTGCCGTCTCCCTTGAGCGTCCTTAGGTACTAGGCACCCCCTAGACCCTTTAAAAATTCGGAAACTAAAATTAAAATGAAAATTTAATAAACAACCTATGGAATCGACCTAATGATACCAAATACAGATGATGATGTATCCGTGTGGTATGTCGGAAGATAGGTAATGTATCCGCGCACTTGATGGTATACGACTAACACCGAGTGTCCGTAGCAAAAAAGCTAATAAAAAATTGTTTAAAATTAAAAAGTGGCGAAAATCCCTACTCGGCTGGCGAAATATGGTGTTATTATGCACAGGACTCGCCTGATCTTCTCGTGTGTAGTATCAGAAGACGCGCAAAGTCGTCTCACACAATATCGTGTAATTAGAATTTCAGCGGTCGGTACAAAAAGTTTGGCAACAAGCAAACTTGCTGCCAAAAAACGTTCGAAAATCGCTCAAAGTGACGTAAGTAAGGGATTTTCGTGAAAAATCTATGAAAATTGTGAAAATTTATGGTCGCGCTGAATAGCCGGCAGCGTCCCGAATCTAAATATGTATATATTGTATAGGTTTATCAATGCTAATTAGCTATAAAAATTTTACAAAGTTTTAAATGCGGTTAATTATTATTATTACTTTATGTTGCCTTAAGGTAGACTTTGGTACCTATAGCCTGCACTGAATCGCGAATAACTCAAAAACTATCAGTCCTAGAGAGTCGCACGTGGTACCGGCAGAAAGGTCTCGGCGAGCTCCTTAAGGGTGTGCAATGAAAATTTGGAAAAGTTGTATAGGGAAAAAGTTGATTTTTCCCTAGAAAAGTGAAAATTGATGAAAATCGCGGTTTTCACGAAAACTACGGACCCTAGGCGGTCGTGTGAGGTACCTACGGAAAGGCCTCGTCGGCGGCCACACGGTGGTGTAGGAAACAGTATAGGCTTTCCTGAAAAATTTTGAAAATAACGCCCAAAAACCGAAAATTGAATTAAAAATTTAGACTAAAAAGTTTATTATTGGGCGAACTGTACCACCTAGAAAGTCGGGAACGGTACCGACGGACAGAGGGCGTCCCAGTGGACACGTTCCAATCGCTAGATGCACAGGTTACGACCGATGGTAAAGCAAAAACGAGGAGTTAAGTTTTAGTAGGTAGGTACTAAGTTGGCACTTCGCTCCCTCGGGAACACCTTGGAGTATAATCGCCTGAACGGCTCGGCGGTGTAGTTGCCGTCTCCCTTGAGCGTCCTTAGGTACTAGGCACCCCCTAGACCCTTTAAAAATTCGGAAACTAAAATTAAAATGAAAATTTAATAAACAACCTATGGAATCGACCTAATGATACCAAATACAGATGATGATGTATCCGTGTGGTATGTCGGAAGATAGGTAATGTATCCGCGCACTTGATGGTATACGACTAACACCGAGTGTCCGTAGCAAAAAAGCTAATAAAAAATTGTTTAAAATTAAAAAGTGGCGAAAATCCCTACTCGGCTGGCGAAATATGGTGTTATTATGCACAGGACTCGCCTGATCTTCTCGTGTGTAGTATCAGAAGACGCGCAAAGTCGTCTCACACAATATCGTGTAATTAGAATTTCAGCGGTCGGTACAAAAAGTTTGGCAACAAGCAAACTTGCTGCCAAAAAACGTTCGAAAATCGCTCAAAGTGACGTAAGTAAGGGATTTTCGTGAAAAATCTATGAAAATTGTGAAAATTTATGGTCGCGCTGAATAGCCGGCAGCGTCCCGAATCTAAATATGTATATATTGTATAGGTTTATCAATGCTAATTAGCTATAAAAATTTTACAAAGTTTTAAATGCGGTTAATTATTATTATTACTTTATGTTGCCTTAAGGTAGACTTTGGTACCTATAGCCTGCACTGAATCGCGAATAACTCAAAAACTATCAGTCCTAGAGAGTCGCACGTGGTACCGGCAGAAAGGTCTCGGCGAGCTCCTTAAGGGTGTGCAATGAAAATTTGGAAAAGTTGTATAGGGAAAAAGTTGATTTTTCCCTAGAAAAGTGAAAATTGATGAAAATCGCGGTTTTCACGAAAACTACGGACCCTAGGCGGTCGTGTGAGGTACCTACGGAAAGGCCTCGTCGGCGGCCACACGGTGGTGTAGGAAACAGTATAGGCTTTCCTGAAAAATTTTGAAAATAACGCCCAAAAACCGAAAATTGAATTAAAAATTTAGACTAAAAAGTTTATTATTGGGCGAACTGTACCACCTAGAAAGTCGGGAACGGTACCGACGGACAGAGGGCGTCCCAGTGGACACGTTCCAATCGCTAGATGCACAGGTTACGACCGATGGTAAAGCAAAAACGAGGAGTTAAGTTTTAGTAGGTAGGTACTAAGTTGGCACTTCGCTCCCTCGGGAACACCTTGGAGTATAATCGCCTGAACGGCTCGGCGGTGTAGTTGCCGTCTCCCTTGAGCGTCCCTAGGTACTAGGCACCCCCTAGACCCTTTAAAAATTCGGAAACTAAAATTAAAATGAAAATTTAATAAACAACCTATGGAATCGACCTAATGATACCAAATACAGATGATGATGTATCCGTGTGGTATGTCGGAAGATAGGTAATGTATCCGCGCACTTGATGGTATACGACTAACACCGAGTGTCCGTAGCAAAAAAGCTAATAAAAAATTGTTTAAAATTAAAAAGTGGCGAAAATCCCTACTCGGCTGGCGAAATATGGTGTTATTATGCACAGGACTCGCCTGATCTTCTCGTGTGTAGTATCAGAAGACGCGCAAAGTCGTCTCACACAATATCGTGTAATTAGAATTTCAGCGGTCGGTACAAAAAGTTTGGCAACAAGCAAACTTGCTGCCAAAAAACGTTCGAAAATCGCTCAAAGTGACGTAAGTAAGGGATTTTCGTGAAAAATCTATGAAAATTGTGAAAATTTATGGTCGCGCTGAATAGCCGGCAGCGTCCCGAATCTAAATATGTATATATTGTATAGGTTTATCAATGCTAATTAGCTATAAAAATTTTACAAAGTTTTAAATGCGGTTAATTATTATTATTACTTTATGTTGCCTTAAGGTAGACTTTGGTACCTATAGCCTGCACTGAATCGCGAATAACTCAAAAACTATCAGTCCTAGAGAGTCGCACGTGGTACCGGCAGAAAGGTCTCGGCGAGCTCCTTAAGGGTGTGCAATGAAAATTTGGAAAAGTTGTATAGGGAAAAAGTTGATTTTTCCCTAGAAAAGTGAAAATTGATGAAAATCGCGGTTTTCACGAAAACTACGGACCCTAGGCGGTCGTGTGAGGTACCTACGGAAAGGCCTCGTCGGCGGCCACACGGTGGTGTAGGAAACAGTATAGGCTTTCCTGAAAAATTTTGAAAATAACGCCCAAAAACCGAAAATTGAATTAAAAATTTAGACTAAAAAGTTTATTATTGGGCGAACTGTACCACCTAGAAAGTCGGGAACGGTACCGACGGACAGAGGGCGTCCCAGTGGACACGTTCCAATCGCTAGATGCACAGGTTACGACCGATGGTAAAGCAAAAACGAGGAGTTAAGTTTTAGTAGGTAGGTACTAAGTTGGCACTTCGCTCCCTCGGGAACACCTTGGAGTATAATCGCCTGAACGGCTCGGCGGTGTAGTTGCCGTCTCCCTTGAGCGTCCCTAGGTACTAGGCACCCCCTAGACCCTTTAAAAATTCGGAAACTAAAATTAAAATGAAAATTTAATAAACAACCTATGGAATCGACCTAATGATACCAAATACAGATGATGATGTATCCGTGTGGTATGTCGGAAGATAGGTAATGTATCCGCGCACTTGATGGTATACGACTAACACCGAGTGTCCGTAGCAAAAAAGCTAATAAAAAATTGTTTAAAATTAAAAAGTGGCGAAAATCCCTACTCGGCTGGCGAAATATGGTGTTATTATGCACAGGACTCGCCTGATCTTCTCGTGTGTAGTATCAGAAGACGCGCAAAGTCGTCTCACACAATATCGTGTAATTAGAATTTCAGCGGTCGGTACAAAAAGTTTGGCAACAAGCAAACTTGCTGCCAAAAAACGTTCGAAAATCGCTCAAAGTGACGTAAGTAAGGGATTTTCGTGAAAAATCTATGAAAATTGTGAAAATTTATGGTCGCGCTGAATAGCCGGCAGCGTCCCGAATCTAAATATGTATATATTGTATAGGTTTATCAATGCTAATTAGCTATAAAAATTTTACAAAGTTTTAAATGCGGTTAATTATTATTATTACTTTATGTTGCCTTAAGGTAGACTTTGGTACCTATAGCCTGCACTGAATCGCGAATAACTCAAAAACTATCAGTCCTAGAGAGTCGCACGTGGTACCGGCAGAAAGGTCTCGGCGAGCTCCTTAAGGGTGTGCAATGAAAATTTGGAAAAGTTGTATAGGGAAAAAGTTGATTTTTCCCTAGAAAAGTGAAAATTGATGAAAATCGCGGTTTTCACGAAAACTACGGACCCTAGGCGGTCGTGTGAGGTACCTACGGAAAGGCCTCGTCGGCGGCCACACGGTGGTGTAGGAAACAGTATAGGCTTTCCTGAAAAATTTTGAAAATAACGCCCAAAAACCGAAAATTGAATTAAAAATTTAGACTAAAAAGTTTATTATTGGGCGAACTGTACCACCTAGAAAGTCGGGAACGGTACCGACGGACAGAGGGCGTCCCAGTGGACACGTTCCAATCGCTAGATGCACAGGTTACGACCGATGGTAAAGCAAAAACGAGGAGTTAAGTTTTAGTAGGTAGGTACTAAGTTGGCACTTCGCTCCCTCGGGAACACCTTGGAGTATAATCGCCTGAACGGCTCGGCGGTGTAGTTGCCGTCTCCCTTGAGCGTCCTTAGGTACTAGGCACCCCCTAGACCCTTTAAAAATTCGGAAACTAAAATTAAAATGAAAATTTAATAAACAACCTATGGAATCGACCTAATGATACCAAATACAGATGATGATGTATCCGTGTGGTATGTCGGAAGATAGGTAATGTATCCGCGCACTTGATGGTATACGACTAACACCGAGTGTCCGTAGCAAAAAAGCTAATAAAAAATTGTTTAAAATTAAAAAAGTGGCGAAAATCCATACTCGGCTGGCGAAATATGGTGTTTATTATGCACAGGACTCGCCTGATCTTCTCGTGTGTAGTATCAGAAGACGCGCAAAGTCGTCTCACACAATATCGTGTAATTAGAATTTCAGCGGTCGGTACAAAAAGTTTGGCAACAAGCAAACTTGCTGCCAAAAAACGTTCGAAAATCGCTCAAAGTGACGTAAGTAAGGGATTTTCGTGAAAAATCTATGAAAATTGTGAAAATTTATGGTCGCGCTGAATAGCCGGCAGCGTCCCCGAATCTAAATATGTATATATTGTATAGGTTTATCAATGCTAATTAGCTATAAAAATTTTACAAAGTTTTAAATGCGGTTAATTATTATTATTACTTTATGTTGCCTTAAGGTAGACTTTGGTACCTATAGCCTGCACTGAATCGCGAATAACTCAAAAACTATCAGTCCTAGAGAGTCGCACGTGGGTACCGGCAGAAAGGTCTCGGCGAGCTCCTTAAGGGTGTGCAATGAAAATTTGGAAAAGTTGTATAGGGAAAAAGTTGATTTTTCCCTAGAAAAGTGAAAATTGATGAAAATCGCGGTTTTCACGAAAACTACGGACCCTAGGCGGTCGTGTGAGGTACCTACGGAAAGGCCTCGTCGGCGGGCCACACGGTGGTGTAGGAAACAGTATAGGCTTTCCTGAAAAATTTTGAAAATAACGCCCAAAAACCGAAAATTGAATTAAAAATTTAGACTAAAAAGTTTATTATTGGGCGAACTGTACCACCTAGAAAGTCGGGAACGGTACCGACGGACAGAGGGCGTCCCAGTGGACACGTTCCAATCGCTAGATGCACAGGTTACGACCGATGGTAAAGCAAAAACGAGGAGTTAAGTTTTAGTAGGTAGGTACTAAGTTGGCACTTCGCTCCCTCGGGAACACCTTGGAGTATAATCGCCTGAACGGCTCGGCGGTGTAGTTGCCGTCTCCCTTGAGCGTCCCTAGGTACTAGGCACCCCCTAGACCCTTTAAAAATTCGGAAACTAAAATTAAAATGAAAATTTAATAAACAACCTATGGAATCGACCTAATGATACCAAATACAGATGATGATGTATCCGTGTGGTATGTCGGAAGATAGGTAATGTATCCGCGCACTTGATGGTATACGACTAACACCGAGTGTCCGTAGCAAAAAAGCTAATAAAAAATTGTTTAAAAATTAAAAAGTGGCGAAAATCCCTACTCGGCTGGCGAAATATGGTGTTATTATGCACAGGACTCGCCTGATCTTCTCGTGTGTAGTATCAGAAGACGCGCAAAGTCGTCTCACACAATATCGTGTAATTAGAATTTCAGCGGTCGGTACAAAAAGTTTGGCAACAAGCAAACTTGCTGCCAAAAAACGTTCGAAAATCGCTCAAAGTGACGTAAGTAAGGGATTTTTCGTGAAAAATCTATGAAAATTGTGAAAATTTATGGTCGCGCTGAATAGCCGGCAGCGTCCCGAATCTAAATATGTATATATTGTATAGGTTTATCAATGCTAATTAGCTATAAAAATTTTACAAAGTTTTAAATGCGGTTAATTATTATTATTACTTTATGTTGCCTTAAGGTAGACTTTGGTACCTATAGCCTGCACTGAATCGCGAATAACTCAAAAACTATCAGTCCTAGAGAGTCGCACGTGGTACCGGCAGAAAGGTCTCGGCGAGCTCCTTAAGGGTGTGCAATGAAAATTTGGAAAAGTTGTATAGGGAAAAAGTTGATTTTTCCCTAGAAAAGTGAAAATTTATGAAAATCGCGGTTTTCACGAAAACTACGGACCCTAGGCGGTCGTGTGAGGTACCTACGGAAAGGCCTCGTCGGCGGCCACACGGTGGTGTAGGAAACAGTATAGGCTTTCCTGAAAAATTTTGAAAATAACGCCCAAAAACCGAAAATTGAATTAAAAATTTAGACTAAAAAGTTTATTATTGGGCGAACTGTACCACCTAGAAAGTCGGGAACGGTACCGACGGACAGAGGGCGTCCCAGTGGACACGTTCCAATCGCTAGATGCACAGGTTACGACCGATGGTAAAGCAAAACGAGGAGTTAAGTTTTAGTAGGTAGGTACTAAGTTGGCACTTCGCTCCCTCGGGAACACCTTGGAGTATAATCGCTCTGAACGGCTCGGCGGTGTAGTTGCCGTCTCCCTTGAGCGTCCTTAGGTACTAGGCACCCCCTAGACCTTTAAAAATTCGGAAACTAAAATTAAAATGAAAATTTAATAAACAACCTATGGAATCGACCTAATGATACCAAATACAGATGATGATGTATCCGTGTGGTATGTCGGAAGATAGGTAATGTATCCGCGCACTTGATGGTATACGACTAACACCGAGTGTCCGTAGCAAAAAAGCTAATAAAAAATTGTTTAAAATTAAAAAGTGGCGAAAATCCCTACTCGGCTGGCGAAATATGGTGTTATTATGCACAGGACTCGCCTGATCTTCTCGTGTGTAGTATCAGAAGACGCGCAAAGTCGTCTCACACAATATCGTGTAATTAGAATTTCAGCGGTCGGTACAAAAAGTTTGGCAACAAGCAAACTTGCTGCCAAAAAACGTTCGAAAATCGCTCAAAGTGACGTAAGTAAGGGATTTTCGTGAAAAATCTATGAAAATTGTGAAAATTTATGGTCGCGCTGAATAGCCGGCAGCGTCCCGAATCTAAATATGTATATATTGTATAGGTTTATCAATGCTAATTAGCTATAAAAATTTTACAAAGTTTTAAATGCGGTTAATTATTATTATTACTTTATGTTGCCTTAAGGTAGACTTTGGTACCTATAGCCTGCACTGAATCGCGAATAACTCAAAAACTATCAGTCCTAGAGAGTCGCACGTGGTACCGGCAGAAAGGTCTCGGCGAGCTCCTTAGGGTGTGCAATGAAAATTTGGAAAAGTTGTATAGGGAAAAAGTTGATTTTTCCCTAGAAAAGTGAAAATTGATGAAAATCGCGGTTTTCACGAAAACTACGGACCCTAGGCGGTCGTGTGAGGTACCTACGGAAAGGCCTCGTCGGCGGCCACACGGTGGTGTAGGAAACAGTATAGGCTTTCCTGAAAAATTTTGAAAAATAACGCCCAAAAACCGAAAATTGAATTAAAAATTTAGACTAAAAAGTTTATTATTGGGCGAACTGTACCACCTAGAAAGTCGGGAACGGTACCGACGGACAGAGGGCGTCCCAGTGGACACGTTCCAATCGCTAGATGCACAGGTTACGACCGATGGTAAAGCAAAAACGAGGAGTTAAGTTTTAGTAGGTAGGTACTAAGTTGGCACTTCGCTCCCTCGGGAACACCTTGGAGTATAATCGCCTGAACGGCTCGGCGGTGTAGTTGCCGTCTCCCTTGAGCGTCCCTAGGTACTAGGCACCCCCTAGACCCTTTAAAAATTCGGAAACTAAAATTAAAATGAAAATTTAATAAACAACCTATGGAATCGACCTAATGATACCAAATACAGATGATGATGTATCCGTGTGGTATGTCGGAAGATAGGTAATGTATCCGCGCACTTGATGGTATACGACTAACACCGAGTGTCCGTAGCAAAAAAGCTAATAAAAAATTGTTTAAAGTTAAAAAGTGGCGAAAATCCCTACTCGGCTGGCGAAATATGGTGTATTATGCACAGGACTCGCCTGATCTTCTCGTGTGTAGTATCAGAAGACGCGCAAAGTCGTCTCACACAATATCGTGTAATTAGAATTTCAGCGGTCGGTACAAAAAGTTTGGCAACAAGCAAACTTGCTGCCAAAAAACGTTCGAAAATCGCTCAAAGTGACGAAAGTAAGGGATTTTCGTGAAAAATCTATGAAAATTGTGAAAATTTATGGTCGCGCTGAATAGCCGGCAGCCGTCCCGAATCTAAATATGTATATATTGTATAGGTTTATCAATGCTAATTAGCTATAAAAATTTTACAAAGTTTTAAATGCGGTTAATTATTATTATTACTTTATGTTGCCTTAAGGTAGACTTTGGTACCTATAGCCTGCACTGAATCGCGAATAACTCAAAAACTATCAGTCCTAGAGAGTCGCACGTGGTACCGGCAGAAAGGTCTCGGCGAGCTCCTTAAGGGTGTGCAATGAAAATTTGGAAAAGTTGTATAGGGGAAAAAGTTGATTTTTCCCTAGAAAAGTGAAAATTTATGAAAATCGCGGTTTTCACGAAAACTACGGACCCTAGGCGGTCGTGTGAGGTACCTACGGAAAGGCCTCGTCGGCGGGCCACACGGTGGTGTAGGAAACAGTATAGGCTTTCCTGAAAAAATTTGAAAATAACGCCCAAAAAACCGAAAATTGAATTAAAAATTTAGACTAAAAAGTTTATTATTGGGCGAACTGTACCACCTAGAAAGTCGGGAACGGTACCGACGGACAGAGGGGCGTCCCAGTGGACACGTTCCAATCGCTAGATGCACAGGTTACGACCGATGGTAAAGCAAAAACGAGGAGTTAAGTTTTAGTAGGTAGGTACTAAGTTTGGCACTTCGCTCCCTCGGGAACACCTTGGAGTATAATCGCCCTGAACGGCTCGGCGGTGTAGTTGCCGTCTCCCTTGAGCGTCCCTAGGTACTAGGCACCCCCTAGACCCTTTAAAAATTCGGGAAACTAAAATTAAAATGAAAATTTAATAAACAACCTATGGAATCGACCTAATGATACCAAATACAGATGATGATGTATCCGTGTGGTATGTCGGAAGATAGGTAATGTATCCGCGCACTTGATGGTATACGACTAACACCGAGTGTCCGTAGCAAAAAAGCTAATAAAAAATTGTTTAAAATTAAAAAGTGGCGAAAATCCCTACTCGGCTGGCGAAATATGGTGTTATTATGCACAGGACTCGCCTGATCTTCTCGTGTGTAGTATCAGAAGACGCGCAAAGTCGTCTCACACAATATCGTGTAATTAGAATTTCAGCGGTCGGTACAAAAAGTTTGGCAACAAGCAAACTTGCTGCCAAAAAACGTTCGAAAATCGCTCAAAGTGACGTAAGTAAGGGATTTTCGTGAAAAATCTATGAAAATTGTGAAAATTTATGGTCGCGCTGAATAGCCGGCAGCGTCCCCGAATCTAAATATGTATATATTGTATAGGTTTATCAATGCTAATTAGCTATAAAAATTTTACAAAGTTTTAAATGCGGTTAATTATTATTATTACTTTATGTTGCCTTAAGGTAGACTTTGGTACCTATAGCCTGCACTGAATCGCGAATAACTCAAAAAACTATCAGTCCTAGAGAGTCGCACGTGGTACCGGCAGAAAGGTCTCGGCGAGCTCCTTAAGGGTGTGCAATGAAAATTTGGAAAAGTTGTATAGGGAAAAAGTTGATTTTTCCCTAGAAAAGTGAAAATTTATGAAAATCGCGGGTTTTCACGAAAACTACGGACCCTAGGCGGTCGTGTGAGGTACCTACGGAAAGGCCTCGTCGGCGGCCACACGGTGGTGTAGGAAACAGTATAGGCTTTCCTGAAAAATTTTGAAAATAACGCCCAAAAACCGAAAATTGAATTAAAAATTTAGACTAAAAAGTTTATTATTGGGCGAACTGTACCACCTAGAAAGTCGGGAACGGTACCGACGGACAGAGGGCGTCCCAGTGGACACGTTCCAATCGCTAGATGCACAGGTTACGACCGATGGTAAAGCAAAAACGAGGAGTTAAGTTTTAGTAGGTAGGTACTAAGTTGGCACTTCGCTCCCTCGGGAACACCTTGGAGTATAATCGCCTGAACGGCTCGGCGGTGTAGTTGCCGTCTCCCTTGAGCGTCCCTAGGTACTAGGCACCCCCTAGACCCTTTAAAAATTCGGAAACTAAAATTAAAATGAAATTTAATAAACAACCTATGGAATCGACCTAATGATACCAAATACAGATGATGATGTATCCGTGTGGTATGTCGGAAGATAGGTAATGTATCCGCGCACTTGATGGTATACGACTAACACCGAGTGTCCGTAGCAAAAAAGCTAATAAAAAATTGTTTTAAAATTAAAAAGTGGCGAAAATCCCTACTCGGCTGGCGAAATATGGTGTTATTATGCACAGGACTCGCCTGATCTTCTCGTGTGTAGTATCAGAAGACGCGCAAAGTCGTCTCACACAATATCGTGTAAATTAGAATTTCAGCGGTCGGTACAAAAAGTTTGGCAACAAGCAAACTTGCTGCCAAAAAACGTTCGAAAATCGCTCAAAGTGACGTAAGTAAGGGATTTTCGTGAAAAATCTATGAAAATTGTGAAAATTTATGGTCGCGCTGAATAGCCGGCAGCGTCCCGAATCTAAATATGTATATATTGTATAGGTTTATCAATGCTAATTAGCTATAAAAATTTTACAAAGTTTTAAATGCGGTTAATTATTATTATTACTTTATGTTGCCTTAAGGTAGACTTTGGTACCTATAGCCTGCACTGAATCGCGAATAACTCAAAAACTATCAGTCCTAGAGAGTCGCACGTGGGTACCGGCAGAAAGGTCTCGGCGAGCTCCTTAAGGGTGTGCAATGAAAATTTGGAAAAGTTGTATAGGGAAAAAGTTGATTTTTCCCTAGAAAAGTGAAAATTTATGAAAATCGCGGTTTTCACGAAAACTACGGACCCTAGGCGGTCGTGTGAGGTACCTACGGAAAGGCCTCGTCGGCGGCCACACGGTGGTGTAGGAAACAGTATAGGCTTTCCTGAAAAATTTTGAAAATAACGCCCAAAAAACCGAAAATTGAATTAAAAATTTAGACTAAAAAGTTTATTATTGGGCGAACTGTACCACCTAGAAAGTCGGGAACGGTACCGACGGACAGAGGGCGTCCCAGTGGACACGTTCCAATCGCTAGATGCACAGGGTTACGACCGATGGTAAAGCAAAAACGAGGAGTTAAGTTTTTAGTAGGTAGGTACTAAGTTGGCACTTCGCTCCCTCGGGAACACCTTGGAGTATAATCGCCTGAACGGCTCGGCGGTGTAGTTGCCGTCCTCCCTTGAGCGTCCCTAGGTACTAGGCACCCCCTAGACCCTTTAAAAATTCGGAAACTAAATTAAAATGAAAATTTAATAAACAACCTATGGAATCGACCTAATGATACCAAATACAGATGATGATGTATCCGTGTGGTATGTCGGAAGATAGGTAATGTATCCGCGCACTTGATGGTATACGACTAACACCGAGTGTCCGTAGCAAAAAAAGCTAATAAAAAATTGTTTAAAATTAAAAAGTGGCGAAAATCCCTACTCGGCTGGCGAAATATGGTGTTATTATGCACAGGACTCGCCTGATCTTCTCGTGTGTAGTATCAGAAGACGCGCAAAGTCGTCTCACACAATATCGTGTAATTAGAATTTCAGCGGTCGGTACAAAAAGTTTGGCAACAAGCAAACTTGCTGCCAAAAAACGTTCGAAAATCGCTCAAAGTGACGTAAGTAAGGGATTTTCGTGAAAAATCTATGAAAATTGTGAAAATTTATGGTCGCGCTGAATAGCCGGCAGCGTCCCGAATCTAAATATGTATATATTGTATAGGTTTATCAATGCTAATTAGCTATAAAAATTTTACAAAGTTTTAAATGCGGTTAATTATTATTATTACTTTATGTTGCCTTAAGGTAGACTTTGGGTACCTATAGCCTGCACTGAATCGCGAATAACTCAAAAACTATCAGTCCTAGAGAGTCGCACGTGGTACCGGCAGAAAGGTCTCGGCGAGCTCCTTAAGGGTGTGCAATGAAAATTTGGAAAAGTTGTATAGGGAAAAAGTTGATTTTTCCCTAGAAAAGTGAAAATTGATGAAAATCGCGGTTTTCACGAAAACTACGGACCCTAGGCGGTCGTGTGAGGTACCTACGGAAAGGCCTCGTCGGCGGCCACACGGTGGTGTAGGAAACAGTATAGGCTTTCCTGAAAAATTTTGAAAATAACGCCCAAAAACCGAAAATTGAATTAAAAATTTAGACTAAAAAGTTTATTATTGGGCGAACTGTACCACCTAGAAAGTCGGGAACGGTACCGACGGACAGAGGGGCGTCCCAGTGGACACGTTCCAATCGCTAGATGCACAGGTTACGACCGATGGTAAAGCAAAAACGAGGAGTTAAGTTTTAGTAGGTAGGTACTAAGTTGGGCACTTCGCTCCCTCGGGAACACCTTGGAGTATAATCGCCTGAACGGCTCGGCGGTGTAGTTGCCGTCTCCCTTGAGCGTCCCTAGGTACTAGGCACCCCCTAGACCCTTTAAAAATTCGGAAACTAAAATTAAAATGAAAATTTAATAAACAACCTATGGAATCGACCTAATGATACCAAATACAGATGATGATGTATCCGTGGTATGTCGGAAGATAGGTAATGTATCCGCGCACTTGATGGTATACGACTAACACCGAGTGTCCGTAGCAAAAAAGCTAATAAAAAATTGTTTAAAGTTAAAAAGTGGCGAAAATCCCTACTCGGCTGGCGAAATATGGTGTTATTATGCACAGGACTCGCCTGATCTTCTCGTGTGTAGTATCAGAAGACGCGCAAAGTCGTCTCACACAATATCGTGTAATTAGAATTTCAGCGGTCGGTACAAAAAGTTTGGCAACAAGCAAACTTGCTGCCAAAAAACGTTCGAAAATCGCTCAAAGTGACGTAAGTAAGGGATTTTCGTGAAAAATCTATGAAAATTGTGAAAATTTATGGTCGCGCTGAATAGCCGGCAGCGTCCCGAATCTAAATATGTATATATTGTATAGGTTTATCAATGCTAATTAGCTATAAAAATTTTACAAAGTTTTAAATGCGGTTAATTATTATTATTACTTTATGTTGCCTTAAGGTAGACTTTGGTACCTATAGCCTGCACTGAATCGCGAATAACTCAAAAACTATCAGTCCTAGAGAGTCGCACGTGGTACCGGCAGAAAGGTCTCGGCGAGCTCCTTAAGGGTGTGCAATGAAAAATTTGGAAAAGTTGTATAGGGGAAAAAGTTGATTTTTCCCTAGAAAAGTGAAAATTTATGAAAATCGCGGTTTTCACGAAAACTACGGACCCTAGGCGGTCGTGTGAGGTACCTACGGAAAGGCCTCGTCGGCGGGCCACACGGTGGTGTAGGAAACAGTATAGGCTTTCCTGAAAAATTTGAAAATAACGCCCAAAAACCGAAAATTGAATTAAAAATTTAGACTAAAAAGTTTATTATTGGGCGAACTGTACCACCTAGAAAGTCGGGGAACGGTACCGACGGACAGAGGGCGTCCCAGTGGACACGTTCCAATCGCTAGATGCACAGGTTACGACCGATGGTAAAGCAAAAACGAGGAGTTAAGTTTTAGTAGGTAGGTACTAAGTTGGCACTTCGCTCCCTCGGGAACACCTTGGAGTATAATCGCCTGAACGGCTCGGCGGTGTAGTTGCCGTCTCCCTTGAGCGTCCCTAGGTACTAGGCACCCCCTAGACCCTTTAAAAATTCGGAAACTAAAATTAAAATGAAAATTTAATAAACAACCTATGGAATCGACCTAATGATACCAAATACAGATGATGATGTATCCGTGTGGTATGTCGGAAGATAGGTAATGTATCCGCGCACTTGATGGTATACGACTAACACCGAGTGTCCGTAGCAAAAAAGCTAATAAAAAATTGTTTTAAAATTAAACAGTGGCGAAAATCCCTACTCGGCTGGCGAAATATGGTGTTATTATGCACAGGACTCGCCTGATCTTCTCGTGTGTAGTATCAGAAGACGCGCAAAGTCGTCTCACACAATATCGTGTAATTAGAATTTCAGCGGTCGGTACAAAAAGTTTGGCAACAAGCAAACTTGCTGCCAAAAAACGTTCGAAAATCGCTCAAAGTGACGTAAGTAAGGGATTTTCGTGAAAAATCTATGAAAAATTGTGAAAATTTATGGTCGCGCTGAATAGCCGGCAGCGTCCCGAATCTAAATATGTATATATTGTATAGGTTTATCAATGCTAATTAGCTATAAAAATTTTACAAAGTTTTAAATGCGGTTAATTATTATTATTACTTTATGTTGCCTTAAGGTAGACTTTGGTACCTATAGCCTGCACTGAATCGCGAATAACTCAAAAACTATCAGTCCTAGAGAGTCGCACGTGGTACCGGCAGAAAGGTCTCGGCGAGCTCCTTAAGGGTGTGCAATGAAAATTTGGGAAAAGTTGTATAGGGAAAAAGTTGATTTTTCCCTAGAAAAGTGAAAATTGATGAAAATCGCGGTTTTCACGAAAACTACGGACCCTAGGCGGTCGTGTGAGGTACCTACGGAAAGGCCTCGTCGGCGGCCACACGGTGGTGTAGGAAACAGTATAGGCTTTCCTGAAAAATTTTGAAAATAACGCCCAAAAACCGAAAATTGAATTAAAAATTTAGACTAAAAAGTTTATTATTGGGCGAACTGTACCACCTAGAAAGTCGGGAACGGTACCGACGGACAGAGGGCGTCCCAGTGGACACGTTCCAATCGCTAGATGCACAGGTTACGACCGATGGTAAAGCAAAAACGAGGAGTTAAGTTTTAGTAGGTAGGTACTAAGTTGGCACTTCGCTCCCTCGGGAACACCTTGGAGTATAATCGCCTGAACGGCTCGGCGGTGTAGTTGCCGTCTCCCTTGAGCGTCCCTAGGTACTAGGCACCCCCTAGACCCTTTAAAAATTCGGAATCTAAAATTAAAATGAAAATTTAATAAACAACCTATGGAATCGACCTAATGATACCAAATACAGATGATGATGTATCCGTGTGGTATGTCGGAAGATAGGTAATGTATCCGCGCACTTGATGGTATACGACTAACACCGAGTGTCCGTAGCAAAAAAGCTAATAAAAAATTGTTTAAAATTAAAAAGTGGCGAAAATCCCTACTCGGCTGGCGAAATATGGTGTTATTATGCACAGGACTCGCCTGATCTTCTCGTGTGTAGTATC